>VZTB01012905.1:0-143431 GCA_013397245.1 Thryothorus ludovicianus | reverse complement strand
TC
The DNA here is from genome assembly GCA_013397245.1 of Thryothorus ludovicianus. Classification (NCBI taxonomy): domain Eukaryota; kingdom Metazoa; phylum Chordata; class Aves; order Passeriformes; family Certhiidae; genus Thryothorus; species Thryothorus ludovicianus. The sequence continues at coordinate 143,429 of VZTB01012905.1, read as the reverse complement.
CCAGCCAGCCGCCGCACCATGGTGAGTGAGCGGGGCCGGGCCGGGCCGTGCCGTGCCCCCGTGCCCCGCCGAGCCCCTCGACGGGAGCGTGGTCCGGCCGCGGAGCGAGGCCGGGCGGAGCGCGGCTGCCCCTCGGCGCCGCCTGCGCCGGGACGCTGAAAGCCAGTCCCGGGGGGGTTCAACAAGGTTTGCACCTGCTTGGGGGAAATGGAAGTTCTGTTCTTTCCCGTTTTGTTTTCCGACCCTCGGGATGAGCTCGGGTCACGCCGAGAGCCTCTGGTAGACAACCAGGAAAACAAGGCTGTTACAGAGCGGTTTTATAAAGTCTTCCTGTAACTCGAGGAGCTGAGGTGCAAGTCGGCTCCAGTGCCTGGAGAGGGATCGAGTGAGGTTTCCTATGGAGCTGTCTTTAGAATGACTGCTGGCAAAGCGGGTCAATGTTGGGCAGTGGGTTTTCTTGTGACGGGATCATTACCCTTAAGATTTCCCCAGGTGTATTCCCAGGTGTCAGGTAAGTGAAGGGCTTGAGCAGCAGCATTCTCTCCAACCCGGGTGCTTGGGTGTGATGGGGCTTGTTGGGATTTGGCTGCACCTTTCCATCAGGTAAGCATCAGCGAGGGAGCGTATGGGTCTGGTTATGTGCTTGTCCATCGGTCAGCAGTGTGTGTGACCCCGCTCCAGGGCTGGCAGTGGCGTGTTTGAGCTTGGAAGGGGCAGCAGCCCTTCAGGTGAAAGGGCAGGGTCCGGGAAGGGAGACCCCCTGGCCTCTCCAGGGCTGCGCTTGGTGTTGGCTTGATGAATTCAGAAAAGGTTGCTGTGGATGCATTCTTTTCTTAAGAATGATGGCCAACATCCTGAGATCAATGGCTAGATTTTCCCCAGGAGGGGATTGGAGGCTCCCAAGTAGTGAGGGTCAGTGATGTCCCTTAATAGAGGAGCCATCTCACTGCTTGGTAATTCAGGCTTGAGGCAGGTTCTAGGGGCATGCCCCGAGCTGCTGTCTTGCACAATTTGCCCATTGTGTGCACCTGTAATACCAGTTACTGGCAGTGCAGCTGGACAGAAGCCTCTCAACTCTCAGTGGAGGCCAAGTGCTGTTGTTTGTCTCTATCCTCAAAGGCAGAGCTATGTTGTTTCTCTTCAGTGGTTTAACCAGAATGCTAAATATGTGTTAGTCTCCTGTATTTAGAAAGGTGTACCTGTCATTATATTTGCAAATAGAATATGCACAGTAATGAGTTTACAGATGGCAATGCAGTCTCCACACCTTAAGTCCCTGTAGAGATGTAACTTTTCTGGTTACACCCTGAGAAAGCCCTACATACCCACTTCCCTCTGGTAAAGCTTATGTAAACAACTGGAGTTCCTGTTTTGCCCTTGAAGGTCAGTAAAAATGGGAGCTGATTTCAGGGAATCTGATCTCAGAACTTGATGCATGTACTTCACAAATGCCAGTTTTCAGAGCACTCAAAACAGGCCCAGGGGAGCACTGCTTACAATAGTGCTGCTTATTGACGATCTGGAGTCTGGCTGCTGTATTGATGGTTTGAGTTTTACAAGGTGAGTGTGCATTCTTGCAAGTAAAAATTTTATTTTTCCTTTTTTTGTGGCCATAGTACAAACACTTGCTGGTGTTACTGCATTATATTGGTGCTGTCAGCCCTACCCTGTTCTTCTCTTGGGGATCTGATGCTGATGAAACAGTGCTTTTGTCAGGGACCTCTAGATTTAAATTCCCCTGTCATCCAGTCTCTGGGAAGGGGTTGTTAACACTCAGTTATGAGTCAAAAAAAAAGGATTTGCTGGGTTACAAACCAAGAATTAGCCTTATGAATGATGAACTTTAAACAGGTCATTTAAACTTTGCATAGATTGGTTCCTCTGTTTTGGAATGAGTTGTGCTTGTCACCTTTTTCTGTGTTTTGAGATGGAATTAAAGGTGCTTGTGCAAATGGTACCATGTCTTGGCAAGAGGGTTGTTCCAATTGTTTGCAGTCTTGCAGATTTCCAGGTAAGTTTCAGGGAACAGTCTGTTTAGCAAAGCTGGTTTCATATCCAGCTGAGAAACACAGCTTTAGTGCCCAGCTTGTGCTTTGTGACATGTTGGGTTTTTTTAAAAAATGACTTTACAAAGATTACATCCTGCTTCCTGACACATGTGGGTGCAGCAGAGATACATGTCACGAAGGATTGCTGTCTCAACAGAGTCAAAGAGTGGGGAGAGAGCGCAGAGGAGAAAAAGATAAAGTCTCCCCAAGGACATGTGTTGCTGTAGTCTCTTGTGCCTGTAAGTGTTGCAACACCTCAATCCTATTGGTGCCTCAGTGTTATCAGGATTACTGTTGTGAATAAATACAGGGCTCTGCTTGCGTAGCTCTGCATGCAGAATTGGTGCCTGTATAGTGAAGGGTCTGATTCCTTCCTACCTGTGCTACTCATCACTACAGGGAGACAAATTAGTACTTGTGGGCATAATCTGAAACCCTGGAGAAAGATCAAAAGAATCCCATTGAGCACAGTGGCTCTAAAAATGTACTTGGCCTGAATAGAAAAGGAGTTGGCAAGCACTGTTTCCACTTAGCAAGACATTTGATAACCAGTCACTGATCTAGAAGCTGGGCTGGAAATATTAGTTGCTGTGACTGAAGCTGCTAACACCTGACTAGTGTTTGGAAATGAACTCTCAGCTCTTCTGAATATTGATCTCATCAACACTCTCAGGGCCTTTAATTGTGAAAATGGATATAGATCTGCAAAAGATGTTTTCAGTGCTGCACAGAATTTACTATTTACAGTTCTAAGAATGACTGCTTATTTTCCACTCATGATACAGCTGTGTTTTGGCCTCACAAAGACAATGAACTTTGCCTCTAGGCATTTACCTCTGAAAGACAAGAAGGGCAACAGATTAGAACAGATGAGAGAAGAGAAAATGACAAATAAATTAGTCTATTGTTTAAGGCAGCAGTTCTTATGCTACATGACAAAAAATCTTCATGTGGTATTTCTTTGTTAATTTGTCTTGTAGTGAACTTCTGCTGTGATAGTACAGAATGGCAATGGAATGGCATCCTGTTTAGAAGATCCTGAGTTGATAGATAGACTTTCTTCTTGCAAAGAGGTTACTGCAGAGGAAGTGATAGAAACATGTGGAATCATGAACACTGGTTGCTACACAACGATTCAGGATCCTGTGAAATTTTTAGGCACTAAATGTATAAAAAAATGAAAATAGTTTTTCACCCGGTGTAGATGACTGTTTTCAGTCCACTGCTGAGCATACTGTGGGTGTCTCAGCAGTTCACCAGTTCACATGTGGGTTTTCTGGATGCAATTTCTGTCCAATAATCCTTAAACCTATGATTCCTGGAGATAGGACTACCGGAGTGATTGACACATGCCCTGTTCCTTATGCTTGTGCCCTTCTGGGAGCTGCTTAAATCAGAGCTCAGGGGATGATCCATAATCTGGCATTCTGTTACTCCCTGTCATTCAGTTGGATTTAAATACAGTATTTTGTGGGATTTGTGAGGAAAAATATTTTACAGTTTTTTGGAAAGAACTTTTGGAAGCATGGAATCTCTGACTTGCCAATTTTGGGTGTTCCATCTCTGAGTGCCCATGACCATTACAGGCTGGCACTGGAGCCCACTCAGGCCATGCAGGCATTGCAATTCACACTTTATTGTCCCCAGGTAATGGGCTCATTCTTGGAAAGCAGAAGAAATGTTATGATAGATCTTCTGCTGATTATTTACTCAATAATCAGCAATGTAATAATTAAAAAGTATGTATATATTCGCTCACAAATAAGGAAACTGCAGGCATGTCAGAGCCAGGAGTTACTAGGATGTGGAATGCCTAAGAGGGCTTTAGAGAAAGACGTGGCATTTAGCTTGGGGAAATGCAGGAAGAAGGCTGGGGGGATAATGGGCAGCTGGGTCTGTCATGAGGCAAGAAAATGACAGATTTTGCTGCTTTTCTGTGTCATTAGTTACTTCACAATCCCATACTTTATCAACGATCCCATGGACGCTCTGAAGCCATCAGTTACCTGCAAGCGCTGCAAAAGGGCAGTGTGATGGAAGTACTGAGGAAACTGGTGAGTCAGGGAGGGCAGGTCGAGCTGCCCCTCCCTCAGGTACTTGCAGGATTTATGCTGTGGCCTCCACATCAGGCATTTCTGTGAGCCCATCTTGCCAGATTTATGCTGTGGCCTCCACATCAGGCATTTCTGTGAGCTAGTCCTGGTCTTGCTAGTGCCTAAATTAAAACAATACTGCTTGTGTGAAAAGAATTCTGTCTGTATCACATGTGCCCAGTTACTAATTTCCATCCCTGCCCATTCATTTCCCTAGTGTTTTATTCCTGCAGCCTGTCATCTGCATTTTCTTAGTTGGCTCCTCTGCTTTCTTGAGCAGCCACCCCTGGGCCTTTGCATTTCTGCAGACATTGCAATGTAGGGAGGGAATTGCAAGATCCAGTCCTGCAAGCATTGCACTTCATTTGGGAGTAGGTGTGCAGCATGCAGAGACATCGGGGTAGGATGGGAAGGTGCAATTTACATTTGTGTGTTTGAAGGCAAGCTTGGCATGCCTTTCTGGGGGCTGGAATGTCCTGATGCATGTTTCTCAATATAACAGGCATAACCCCAGGTGCTCTATGCACCAGTGTTTTTTCTTCTCTAACTCGCTGAGTTTATGTAGGCTGCTTTCCTCTGTTAGGGAGGGCATTTAAATCCCCCTTCACTAACCAGTAAATGCCCGTTGTTGCTTTGCTGCTTGCCTTTGAAGCATGGGGATAGTTTTGCTCAGACACTTGGCGGTTCTCAGTGGCTTGTTAGCCAGCACAGGAGCTCTGTGGTCACCATCCTCTGCTTAGTCCCCTGGGGCACAAACTACAAAGGGATGAGGAACAGACTCACTGTTTAAAATGCAGAAATGTACCATGTTGTGCCTTTGTCGTGCAAGGAGAGCAGGTGAAGTGTTGGGTGAGTGCCTGTGTGCTCTGAGCTCTGGAGAAGCTGTGGAAGTGCTGCATGGAAACTCTACAGCCTCTGGGCTCAGGAGATGGGATGGGAAGGAGGCAGTACCTCAGCATTTCCTTTCTTTCGAGTCTCATGACAGGACTTGGATAAAAAACAGAATGAATTTGTGATCCTTTCTCATTCTACAGGCTAAATATTGGGCCAACATATAAAGTATTTTAGAAGATTCTATGATCTGGCCCTTCCTTCTGTAAACAGTGTGGTTGCCTATTTTATGTTTATGCTTAGATTAAATCCATGTTGGTTTTTACCTTAACGAAAAAATGCCATTTTAAAAGGGAAAATTTAGAATTTCTCAATTAAAAATGCCTAAATGAAATGCTTCAATGTTTCCAAAAGATTATTCTATGCTCTTTCAGAGTTATAAACGTGATCTGAACTCACATGTATGTTTGGTCCTTTTGGAGCTCAGGTTTTCTGTGAGCATCTTTGTTGGGAGCTGGGGGAACGGGTGTGAGCCTGCTGCCAATCTGCATTGTTCCTGCACCACCAGACTTGGGACTCCCCAGACTGGAGCAGTGTCTGTCAGCTGCCTGAGGAGCCAGGTTAGCTTGTCACCATCTGGGTGTGCCTGCCCTGTCCCAGAGCAAAGGTTTTTGCTGCTAGAGAGGTCAGAGGCAAGGGAAGGGCCCTGCAGCGCCTTCGTGTAGCAGGGCTTTGCAAATAACTGATAAGGCAAAGTGGAAATGAAACTGAAAGAGCTGCAGCTTTTGCTGGAGTCCACCGGGTGAGATTTTAGCTCTGTTTCTTCACTTGGAGTTCAAGGAACAGGCTGGAAAAATACCTTCTTGTGCCTGTAAAGTGCTCTGGGGTTGTGGTGAATTAGGGGTGGCTCTCAGCAGCTTGTTCAGCCTCTCCCTTGGTCTTTTCCTCTTTGTAGTAACCTAATGAAGTTGTGCTCTGCCTCCCAAAAACATGTAAGCAAATAAAAACACCTCTAAGCCGAACCTAGGAGGCAGAAGGGATGTGATTACCTGGTTAATAATTATTTCGAATCTCTTCAAACTGCAGCTTTCTGTGGGCTCAGCCAGCTCGCATCCCTGCTGTGCCTGTCCCCTGGTGGCACTGAAGGGACAGTGGTGTGGCTGCTTCCCTGGCCTGCTCTCCTATGGCAGAGCCTGAGGCAGCTTTTATGCAAACTCCAGCCTTGGTCTGAGCTTGCTTATTACCTGAAAACTGGATTAATTCCACTTGCAGTACTAAAAATTTAAGAAAATTAAGAGTAGTTACTCTGTAATTGCTTGAATCTGCACCTTTGGAGCTGTTTTGGAAAGCTGTGCTGCCTCTGCTGCCCAGAGCAGTGCAGGAAACCACCCTGTGTCCTGTTGGTGGGACAGCCCAGCCTGTGAGGAGGAGGCACATGCCTGTGCTGGAGGGAGGACACTGGTGAAGGAATGCCACCAGATGGTGAGGAATGAGCCAAGGTCGGGACCTGCTGGATGTAGAGGTGAGCAGGAGCAGAGCTAGAGGGACCTTGGGCACTTAGAAAGCTCCTTGAGCTTTGTTTTCTGGCCCTTAGTTAGGGATCAGCAGGGAGCAGCTTGAGCTCAGCTATACTGTTTTAATTATAGTTTTATTTAACTCAAGTGAGGCTATCAAGCAGGTTGTTGCTGTCTGGATCGATAGCATGTGTTATAAATATATTTAAAATGCTGGTGTGCTGGTCCATTTAAAATCTTCAGTAATAAGATAAGGGTGACTTCTGCATCGTGAAAAGCATAAAATCAATGTGTAACTATGGTCACGTGTGCCTGTAATGATCTGGCACAGCTTTTATTGCATGGACTTTGGATGTATTGTTTAGGGGAAATTGCTCAGAAATGTTCCTAATGGAGATTAAGTGAGGAAGAATCCTGTGCCAGGTAGGCAGCAATGCACTGCTTCAGGATTTCTGTGTTGCTGGGTTTGTGCATAGTTTTTTTCCTTTTTTTGCTTACATCGTGCAGACTAAGTACATGTTTGAAATTTTAAAGCTGAGAGCCAACAGTATTTAACAAACATCTGTCAGCTCCTGTGCTGCTATGAATAAATGTTTTAGTGACAGAGTAAACAAGTAAGGAAATTAATATTTTTAATAGTCTGTTTTGAATTTTTCATATTTGCTTTAGAAGTGTCTGAAACCCCAGAGTGTGTATTAAAGGTCAGTAGGCAGATGGGATTTCATGTAACAGCAGAATACCAAAATACCTGTGCTTGAGTGTGTTGGTATTCTGTCTTGTCCTGTGAGTTGTTAATAGGTCAATAGGTCTGTTCAGTACATCTTTCTCATTTCTCCCTTAGCACCTGGCATTCCAAACCAAATATGTGTTCACAATATTTTTTTTACATTTCAGTATTTACTTTCCTTCCCCCCTCCAAAACAAAACAAAAAAAAAACCCTACTAAACAAAGTAAAAACTGGAAGGAATTTTATATTGTTGAAATATTTTGGAGATAAAAAAAAATGGTAATGGCTGGAATAATGTGAATTCATATTTTTTAAAAGAGAAAATTTAATGAAAGTAGATTTTGTTCATTTTCAGTTTTGATGTTAAAATAAATACTGATAAACATCTCATCTATGTTGATTCTGACAAATAGTAAAAGAGAAGCAGAATATTAACTCTTAGACTAAATCAGAGGCAGCAGATCAAGCAGACTTCAGGGGAATCAGATTGAGTTAAAAAAGAACTTTTATCATCGCAGCACTTCCTCTCCACCAGGTACAGCCAGTCAGGCTGGTTTTCCCCAGGCTTCTGTTGGCAGCTGAAGGTCTGGATTTTCATCCCACTTCCCATTTTATGTGGTCTGGGAATTTTCATTGACTGGCACATCCTCTATTGTCTGTTGTTCTACAGAAAGTTTTTAAGGAAGGCTGAAGGTTCCCTCACTCTGCCAAGATGTCTGTTTAAGGACAGCAGTTCCTAATGTGCAGATTTTACTTACATGTGAGTTTCAGGTATCTGTTTTATAAAGGTGCCTTTGATTTTGGAGGGCTCTTAATGGAATTTAGAGATGTTACTGCTGAAGCAGAGTGTAAGCCCAGAGCTGCTGGAGTGACAGAGCTGCCTCACCAAGCAAATCCTTGCCCAACCCCACACCCAGACAGGAAAGAGGATTCTTGCTCTTTTTCCTGCAGTCTTCCTCTTCTGCCTCTCCTCCCCAGAGGCTCCTTGATGAGTCTCTGTGCTCCTCTCCTCCCCCAGGGGCATGGAGAAGCCAGATGCCACAGAACAGGTTTGGAACCAGTCAGCAAATGTTATGCAGGTTGAATTACTGGAGGAGGAGAAGCAGTTCTAGTGCAGGTTCTTCTGGGGTGAATTAGAGCCTCTTGCACACCCCTGGAGATCACCTTGCAGGAAGAAATGGGGCATCTTTTACATGCTTGTGTTATTAAACAGTGAACTGGAGAATTTACTCCAGGAAAGGAAAGCCAGGAAAGGTTCTTTCCCATGTATTCATTTTTATCTGCTACCCCTGCAGGTGGTTTGCTGTATATGTAATGGAATACAGCCCTTTAGACAGTTGTACTAATTGTTGCAGATGAGGTGAAATTTTAAAGGCAAAAATGATGCAAGTTTGAAATTACTGAGACAGTTGTGATATGTTTGATCGGTCTGAAATGTATAATGGCCAAATAGTGGGGAAGGTGGCACCAAAGGGGACCTGCAGTCCTGGCAGGGAACAGTCCAGAAGACAAGCTTGGGTGAGCTGCTTATCAGATTATTACAGCTCATTAGTTAAAGGAGGGAAAGGTCTCCCAAGGAAGGTGGAAAGAAATCACAGTGTGTATTAGTTTCATCTTTCTCTCTTGTATTTGCTGTTCATGAATATGCAAACCTGTATTTTGCATTTTTGATCTCTATTCTATTTATTGGTAAATTACTTCATGTCAAAGTCTAACATTTAATTATTTTTGTAGCCCTGAAACTAAGTGTAATGTTTTTTATCCTTGTACAGTTTTGTAGATCTTCATAGAACAGAAGGCCCCATAACTTTCCAGTCTGTTAAGTAACTTACTACTGCAATTGATTCTTAGATGTATCAGAAGGGAATAGAGTTCCAGTTTAGAAATCAGGTTTAAATGTTTGATCTAAAAAATGCCCTAACAAGCTATTTTTCCAATAGCCTGCAAATAAAAAATGCAGTTATTTGGATTACTTACTGACGTTTATGGAGGTAATTTTGCACAGTGCTGTGGGTGGTTGGGTCTGATTCAGTAAAACAAGCTAATACAATTACTCTCAGCTCCCAGAACAAAGCTTGTCTCCACAGATTCCACATGTGAAGGAAGCCAGTGGTCTCTCAGGAACTGTACTCTTCATCCCAACCCACTCAGTCTCAGACCTAAAAATTCCCTCTGATGCTGGCCCTGGGTCTGGACAAGTCACAGCCATGCCCTGGGATGGTGAGAAAGGGAGCCAAGCACCCTGCTTTCCAAGCTGTTCTGCTGGTAGCAAGTCATTTGCCTGTGTTTTCCTCTGGAATTAGAACTTTAAAAGATGAGTAAAGCATCGCAGGATAATTTACCTCTATTTGCAATTTGGCTGCTGAAAACCAACCAAAAATTTCTTAATCAACATCTGTCTTATCAGTACTATAGGAAAGCAAATATGTTTTCACAGTCAAGGAACAAGAAACAGATGAGCTGTTAGATTTGTGTTTGTGCAGTACTTCAACATTACCAGGTTTATTGATGCATCATAGTCTTTCCAGTGGGATGTAGATGAGGAATGTGTTGTGTTGTGACAGTGGGGCTGGGTAGAGCAAAGCTGATCTAAATGGAACAGCACTGCATGTTGAAATTGAAAATGCAATTTAAAAGCCATTTAACCTTTTAAGAATGTATTATTTACCTCCTACAGAGTTCCCCAGATTGAAGGGGCTTCAGAAATTAGAAAAAGGAAGAGCCAAAAGACGAGAAACCTCCCACACAATATTTTTGCTTCTAAGTACCTGCAGCTTTCTAATATGTTGTTTTTTACAGTAGCTCCTGGCTGACCAGTGATACCTAGGCTTGAGGGTGTGCTATTTTGCTGCAGCCTACTAAATTTAGAATTGTGCTACAGTAAAGGCTCTATTTTCTAGATGTATATATTACTGTAATAATAAAATTACCATGTGAGATACGCAGTTATAGTCAGCATATGAAACAGTGTGGGACAGGAGACCCAAACAGTGAGATTTTTGAAGCTTGTGTATGAATGTTTATGCATTTAAGACCATTAATGGATATTTTCTGATTGCAAAGAACATTGCCTCAGCTCATAAAAGTGGTGGTGAGACATCACCTGCTTGTGTAGGAGAAACAGTGGAGTTCTCAAAGTAGTTTTAAGTGGAGAGCAACTCACTTTCCTGTGGGTGAAGCATAATATCCTAAAGCAACTAATCAGAAGAAAGTGGTGGTAATATTCACAGTGATCCCCTGACTTGTTGGTATTTAACCTTTTAGAGGCATAAGGTTGCACTTGTGCAGATACATGTGTGTGCTCAGGTTTAAGGTCTCTTGGCTCCAACAGCTGACCCTAAACCAGAATACCTTTTCATTTTCTTTTCCTATTGAAACACTGCAGGCAAAGGATGCCACACAACTCAGTCTTATGCTGATCATGCTGTCAGCTTTTGATAGAGATTCGTGGACTCATTCCCTGCATTTTCAGTCAAATCTGATCATCCACTCCTATCTGATGATTCACCATACTTTTAAAAATTTGTTTATCAAATGGCTTCTGCCTGTATCCACTGGCTTTTAGATGGACTCCTGATGACCTGCTGCTCTTACCTGAACCCATGCTCTGCTTTTCAAAGCATTCTCATCTTTACAGGGGCTTTGGAGCTAATGTGCTGTGCAGCAAGCAAAATAGCCTTTCACCCAGCCAGCTCCTCTCATTGGGCAAGGTGTATGGACAGTGAGTGCTGTCCCTGCATCACCTGGGAAGGGGTAAAGCTGTAAGATTCCCATGTCAAAACCCAGCTGGTATATATGAACAGAGAAAAGCAAAACCATGGTGCTTTGCTCTTCACTGTAATCAGGCCATGTGTCCTGCCAGCAGCATACTTGTTTTTATTTAGCAGCCTTGTCTGGAGAGTATTATAGGACTCAACAGAAGGCAGCTACAAAATCCTTGTGATTTTTATCAAGCACATTAGACTAACGATGGCAAGAGCCTTATTTCCAGCAGTAGATCCTGCCACAGACACACATGACTATAACATGACATTTCCCTAAAATGATCCCACATTTGAAGTCTTTCTTAGTATAGTCAAAACTCTTATCTCTGGAGTACTCAACAAGTATGCAACTCAATAGCTAAAGAATGGTTCTGAGTTATGAATGAATGCTTTGTTTAAAATCCAGTAACTTTTTTTTTTCCCTTTGGTGTAGAAATTTCTCTGACTTCTGTGCTTGGACTTTACCAGGGTGTGGAATGATTGTATCTTCACAGAAATCTGCATTGTAATCTTGATGGTGATTGTGAACATTAACTTTGTAATCCTCACTTGGAAATGTAGTGATGAAGTATAGGTGCAGCAATAAACTGGAAGAGGAAACAAGGGGCAGAAGGGAATAGGGTGTAGATTGAAAAACTCCAGGGAAGGATAAGGTTAGGCTAATGGTGGGGGATGTGGTAAGAGACCTGCTGGATCCGGGCTTTGCAAGGCTTGGGAGAAGCTGAGGAAAGTGAGGATCCTGTGCTTCTCACTGGTCCCCTCAGGATCAGAGGATCACTGTATGGATGACTGGCAGTGTACCTGTCATGTACATGGATATAGCTACAGTTAACCCTTCCTGCAGATCCCTGGGTCCTGGTATTGGTACTGGTGAGAGCCACAATCAGGATGCCTGGCAAGAACAGGGCAGTCCAGATGGCTTCAGCCATTAAAAACATCTCTGTCTACACCCCCCACACACCCTGCCCCCCTTAGCAGAAGATACTCTGTTGGAGAAGGATGTTGTCCTCTAATTGATGTCTTGCATTCTTAAGGCCATTTTCATGCTCTGGGTGAATGGGATACTATACTGCTAATATACACTATGGTCAGTTATTTTAACCTGCTAATAGCACTATTTATATAAATGTGAATTGATATTTTTCCCCCAAAGCCCCACTGGCATTTAAAAGCTGGCCCTTGTGTATTTCAGTAATACTGCTTAAGCTAAGCACAAAAAAAAATCATAGGTCAAACCTTGTAAAGTTATGACTAGGTTTAAAGTTGAAATTTTTGCACAATATAGATACTTGTCCTTTATTTAATACAGTATCACTCACTGAGGTCTGTCCTTTGTCATTACAGTTGTCTGAGTTGTGTAATATCCTGGTTTCTTCAGTAAAGCCAGTCAAGCTTCCTTTCCAAAGGAGATTTCTTCTGCCCTTTATTGCCTTTTCTAGGAACCTGCTGTTTTGTGATCTGAAATAATGCAATATCAGAGTTGTTAGTGATTATGATTACTATCTCAGTTTTCATATTTCTAGTCTTCTGCCACAGTGATCCTGCTTTCCCTACTCCTGTTATGGATAAGTCTTTATTCTGTTCTCTGAGGTAGCTGATTTTGCTGGAGGAGAGGGTGGTGCCCTCTTCTCACTACTGCAGAAGTGGTGATGCTCCCCAGGGCAGGGGCAGGAGAGGAACCAAAGCTGCTGTTTGCACAAGGTAAGGAGGGTGGGTAGGAGAGGATGTAAAGGGTTTACCTCGGGAATGTGTGCCAGAGGGTGGGGAGAGCTGCCTGGGAAAGAAACAGGAGAGAGGAAAGATCTTTCCCATTCTGAGCCTCCCTCAGACCTCACTGACGCCATGCCCAGCTCTCATGCCAGGGTTGGAGGTGTGTGGCCAGGACTCGGATTCCTGGTTCCAGGCAGAGGAGTGCTCTTCCCTGACCATGGCCCTGGTGTTAACCATGTTGCTTTGTTTACTCTAGATACACTTTATACTGCTGTTCAGTCGGCAGGGGAAGTTAAGGCTTCAGAAATGGTACACGACGCTGCCTGATAAAGAGAAGAAAAAGATCATTCGAGAAATTGTTCAGATTATTTTGTCTCGCAATCAAAAAACAAGTAGTTTCGTTGACTGGAAAGACCTCAAGCTTGTTTACAAAAGGTGTGAGTAATTTTGTAAGAATGTATAATCACTATTCATGTGAATAACACATACTAGAAAAGGAAAAATAAGGGCTCACTTAAGGAAAAGCAACAAACAACACTCGTGGTGCTGGGCTGGGTTAGGAACCTGCCATTGGCAGTCTTGGTATAACAAGGCAGTGTCCCTGGACAAACCAGCAGGGTAATTGTGGGATGCAAAATACTTGTACAGTCTTTCAAAGGAGAAAAACAGGAGTAACCTAGTAAGTATTAGTGTTAGAAGGCATTAGACCTCACTGCCCCTTCAAATTCCCCAGGGTAGCCTGGCTGAGATGTGTGTGCTGGGTTTTATCAACTGTGGAGATTGCAGGAACTGTTCCAAGGCATTTTCATAATTTTATCAAATTTTGTACTTGAAATATTTGTTGCTTTGGACAGTATTAATTCCTATTTCCTTTTTCAAAGAAATCACTGGTCCCCAGTTACATGATGCCCAACTGCCTCTTTGTTCTCCTAAAGTTGCAGCAAACAAATGTAGCCTTAATCTGTCATACACTGGGTAAATTAAACATCTCCCATTTAGCAAAAGCTGAGTTCCGTGCTGTGAAGGGAAGGATGTAAACAGCTGACCAGAGGCTGTGACAGGTTGGCCTCCAGCCACAGTATCAGCAAGCTGAACAGATCTTGGGTTGGTTTAAACATAAAGTTTTGGTGCAAGTTAGTTATGAAGCTTGCTTTGTCTAAGCTGCTTCATGCACTCTGGCCCTCTGTAAAACACTGTCATTTGACAGGCTTGCTGAGATGTAACTCCTTTCATCTTTGCCTTATTTTTAGTTTTTAATTAGAAGGAGTAGCTTGTCATGAAGTTTGATTAACCCCACTTACTGTAGTGCTATTGCAGCAGGTGGAGGAGAGCTGAAAAAACTACTTACAACTGATTTATTTATGTTTTATTATGTCCAGTATTGTAGGTGTCCCACTTTACCAAGGGTGGAGTTGGTTCTTTTAACTAAAATAATAAGTTTAAATAATTTGATCTAAAGTGTTCTCTGAGACACTGTAAGAGTGAAAGAAAATGTTTGTTTTAGAGACTGAATGGGAATTAACTGTCACATGAATGACCTCTAAGAGATGAGCAGAGCACTGAGGTCCCATCTGTTCACTGCCATGCTCTTGCCTGTGTTTCCCCAGGTATGCTAGTTTGTATTTCTGCTGTGCAATAGAAGACCAGGATAATGAGCTCCTGACACTAGAGGTCGTTCATCGATACGTGGAGCTCCTGGACAGATACTTTGGAAACGTAGGTTTCACTTTCTCCCATGAACTCATTCCTGTCTGTCTGGTAAACAAAATTATGGGCAGCTGATTTGCTTTGTGTTCCATCTGCTGTACTTGCCCTGAAGGTGCTCTCAATCCAGAATGAAATGAATAATTATAGTATTTTATAAAAGAGTGCTGAAATTATCATAAGGTTGTTTTTCCATCCTTTTTCCACTCACCCGGAATTAATCTTGATGCTTTGTATGTCTATCTTGGGGTAGAATTTGAAGGGAGAGCTTCAGGAAAAATTATTAAAAAACTCAAAACAGGTTAAAGTACTTTAATTCTCTCTCCTGACATCTTCAGATATACTGGTTTTGTTTGTCTCATAATACTCTGTAACAATTAAGGACATAGAGGCAAAAGATAAAATCAGTGTGTTTTTAAAGAAAAGGTTTAAAGGTCCAAATATGTCTTTCCATATGGCTTTAGAGACTACAAGAGACCCATATTTTCTATGAATATTTTTGAAATGATCCTGCCTACCTTGATTCGTATCTTAGTTAAATCAGTGTGCCATGACTCATGTTTGTACTGCCTCAAAACTCAAATGCAGTTGGTGGCTGTAGCTGGGCAGGGGGTTGTCTGCACAGCTCTGAGTGTGAACGTAGGTAACTCATATTGCAAGGGCTGTGTGGGACCTGTGAGAAGGTGAGTGGGCCAGGAAGTCAGCTTTGGTCTCTGGCAAGCAACATAAACTTAATAATAAGGGGAATAATTTACTGTAGATCTGTATATGTGGAGAGAATATGTGTAGAAACTTCAACATTACATAACATGGAGTTTGTTTCTTCACCCTGCTCCCTGCCACAGGGGTGCATATGCTGTGGATATTTGATCATCACAATGGCTTTGGGCCTAGTAGGGCTTTTAATACTGTAAAAGTGATTTAAATGTGGTTGTGGCCTCTTGTTCTGGCAGGTGTGTGAGCTGGATATTATCTTTAATTTTGAAAAAGCCTATTTTATTCTTGATGAGTTTATAATTGGTGGAGAAGTACAAGAGACTTCAAAGAAGACTGCAGTGAAAGCCATAGAGGACTCTGACATGTTGCAGGAGGTAAGGCAGAGGAGGACAAAAGGAAAACCTCATCTTGCTACATCCTCCCTGTTTGAAAGGAGATGAAAACACAGCTAAGCACTTCTGGTACTTAATTATCCAAGTGTGTCTTACATTCAGTTTCAACAGGTACAACAGTGCAGTTACATAAGCTTTCAATTCAACCCTCTTGGTATCATCTGGAGGCTCTTACATAAAGCTGTTGCTCTCTTGCAGCTTAACTGCTAGAGTTCATTAAGAAATAGTTTAAGATGTATCTAAGATGTTTAATATAAGAACATAATCTAAGGTTATATTTTATGTCTGCATATGTATATGTAAATACAGAAAAATATTTCACTAATATCATTGGAAACATGACCTACTCTTAATATTTAAATTTGGAAAGAGTATGTGCTGGCAAAGTCTGCTTTCATTCAGAAGCACCTGTGTAGATATCTGCAGGGCACAGATATGTAACCCTTATTCAGAACCCTGCAGGAATTCTCATGTATCTTGGTATGTAACAGGTACCTTTGAGGCAGCAATGGCAGAAACAGTTGAATGTCATGGGTTTCATTCATTTTTTCCTCGGTAGTGAAGGGTCTGTCACAATCCAGAAGGGAGCAGCACAGTGGTAGCACTGCCTTGGGATGTGCTGTGTAAGTTGAGCAGCTTTCCACAGTGCTCTGCCCTGGGCACATGAAACTCAGCCACTGTGTGCAGAGGCC
The DNA here is from genome assembly GCA_013397245.1 of Thryothorus ludovicianus. Classification (NCBI taxonomy): domain Eukaryota; kingdom Metazoa; phylum Chordata; class Aves; order Passeriformes; family Certhiidae; genus Thryothorus; species Thryothorus ludovicianus. Next base: position 127,236 of record VZTB01012905.1, on the reverse strand, counting down.
TGATGAGTTTAGCCACAACTGTGCTATGGCATGATTTAAACATCAGGTTTTAAACCACTCTGTTACATGTTTTTAAAGCATAATTATTTCTGCATTTTATTCAGTTTTATCTAATTTCCTGCCAAACTACAGCTGTCCTCAAAGAGGACAAGAGGGTTTCTATGAATATTACTGTACCACTCCATAATGCATCAATTGTTTCTTTTTTTTGTTTGTTTGTTTCCTAGACAGTGGAAGAATACATGAACAAACCTGCATTTTAATGTTAAACTACCTGGAGAGAAAACTGCTGTATTCACCTCTAAAGTGCACTTCCTGAAATTCTTCGCAATGTGCCAGATCCTCAGAGAAATACCAAAAACCAATAACTGAAGGAGTTTATTTGTATAATGGTGAAGATAGAGGTCAGCTAATGTAGCAAAGGGTTTAACAATTCTGTGCCTTGCATTACTCTGTATATGAGTTTCTCAGAGTTGTTATTACCCCAGTTTAGTTTCTCTTCTTGCTGGACTCAGCTCTTCTTTTGCACCACATCTTTTAGCTACGGGTTTTGTCATCACAAAATGCTCCTCTGAGAATACTTTGAAGAGGTATTTTTACTAGTTTTGTTCACTGCTGACTGTATGACTCTACTTTTGTACAAATGTCCATTATTTTGAATGGTTATTCTGCTGTAATAATAATTTTTTTCTAAAAGCCAAATTATTGTGGGCCCTGATTTCACAAACTTGTCACAAGATTACCCCTTGAGGTATACAAGGAAATGCATGTCTCTTTGGGGCAGCCCCTTTCTTTCACTGTCTTCCTTCTCTTTTCTGCTCTAGTCTGGTAATAAGACTGCTCCAGCTTCTCCTAGAGTGCACCCCATGCCTCCTTTTAATCTGGAAGACTGGAGGTAGGCTTCTCCTTGCTTTATTGAATCCTTTTTTTGCTGCTGCATGCAGATGGCCTGTTTCTGTCTTTCTCCTCATTTTCCTACCCCCTTCCTAGATCCCTTGAACCTCTGCAAAGGCTCCAGATTTTGAAATTATGCAGCATGAGTGCAGGAGGAAACCTGATGAGAAGAAATCAGCCTTTGGAAGATAATCTCTTATTATCTTTGGTATCCCAAACCTGTATTTCCCAGTAGTGTTTTCCAGTCTCAAATTCATGCACCTGTTGGGATGGTCAGCTTTCTAGTACTTGAAGATGCCCTGTTTTTGTGAAGGTTGGGCAATTTAATCAGCTTTTTGCAAGCTGTGAAAAGGATAAAATAGGAGAAAGGAGTCAGCTGGGCTGTGTGCCCTCCTGTGTGTTACAAACCATTGCAGCAGTGTGTGTGTGGAGCCAGGTGTGTTAATTCACCTTTTAGTGCAGTTCAGGCTCCATAAACTGATTGAGCTGGCTTCCTTAGAAAGATTGTCCTCCTTTAACAGAATCCAAAGCTCAGAGAAATTCTGTTTATCTGAGCCATAACTCTCAGCTTGATGTTTTGTTTCTGTCAAATCATGAAATTATTCTATACAAAAATTAGGGAAGTTAATAGACAAATATGCCAGAATCATCCAAGCATTGTTGCATTTCCCTTCAATATTTATGTTTCCCTTGATTTCTGGCATGTACAGTCAATATTTTCTTTCAGAGGTCTTTCTAATCTTTAAATGCCCTGGATGCTTACTCTGATTTTGTAATTTCTCCTTCTTTCCTCGTCAGTTTGTATCTTCCTACAGAAGGGACACTGGAGGTTGTTTGGAGGGTGGGGGAACTTTGACACAACACAACTTTGCTGATTGTCAGCCCACTATTCTGCCTGTGCTTTCCAGCCTGTTAGTAAAACTGTGACAAACTGGTTCGTACCATCATGTTGCTCTTTTTTATAATTACTTTATCCATCTGTTTTCTCTGTATTGATGTCAGAGGCATATTTTCAGCCTGGAAAAGATAGTGAAAATTGCTGAAGGGCCTTTAATAGCTCTGAAGACATCCAAATTAATGGTAAATTTGAAATTGTGTGATCTGTATATTATTTTCTCGTGATTTGAAATAAGGTTTTTTAAAGTACAGTGTTTAATTGATTAAGAAATCATTAAGAAATCACTTCAGATTATGCAAAGAGGCTCCTTATGCTCTTTGTCTTTATAAGTGACTTCTCCTAATTGAAATCATCAGTAGTTTGATTTTACTCCCCTTTGGAGCCATGCTGTGATTCTCTGACTCTTAAAACTGTCAACGTTGGTTGAATTCTGAATTAGATCAAAATAGGAGTACCAAAAAGATTTCTTGGTACAAATAAGGGTATCAAGGCCTGTCTTTTCAGTCATTTTAAGAAGAGCTAGAAGGCTTCTTTCTGCATCACTTCAAGTTGAAGAGAATTCCTGATGGAAGAAAATACTGGACTGGGTAGAGGTGGGTATACCAGCCATATCAGTGTAGCATCTGAAATAAATAGCATTGCCAAACTGGTATATCCAGTGTCAGCTTGAGAAGTGTGAAGGAATTAGTGTGGTAAGTGTGAAGGAGTTAGTCTGGTTTCCTTACCCTAGTGCAAAAATTCATTGGAGCATGGTGTGCCTGTTGTGGCACCTCCCTCTGTGCTGCAAAGATGAATGGCAAGCGTGTTAAGCACTCTGAAAGAGCTGCTGAATTGTGGTCTTGCTTTAAGAAACATCTACAGACTCCTGCTGTGTTTGCATGTAGGAGAGCTCCACAAAGCAGGCAGGTGAGCCTTAGCTGATGGGACTTTAGCAAGTGCCAGCCTGCATGCTTAAGAACAGATGGGCTTGAAACATAAAACTTGTGTTTAAACTTTTTACAACCTTCAGGGAGAAAGGGATCCCTCAGCTAAGCAATGCTGTAATGGAATTCCGTTCAACTCAGGTCTTTCTCCAAAGGGAAGAAACCCAAATGAAACCCAGTTGTTGTGGGGGCACCTTTAGGTTGCTGTCAGACTGCAAGTGTTCCCATCTTTATGAACTTCATTGCCACTAACACAACCCTACATAGATTAGTGCATAGCTCATCAGAAGATTTGTCTTGATGTCTTAGTTCCTTGATTTTTCTTGGAGCAGGAGGGGCATATATCTTGTTGTACCTATGCACTAACCTCTGAATCATTGCCATTTATGTTTGCTGTTGATGTTTCTCTTTCCAACTTGCCTCACTATCCTAGGCAATGCTCAGTGTAAAGCTTTCTGAGAAACTTTATGAAATTATTATCCAAAAAAGTATTAGCAGGCTGCTTAAGTTTTCCCCATCTCATCTCCTCTTTTGCCATTACCTAAAACTCTCACCTTGCTGACAAGCTTACAGCACACATCCTAGTTTGCAAAATTACATTTACTAAAATATCCATTAATCATGGTCATTTTGCTAGCCTAGATTCCCTTCCTTGCTCTCACCAGCTGCATGTAACAAAAAGCTGTTTGATTTTCATGTGAGCATCTCTGCCTGGAGGATTCTTACTGTGATCTTGCTGCTCGGTGGTTGGGACAGAGCTCCTTCTCTGTTGTGCAACTGTTTGCAACATGAGAGTTGAGACACCTCTGGACATACCATGGCAGAAGAGACAAACATTAGACTGGGATAAAAATAAGTGTAACAATATCAAAAGAAATGGAAACGTGACAAATCATCCTGAGTGAGAAGCAAGAGCAGCAGGGTCACACAGGATTCATGAGTTTTTATAATTTTTGGGTTTTTTTTCATTTTGAATTTCTGAGTGTTCATTAAAAGGTGTCAATTCTTGCAAATAATTTAAGAAAACTGACATTTAGGTTGCCTCCTACCACCTTTTTTTTTAACCAAGAGCCACTGAAAGTCTTCAGCACCTTCCCCAGCTGCTTCTGCAACCCACCTGTGCTTTCAGAAACCCCAGTGGGAAGCTCATGGTAAAGTTAAGGTGTGATTCTGCATCTTGAATTTTCCTTGGACAGAATAATGTTGACTTACAAAAGAATGAATTACTCTTTTTTCCTTTATTTCACAGTCCTTTCAATAGAGAACACATTTTTCATCCTCTGCTTAGCACTGTGCTGCATTGGAGTAATGGAGCATGCAGAGCCAATACAAGATGTGTCAGGAGGGACTGGCTTCTAAGGGAAGATCAGAGTGTAAGTGTGAGTGAGGCTTTCAGAGATGCTCAGTCCACAGTCCCCTCAAAATAACAAGGCAGTTCATAGAAAACTCCCATCCCTGCCTGTCCATGACGTTCTGTTCCACTGAAAGTGCGTTCAGGAATATTTCTGTCAGCACAGCTCCTGTGTGAGGGGGATGTTGCTCTCACCCTGCCTGAGATGACTAAACCCAAAGGTCTCAGTTCTGCAGCTAATCCATATGGTGGGGTTTTCATTAACTTGATCCAGTGTCTTTACGAGTATGGAGTGTGCATCATCATCCTGCATCACTGGAGTTCTGATTTAGAGGGCTGGCAGATCTCGTGAGCTCAGGCAGGTAGCAGTGTTCTGGGGGAGCTGACGACATTCCTGCTGAATTCAGTAGTGAGCATGTTCTTTGGCAGGATCACAGCACAAATGAAATGGAGCCTTTGATTTAAATGTCTGTCAGTGTATTTCAGGGGTCTTTTTCATGAGGGTAGCTGGGCTACAGTATAGTAGTGAAAGCTTTGTGTTTGTAGCAGAAATAACAGGCTGTGCTGCAAGAGAGTTAATGTTTGCTGTCATGGAAACCTGTTGCCTTGGAACATGATTAATGAGACAGGTTCAGGGAAAGGAAGAAGCTATTCTTAAGATTAGGGTTCAGCAAACCCTAAGCAAGACCAGCAGTATACAATACCATGAATTTTAGTTATTTCAGATTCTATTGCCTAGTTCACTTAACCTTGTCTTTTTATTTACTTATCCAACAGCTCTTATAACCACGTTTTTCTGCAAAGAAAATAATTCAAAGCTAATCCTTTGGCTGACTAGAAATAAATAGCATGTTACTTGCACTCCCAGTACACTACAAAATTTGTTCAACTTTTGTGGAAAGCAGACACTGAAGACAAACTTGTGGCTGGTCTGGAATGCCCCAGTGGGCCAGGGGACAGTAGCAGTTTAGCTGAGGATTTGTGCCTTTTGACTGTATTTGTAGGTTTCAGAAAGTCCAGGAGTATGAGGTAGGGAACATTTCTGTGCACTTACCCATTTGGAGAAATCTGGATACTCCTAATTGGTGTGGTAAGATTGCTATTCTCTAATGCTGAAAGGAAACAGCAAGGAGAACATACAAAAGGTGTTTTAAAGTTGATGTCACCCTTCTGCCATCTCCTTTTAGAGTTCCCTCTGAGACTTCTTTCTTCTGGAGTTCCTGCTCCAAACCCAGTTTGTATCATTACACACCAGATTCTGCAATGGGGAATAGAATGTTTTTCTCCTGCAGAGGTGAATTTGTGTGTCTGTTGTAAAAAACAGTGCTGAATGTAGAATCCCTAGTTTACACAGGGTGACAAATTCATTACAGCTTGCTGTGAATTTCAGCTGCCCTCTGGACCAGGATCTTGCATGAATAAATTACCAGCACCTCTAAGTCTCTCTGCCTTGTGGAGATCACAATTCAGGGCTCTCCTCCAAGCTCACAGTAAGCAGCCAGCCTTAGTTGGGCTGAGCCAACAATGGCACATCTCAGGGGAACATCTTCACAGAAGTTTCAGGTGAAAGAATTTTTTATTTCCCGAGAGGGCTTAGGGTGGGGTTCTAGGTGAGTATTGTGTTGGATAACAGCTCTGAAGGCACAATCTGACAATGCAGCAAGAAGGAAATATTCTGGGAAAATGAACAAGGAGCTTGCTGGGTTTGTAAGCTGACTGCTACACTGGGGTGAAGGAAGGTTTTTTTCTGGTGTTTCTTGTCAAGGACAAGGTGGTCTTTGCTTGTTCTCAGGGGAAAAGCTGTCTTAGATAATGAGTTGTTGCTTGGCAAAGGCTTACACAGTGTTAGGGTGGCAATGACAAGAATGTTCTGCTGGCAGAAAGGTACCACAGAGGGCAATGAAATATCCTAAGTTATTTTAAAATACAGTAGTAAAACATTGATTAATTCTGCTTGGGTTAATACAAGGAAACATCAACATTTAACATGACATTTGTCTTAATGATGATGAAAACAATTAATTGTCAAAAAGGTTATGTTGTAATGTATATTCCAATATTTATGTTTAGGTCTGGCACAAGAGTGGAGAGCCTAAGACCTCAAGAAATCTTGTTTATCCTTCAATCCCAGGCAGGATCAGCTGCACTTGAATTCTGAGTGATTCTGTAACTTCAAATCAGCCTGTGGTGGACATTTCAAAACATTCCTGAAGAATCTGCCCTGAAACTAAACTCCCCCTCTGAGATGAAATGCTTTTCCTAGTGCCAACTCCTTTATTGCAATTTAAGCACAGTACTGCTTGTGATACCAAGCACAGATAAGGAAAAACCTCCATTCCATTTCCCTGCAGCTGCCTTTTAAGGGGTTCTCTGTTTTGCTGTCCAGCTCCCAGGTAATGCTCAGGAGCAGAGGAGCACTGGGCTGGCTGTGCCTTCAGTGTGGGCTACTGAGTGGTTTTGACCTTGGTTCTCTTTAACTGTGTTCAGCTGTGGTGATGAGTAGCTGGTCAGAAAATGTAAATAGCAACTAAACCAATGAAAAGCAGGAGCACAATTCCTTTCTCCTGTTTTCTTATACTCTGTAACTGCTTAAAACAGCTGAGCATGAGGCCTGGGTTCAACAAATGCTTCCCACCCTGTTAGAAGCATGGTAGAAAGCTCAGACTGCTTTAAAGGGGAACCTACATTTTTGAGTTTAAATTGCCCCCTGGCTGGCTCAGCACTGAGGAAACAACTGTTTCCAGGTGTAGGAAAAGGGAGTTCTTTTTACTGTTATAACTCTGGAATCATGTTTTGAGCTAAAATTAATGAGAAATGAAGCTTGTTTAAATTCTATCAGGTTCTGGTTTTGGGTGTGAGGTTCCCACACGTAATTTTCCAGCTGGAAAGCAGCAGAAGAGCTCACCCCTAACAACTGGGGCTTTTCTGGAGGGCAGGAAGCTTAAAATATGAAATGGGGTGTGGTTTGAAGGCAGACAGTGAAGGAAGGAATTTCAGAAGGGATGATTTCTGGCTGTCTGGCTTCTGTGGGGTGCTAGAGCACAGCTGGGCACAGCCTGGTGCCTGTGGAGGGGAGGGCTAAGAGCACACGTGGACAGCTGGTCTCTGACAGAGTGTGGTGGCCAGGTTAGTCCTGTTCAGGAGGTAAGTGCCCAAACAGAGTCGCCAGATGTGTTGGCTTGGAGAGGAAATGGGAAATGAAATCCTTTAGGACAGCAGAAGGAATTGAGGAGCTGGCAGCGAGACACAAGGATTTGCTGTTGGTTGGCTTGTCCTGCCATGCATTAACAGGCAGAGAAGCCTGTGTGTCATGTGCAAAGAAGTTTGTCATAAAAGTGATGTAGGAGCACCCAGTTCACTCCTAAAGGGGGTGAATCTGGGACCCTAAATATATGCAGATTATTCTGGTAAAAGGAAAAACTAACAGAAAAGCAAATGAATTCTTAGAGAGAGAGAACCTCCATTTTCCTTCTGTTCCTTAATGAAAATACACAATTTGTTTATAAATGCACTGATGGTTGTTGAGAGACTTCTGCCATTTCTTCTAGTGATGACTTTGTTTAGCTGCTGAGGGCTGTGTGTGTATGAGGCCAAGCAGTAACAGTGTGGCACAAGTCAACAGGAATGAAAACGCTTAAGGCTCCCCTTCTGCTCCAAGGTGATCCCGACCAGGAGCAGCAGGGACGTTCTCCAGGTCTCTGGCATGCAGCTTCCCCTTGGCACGGGTTGGGGAAGCAGGAAATCTCCGAGGGATGGCAGCCAAGAGCATCAGAGACGTCCCCAGTAGCAGCTGGTGGGAGCAGAGGCAGACTGCCCTGCTTCCAGCATCCTGCAGGAGCAGGGCAGAGGGTGAGCCACCCCACGGGAAGGAGAGGCTTTGCAAGGAGGAGGATGGAGAAGGAAAGCCTTCAAGTGCAGTCTCCACACCATTTGGAGGGGAAAACTTTTGGTGGTGTTATCCACAGCTTTCACTCATCCTGCTGTCTTTTTTGCCACTTTTTTTTAAACCTTCCCTGTTTTTTCCAACCTAGTTTTCCTTCCTTTCCTCTTCCTGATGTCCAGTCTTGTATCCTTCACCTCCTGTCTCTTCCTTTCTCTACTCATTTTGGACTGACATTCCACAGAGGGAGGGCAAGGCTCTGTCTCTCCAGGGACTGCAGAGCAGTGGAACCCTTGTTCTGCTCAGCCCTCAGCTCCTGCTCATGGCACTTCCACAACCTTTCTCTCTTGTCTCCCTTCTGTGTGTGCTTCTGCCAAGAATGCAAAGTCTGTTGGAAGGCCTTGTTTGAGGAATGACCACATTTCTGGTGTTGTATTTCCCATTTCTCCTCCCTGAGTAACTGCAGAGCTTGGTCTAGCTCAGGTGAATTTTGCAGTTTGTGATGCTTTGCTGTTTCTGCTACTAGATCAGATGGCAGCTGGGTGCTATTCCAAACTGAAATGTTATTTAGGGTCCAAATATGAGATTAAGAGCCATATGGAAAGCTGTTAAGACTTCATTGCTAATCAGTTCTAGAAAGATGAGCAAGAAGAGTATTTTCACTCATGTTTTAGCATGTTTGTTGTCCAGAGTTAACTCGGACACCCAGAGGGCATTTTTGCTGTGAACTTTCCATCTCTGCTGCAGATCTATTTGAGAAAACTGGTTTGGAATGCAGGTAAACAGAGACCCCACAGAAAAGCAAGCAGTTAAACTGAGCCAAGGCTAAGAATGTTCACAGAGCCAAAAGGTCAGACAGGAAACCCATTTCACACCAAAATGACAGAAAGGTGGTGTTGATTTTTTTGATATTTTTAAATAGAAAAGTGTGTTGGGCAGAGGTTGGTGTCATAGGAACCCCTGGCCTGTGTAACAGTTTTTTCTGCACCTTTTCTGTTGCATATATTTGGGATATCATTTCAGTCATCCTTGCCTTTCATACTGTGGCTGTAGCCTGAGCAGGCCTGGGGGAAAGGGGCTCGGGTGGGAGCACAGCCATACTCCAGCAGCATTTCCCATGCCTGGCACAAACCCTGTGTGTGTGGACAGCCCTGCATTGCCCCATGCACTTTCCAAACCTCTGCTTTGCTCTCTAATTGTCTGATTTTGGTGAAGAGATGGAGCTAACAGCAGTATTTCTGCTCCAATGCCATGCTGGGGAGGTCGGGATTTGGGAGCTGTAAGTGGTGCTGCCCTCCAGGCAACTGGGATAGGAGCTAAATATATCCCCTGCCCCTACCCCTGCCATTCCCAGCTGAGGAGTGAGAGCTGCTGCCTGGGCTCAGAGGAGGCTGGGGCTTGGCTGTGCTGCCTAAAGCTAGCAGAGAAAATATATATCACAGATGCTAGTAATTAATCTCATGTAAGAGCTAAATCTCGAGTTACCCAGCTTGTTCTCCTCTCCATCACTTTGCAGGTTTTCTGGGTAAAATGCTGCAGTCCTTCTGACAGGACTCGCAGTCTCAAGTAAAAATCTGGGGTTTAACTACATAGAAAGAGCCCCTTTCTAGGTTCCATCTTCTGCTTTTAACTTTTATGGCTTTCAGTCTTCGTTTGTTTCACAAATTCAGGGCTCTGTTCATGTATGCTTTTTTCATGTCTTCACATTTCACGTGACCTTAGCAAGGCACAAAGGACAGAGGGTCTGGAGTTTGGCAGCACCAGACCTGTTGATGCTTCTCTTCCTGTCTGTTTGGGCACCCTTATCAGGTGTTACTGGGCAGCATCATTTGGGCATTTCCAGGACTGATGAGCAGCTGCTTTGGGTTGTGTCAGCATCTGGTGGAAGCCTCCCCACCTTGCCCTGAGCATGGGGAGGGCCAGGACAGGGCGTGTGCTCACAGCCCTGCCGGCTCTGCGGAGCAGGGAGGCTCCTGGGGGTGCACAAGCAGAGCTTACCAGAAGGCCTAAGGCTAAATCAGTGTGCCTGGAGAAGTATGTTTATGGGCTTGGTACCCACCAGCCAAGTTTACCCTTTGGAGGTGCTGTGGGTACATATGCAGGGTGCAGGAGCATCTCTCCTTCTCAGGCAGCAGCAGAGATGACCCCTGACCAAACCCCTGTGTTTGGGAGGAAGTTCAGGCTGTTATGTTGATACCTTTTTTTATCTTTTTAATGAAACCTCCTTCCTGCCATTTCAGAGGAGAGGAGGCTTTGACGTCATGTGCAGATGAGTCAGTGCTGTTACCAGGCCAGCAGGCAGAGAGTAAGAGCTGTCTGGAGGAGCTGCTCTGTTAATCATTCACAAAAAGCCCAGAGAATGCTCGAGGGGAATGCTTGTGAATAATTAAATTTCTGTTTTCATTATGAAGACGCAGTTGATTTACCTGGATCTGCTAGGATCCAGGTATTGGGAAGTGAGGGAAGAGGACAATGATCTCATGGATTTGTTGATACCACTGTAAATAGCTTTTGAATAGTCATTGGTGTCAGTCAAGCATAGGCATGACTTAACAATTTCATGTAAAGCTTATGTAATATAGTTCTGACCATCATCTACATCTTGCCACAACCACTTCAGCCATATTTATGTTTTCTAGAAGAGAGTTCTTGGGGAAGCAAATGCCCTTGATAGGCCAAGAGATGGATTTTACTGGAAGGCTGGGTTTCTGTCTGTATCTTATAACCTAAAGCTGTATATTCTTAAAGAAAACAGAGGTGTTCGGGTTTGTTCACTGATAGTTCTTCTGTTCATAAACATCTTCTGGGGGTGACTGGATCATTTAGAGCTGCTGCTAAATCAGTGTCATGACAAGAGATGTTGCACTCATTGTGGTGAGCTTTAAACTTCAGCTGCCGACATGCCATGATCAGAGAATTCATTAGATTCTGTTTTGGGTGAGTAAGACTTTCATTTCAGGCAAGGTCAAAACTGGATAAATTCCTAATAGTGAATTATTCACTGCTGAACTCTTCCACTCTGGTTTTAAAAGTCTTGGAAAAGGGCTGCTGCCTTTTACCCGGAGGTAGGATAAGATGGGCAGTTTTACTCCCAAAGCAATCCCATCCCCTAAGTAGTCAGTTGAAGCTGCCTTAGAACAGAAGGATGATGCTTGGTCTTGACAAAATATTAGGTTTAGCTTTGCCTACACAGTTGGAGTGCTGGGACCCAGGGAAGCATAGGATTGCTTACAAACATTGACTTTAATTACCTATATAATGTGATGAGAAAGTAGTTGTTCTGCCAGTCAGACAAAAACCGAGAAAGAAAGCCCACACAACAAAACCATTTGAGTCTGATGAACCTTTTTGTCCTTGGGCATTGTTTCCATGGACCTGTGAAAGCCCATGGATATGTAGGCAGAACCTAATTAACTACTAATTACCCTAATTAACAGTTGAAAGAGCAATTCTGAAATGATTTGTTGAAAACTATGTTTTTCGTCTTTTAGCACTGTGGCAAATTTACTGTGGGTTTGCTTTCTTGGATTGATTCATACAAAGTTTAACTGATCATATCAGCTCCTCCATACCCACATTAGCCCCAAATTCTACAGCTTCCTAAAACGTGCCTATTCAATGGGCTGAGTTATTCTTGATAGACAACAATAATCCTGGCAGATGAAACCAGATAGCATCACTGTGGAAGAGAGTTGTCCTGGAACTGCAATAGCTGATGATTTGCCATTTCTGTAATGAGATGATTTCCAGAGCCCTCTTCTCAGTCTGCAGATAAAATGGGCAGCCTGGACCCTTTCAGAAGAGCTGGCTTTGCTCCTTGAGCAGGGCCAGGCCTCCTGGTGGGCTGGGAGAGTGGGCAGCTATTTCGATATTTAGGGGTAACAGCAAAGGCCCAGCAGAGGTGATGGATGAAATCTTATGGAGGGGAGCAGGGAGGTTCATTGCACTGCTGGAATCTGGGATGGGATGCCAGCAACAGGCTGACTGTCCTGGCTGGGGCAACCAGAGCCATAAGGATGGGGAGAGCAGTTCCAGCTATGAGGGTTTTATCTTCCCAGGACATTGCCATGCTGCACTGAGTGGGGAGCATTGTCAAACCCATGGAAGGTGTGATCAGGAGGAATGAGGTTTGCATTGATTTTGGCAGGGGTAGAGCTCAGTTTACAGATGTCAGCAGTGAGAGGTTCTGTACATGCCCTGTCACAAGCAGTCAGAGGTCATGAACCAAATGACTGCTCCCCACAGAATCGCAGCCTGAGAAAAAAATGGTCCAAGGATGGATGATCTGTAACTTTGGTCCTGTGGCACATCTCTTCTGAAACTTTTCATGTTTGCCTTCTGAGCCTTTGAGATTCCTATCTTCAAATTCCTATTAATTTCAGGGCCTGGAGAGACTTACATATTGAAAGATGTGATTGTAATAAATGAATGGCATTATAAGTGTACCTGGCTTTACTAATAACTCCTGATATTGTGGGATTTGGATTCTGCAGCATCACGAGCCACTGAGCCTGGGATGTGGGATAGAGCCCAGTCTGGATGTCAGAGCTTAGGGTGGTTATTTATACAGCAGGGAAAAGGTGTCAGCAAAGAAAGTCATGTTGCTTTCAGATGGAGCATACATTGTATGATATGCAATAATAATGAAGGTCTCAGAGCAGAGCTGCCAGAAAAAATTGAGGAATATTGAAAATAGGGGAAATCAAATAGGAACTTATGAAGTGGGAATAAAAGAAAATCAAAAGGAGGAAACCAGTTAAGATCTAAACTGAATACCATTTCTGAGAATCGATATTTTTCATCCCAAATGTTGGTTCTACAGAAGATGCTTTTTTTTTTAGTTGCTCATTAAAAAGGGTCCTCCTGAAGAGCTATTGTTCCCTGGGAAATCAGATGCATTGTATAGTCAAATATCATATTAAAAATAGAGAAGGATTTCTGGAAACAGGTGGATGTAAGACAGCGATAAATTCTGAAGAGGTTGTTAAAAGCCACACAGAGAAAATGGCCGTGTGAGGTGTATTACAGCACTGAGAAGCCATCAGCAGCAAGAAGTCCTCTGGGACACCCGAGCCTGGGTCTGCACATAACCCTGAGCACCTGGGAGCCTCTGAGCTCCCTCCCCTGGAGTCCTTGCCTTGTGGATGAGGACAGCTGATGGCCTTTGCTCTTGACATTTCTATTACTGGAAGCATTCTCTGTGGAAAGGACTGGAAGGTTTAAAAACAAGTTTGAAAATTTTCCCTATTCTCCAGACACTTGTTTTTTCTCTTAATTGCAAAGCAAGTATAGACTTTTGGGGTTGTTTTTTTTTAAATGACTGATTCAGCCAGCCATTTAATCTTTTGCTCTCTGTACTCAGCAAAAATGTGAGTTTGTCTGGAAAAATAATAATTGGAGAAAGATTAATACAAAGGACCGAAACAAACTGGGATTAAAGGGTGGGTTCAGGAATCTTTCCCCAGCCCTGGTCAACAGTACCCAGAAATTGTCCAGTAGGTTTTGGCATAAACTGTGGTCTTGGGCAGTGTCCAAGTGTCCCTGTGGCATTGGAGGGTGGGTGTTCCCCCCCTCAGGCACTCTCACCTGAGCACAGGCCTGGCCTTGGTGCTCATGAGTGATCACAGTGTTGTGTAGGAAAAGGCACAGCTGTTTACTATGAAATCATCAATTTCTTCACTCACTTCTGGCCTCTCAGTTGGTGCTTGGGAGAGTTCCTCAGGGCTCCTTGGATGTGCCAGCCCCCCAGGGCTGCAGTCAGTGCCTTACCCACACAGCAAAGCATTAGGGACTTCTTGTAGTGCCAGAGCTGGTTAAGTTAGGTGTGTCATCATTAATTATTGACAGAGCTCTCAGAGATGGGATTTTGATTGTTCTGTTCTTGTTTCTTTTATAAGAAAAAGAATAGCTTCAAAAGTCAAATTTTAAAAGCTTTAAACTTTACAGAGGTGCCCTCCCATGCCTGAGGGGATGTATTTCTTTTATTTTAGGGTCAGAAATAAGTTTCCCTTTCATCTTCAATCCTTGATCAGGCACTGTGGGATTCCCAGAGGGCTCATGTCCCATGTAAGCCAGCACATCAGATGACTCCAATGCATCAGCTACGAGCTGATCTCACAGGTACCAGAGGCAGACGGGTAGTTCAGACTGGTGCAGTGATTAACTGCTCCCTGCTTCTCAGGAGACACAAGCAGAATCCTCAGGATCCATCCATCCTGCCTTCAATCCATGCTCATGGAGATGGAAATACCTGTTGAACCCCCTGCTATAGCAGCCTGATCTTGCCCATCACATCCTTCCAGACTTTATGGCAGGATTCTCAGTGTCCCTGTGAAGCTGCTCTGAATTTTGAGAGCGTGGCACCTTGTCTGCTCAGAGAGACAAAGACGTGCCCTTCTTTTAGATCCAGCCTGCTGGAAAACAAGGTCAACCCGACTGTTTTGGAACAGATGGCTTCCTTCCATGTAGTGGCATTTCCTTGGCTAAATGGAGCCTGACTAGACATAAATATCAAATGTAGCTATATGTGGATCTATAAGTATAGCAATGAATTTTAGGGTTACAATAAAATTTAGAGCTGCTGAAGAAATTATTATTTTTTTCCCCAAAAAAATCAGTCAGCATTTATTATAAGTAACTAGTTTTCTTTACCTTCAATAGTCATCCTTTAAAGTAAGTTGACAGGTGGCAAGTTATCCCAGTCCCCCCTGGGGAGGGTTTTCAGGGAAAGAATGGCTGGGAGGCACTGCACGAGAAGAGTTTGATATATTCTGAGCTGTCTGCCCCACTGGAGCAGGGGCTTGTTGAGTTCTGTGGAAGTGTGAGCGAAACCAGATCTGATCTGGATACTAAAACAGGAGATTGATGGGCAAGCGTGGGCTAGGAGGCTGGAAAAATACAGGTGAATAAATGGCACACAGAAAGACTACCTTGCGGTTTCCAAGTAAATGCATGCTGCTGTCAGTTTTGCTTGTTGTTTTTTTTTTAATATAGGGAATGATTGTGCTCCAGATTCTTGTCTGACTGTATTACAGCAGGTCTGTGGGGAGGGTAGGGGGAGTGCATGTCTAATTCATGCATTTGAGCATTATTTGTGATTTCCTCTTTTTCAGGGTGTCTGTATGCATTTCCTGGTCCTATAGAAGTAATTTAGATAATATTAATTGTTTCTTACACTGTTGTGCAGGAGGGAGCCTTCAGAGGCCCATCCCTGCTCTGTCTTCATACTGTTGAAAAAGCAGTCAGCCTCAGCAGTGAAGATCCCTGCTGCAGGGTGTTTCACTCCTGTGTGAGAGGGTGGCCTTGGTGGTGTGGGGAGCTCTGCCTTTTCAAGAGGGGCATTCAGATCTCTCCATCTTTATCTCATTAGATCTTTTCAGAAAAAGCAGCAGAAATCTAATGTAATCACCTTGGCTTTCCGAGGCCCTTGCTCAGCTAGGACACTGGCTCAGTGAGGGGAAATGCTGCTCCATGACTCACTTCCCCTTCTCTTCACTGAGTCACTGTCCATCCCTCTGCTGGAACTACCTGAAAGAGTCTGACTGCATTCCTGGGCACTTGGAGTCTGCTTAACTCCAGTGAACTGGAGGGAGTTCACTCAGAGACATGGGAGCTTGTTGTCCCTTCCAAAACACCATGAACTATAGAGATTTAGCAAGTGTGTTTGAAAGCCTGGCCTAAAAATGTACAGGTTTCCTTTGACAAAGGACTGAAACACAGCCACAAGGACTTCAGAGGAGTTCACATCTGAGCTAGAGGTGAATTTCTCTCTCTCAGCTTGGGCAAATTTCCAGAGCAGAAACAAACTCAGACAAGGATTTTAAATATCATCAGCATTGCAAGCCAAGCACCGAGTTCAAGCACACAGTGAAGGAAGCACCTTGACTGAGTGCCCAGCTGTATTTATGTGCCTTGGAGCTCCTGTGTCTGAGCAGGAGGGGAATAACCACCAGGAACACCTCTACCCTGCCTCTTTGGGAGACCCTCAGCTTTCCTCTTCCTGGATTTCCTTCTGGCTCTTTGTGCTCTTTTTTTCATCTGTTGGTTGTTTCCAGAAATGCTGCCAGCTCCCCACATTTTTCTTTCCTGTCAGGTTTCCCAGTGCCCATGGTGACTGCAACCCATGAGTCTCCCTGGTCCAGCTGCAAGTCCAGAAGCTGATGTGGTCCTAGGAGTGAGCCTGCTCAGCCTCTCCTCACATAATGCATCCACACGTGGCAAGAGATCAAGGTATTTTAAAAGCAAACCCAGTTCATTACAAAATAGAGAATTTTCTGAAACAAACATTTGTGTTTAAAGGATTTTTTTGCATTTCTTCTCTCAATGGATTTTTGTTCTTCATCAATATTGAATTCATCCTGTTTTAAGAAATTTAGATGAAAACTAACTTAACACACTATTCTTATAAAAAATGCTGGCTCGTTTAAACATCTTTACAAAATGTAGGGAATAAATACCAGCATCAGCATTGAGACTGAAATAAAGCTAGATGCATCATTTATTTCTCAGTGAAGTTAGACTATCCAGCTCCCCAAATCGATGGGTTTTCATTCTTGTGATTTGGTTGCCTAAGGCACTAATTTTGTGGCAAGGTAATATAATGTAACAGTCCCTCACACAGACCTATGTCTTTATTTTCAGTATTTCCAAAGGAGACCGCCCACTCTGCTTGGAGCAACCTTCCAAAAGGCAAAGTCATTATTCAGAGACCTGCTTTACATAGCTGTCTTTTCTGCTCCCAAGTAAAAGTGCTCCTGGTCATGTCATGAGAGTTGTTGACCCTCTCCAGATACTTCCATTTATCAACCCAGCTGTTAGTGCAGAACAGCTCTGGGGTGTTTTGCTTTGCTAAGATCTAGTGATCACTCAGATGACCAAAGGAGGGTCAGAGCACCTGCAGGGCTGCTGGTCACCTCCCCAGCCCTGTGGCTGTGTCTGACTCCTGCACAGATCAGTGGCAACGCTGGGAGCTTGGGCTGAGACCTTCCTGGCCCCAGTGAGCTGATACCTCCCCTGTAACAAACACAGACCAATTTCTGTAAGCAGGTCTTACTGCATCATATAAGGCAGCAAGGAAATTAGCAGGAAACAAAGCAAAACCTGGCTCCATTAAATCTGATTAGTAGTTTTTGCTGGTGAATGCTGGCAGCACAGAGATTTTGTGTTGTTTCACAGAGGCTGGCTGATAGAAAGTGACTGAGGTTGAGCAAGGAGTGCATGGTTTACATAAGCTGTGCCCAAAACAATCTTGATGTTCATGTGTGAATTTAAGTGTTCCCCAAGTCTGTGCAGAAGTGAGTCCCTGAAAATTAACTTTCAAATGCTGCAAGTGTATTCCCCATGTCTCTATTTTTTTTGGCCTTGATCATTATAGGATACATCCTTCCCTTTGATTAAGGTGTTTATGAGCTATGTATTGTCAGATAAACACAAATAAATAAGACTGATTTATGAGTTACCAGCCCTCAGTAATTCTTGATGATTGATGCAGTCTTGGTGTGGTTTGGGTTGCACCACCAATACAGCTTCTTGAAGCTGCCAGTACTCTCCTTGTAGCTCTCTTTTCCCTCTGGGAGGGAGAAAAGACCATTCCTGAAGCCTGAACCTGGCTTCTGAATTTCTGCAGTCTTTCAAATTTGCTTTTTCCTGTTATGTTTGACATGCTTCATGAAGTGACTTATTAGTGGGATATTGAATATTGCTGAATATTAGGGTTTCTTTGTTCTTAGTTCTACAGATGCATTTTAGTTAGACCTCTTTTCCTCCATTTAACTCATGTTAAAATACAATGTATGTTTTGGAACAGAAAATTAAATGCTATAAATCAATGTGAAAACTAATAGCTAGCAGAAGCTAAATGGAAGCCTGTGAGCAGCCCAGGGATTTGCTATTTGGGCAGGCAAGTTTTCAGCCAACTCTCTGAACAAGATGCAGAGAGGTTACATCATTGCAAGGCTCTGGCTGGCAAAACATGCCATAAGAGCACAACACTGTTGCTTAGCGACTCGTGAGGGATGATTAACCCTTTCCCAGAACTCCCAGTATTCCTATGGAAGCCCTCCTGAGCCATCATTCTGGACAATAACTGAATATGAAGAAACTACTCTAATATCTTTAGCTCTTAGATGTATTGATGTATTAATCTTTAATTTTTAATGACGGACTGTCTTAATCTTGCCATTAGTTACTGAAGGAGATCACTAAATCAAAAGCCATTCGTCCGTGGTATGACGTGTAATTATTGCAAAGGAAGGCTCATATAATTACAGTAAAGGTGGAGTAAGAAGAGATTAAAACTATTTTGGGAATGATGGTGGTCAATAGGAACTCAAGTTATTACTAAAATTTCAGCTAAATTTAGAGACTGAGCCCATGCATTGACATTACTCCTGCATGGGGTACCAGGAGGCAGAGTTTGGTACCAGCAGCAGTTAGGGAAGTTCCTCACCTCTCCTCCCTTTCCAATGCAACAAAGACATTATAAAGGCAATTTCAATCTGAAAACAGTCATTTTAATTAAAAATGTAATAAATCTTTGATGTTGATGGGCTGAAAAAAAATTATGTTCTCATTTGAATGGTGCTTGAAATTCAGCATGAGCTGATAAGCAGGAATGTGTGGGTGTGGTGGGCGGGTTGGGTTTCACCTTTTGCAGACACCACAGAGCAGAAATTTTCCACAGTGTCGTTAATGTGTGTCAGCATTTGGGTTGAGTTTTTCAATATGTGATCACTTTGGATGGTGTTCACCTCATGCAGGTTGAGCTCTCTTAATATGAAGTGTGGAGTCAGTTTAGCTGTGGACAGCCAGAGCAAGATGAGCAATCCTCACCTCTCTCAAACAGCACCTTGCATTGGTCTGGGCTGACAGGGTTTGTCCCCTTTTGAAGCTGCCTGGAAAGACCATTGGCTCCAGCCCATGGAGAGTGCTGGGTGAGAGGACCCTGCCCTCAGGCTGGAGGGATGTCCTGAGGAGGGTTATCTTCACAAGGATGGCTTCCCAGTGTTCAGTGTGCTGCTGAACAACAGTGGCAGAGCAGCAGGGTGTTCCATTGCAGCAGTGGAAAAATCCCCCCATGGGAACAGAAGTTAAAGCACAGATAGAGGATTTTAAATTGCAATGGTCACTCTCTGTGATTTTAGTTGGCAATAAAGGCAAGAATTCCCCTGGAGCAAGAAACACTCTTGGTTTCACCTCTCCTCCTCGAGGAGCTCCAGCAGCAGCAATAAATTTCTGTAAGTATTGACCCTGAGTTCTGGTAACTTGAGAGATGGTGGGGGCTGAGAGCAACTGCCGTGTACCTGGGGCTGTGTGCACTCCCAGCATCTCTGTGACTGCTTCATCAACAGGGAAAACCATCTCTGCTAGAAACATTTTGTACCTGGTAATGTTGAGATTGTGTTCTCTCTTGTTTGTAGATGGGTAACTCCGGACCTTAGCAGAGACTTACAAGGCATTAGAATCAATCCAGATGACAAGCTGGCACGAAGATAACCTTTGCTGTGACATATCCAAATGCAGGCCTTGTGTTTCTTAATTTGTCCTTATTCTGTGTGCTGCTATCAGGCAGATGCAGAGACTGCTGCTGATCTTGTTTCCCAAATGTCTTATCCTGATGCGTTTCAGACTTTCAGCTCCAGCGAGCAGCCCGTGTGACAAACAAGCTGACTGTGTGCCATGTGCAGTTTTGCACTGCTGCTTTTTGAGTGAGTCCATGCCACTGAGAGGTCTCCAGGGGGATTAATGCTGTAACAGAGGCACAAAACAATGCAGATATTTCTGAATTGTTAGGCAGATTATTTACTGTTGTTTTGAACATGTTTTCTTAACTTGCCAACAGCAGAAAGAAACTTGTGTGACTGATATCTGAGCTGTTTTCTTTCGCTGTTGTCAGTAAGGAGATGGAGCTTCCAAACTGGGATGTTTCGGTGTTTTTCTGGGCTGGATGGATTCGACTTGTCCGAAATCCAGTTTCTGTTGGCACCTGTCAGAGGCAGCAGCCATCTGTCTTGCACTCTGCTGGCTGGCTTGTCACACAGTGGGGACAGCATGTATTATTACCCTGCTCTGTCCCTCTGCTGCAGGCCTTAATCATGCCAGCTGTGGTGGTTTGGTCCTGAGCAAGTGATCCTGCACTGGGGCTTGCAGTTGCTCCTGAGCAGAGACCAACCTGGGAAACTTAATGTCAGTGCTGGTGTGAAGAGAAGTCCAGCTGTGTGCCCCAGAGCAGGAACGATTCCCCCTGGGGCTGGGGAGGGACAGGGCTAAAGCAGCAGAGCCCTGAGCTCTCTGCTGAGCCCCGAGAGAGGCAACACTGCTCTCTCTGCTCCTGTCTCCATGGCTGCTCCCTGGACTGCTCAGTGCTGATGGGCACAGCAGGGTGCTCACACCATGGGCTCTGCCCTGGCTGCACCCCGAATGTCTCTCTCCTCTGTTTCTGGGGGGGGTTCACAGAGCTGACACTCTGGAATTTCATAATTTGCTTCTGGGAGGAACAAACTTCAGCTGGGAATTGTGTGGGCAGTAGGGCTACAGCAAAGCAGTATGTGTGGATGCCATTGGGGAAATTCTTGGCATTTCTTGTGCCTGTTCTGATTCAGGTTTAGTGTGGTTTTGGGGCGCTGTGTGGTTTTGTCTCTGTAGGAGAGCCTGGTCTATGGAAAGGCTGCAATGACCCTTGATAGTGCAGTGTAACTGCATGTGGGGTGTGCTGGGGCTGGGTGGGCTCAGGCTGAGGGTGGGGCAGGGGCTGGGATGTTTCTGTGGGCTGGGGCAGCCTTGAATTGGCTCTGGGTGCCCACAGTGTGTGAGCACACTGGGTACCTGGGGCTCAGGCTTGCAGTGAAGCCATGGCTGTTTGTCCTGTCCTGTCCCCTTCCTCCCTTCTGTGCTGTGCCAGGAAAGGAGCATTGTGGCAGAGAGGAAGCCCAAACACCCTGCGAGGGAGTGAGGGGGACACTCACACCTGAGCACACTCTGGGACCTGTCCCTGCCTGCCTGTGCACCCTGGTGGGGTGAACCCAGGTCAGCATCCTCAGAGCTGTGTTAGTTCCAGGATGGATTTGATGTCAGAAAATACATGTACCTGCCCACAGGGATCCCGTGCTCCATTTCCCATAAATTCTTTAGTTTAAGGGGAAATCTGAATGGGTGGTTATTCATTAGTTCCAGGGGTGCTTCAGCTATGTGTATGGTAAATAAGAAAATGACATATGAAATTCTAGTCACTGGAATGGGGAAATAAAAGGCAACTAATCTAAAAATTATTGATTTTCTTTTTCCAGTTGTTTATGGTTAATATTTAGCCACCCCTAGCTGTGCTTGAACACGCCTGTGAACACAAAATGTGAGACAGGCAATAAGAAGCGGCTGATTTCATTTTAACATCCTTTAATTAGTGCAGAAAATAGCCTGTCACCCATATCTGAGGTGGAAGGGCTGCACACTGAAGTGTTCCCTGTGATAAAATAATGTGTGATTCCAGGTGAGGCTCTTTCTGTCAGCACTGTCAACAGTGAGCCCTGGGGAGTTTGTTCTTTCCAGCTGGATGATAGCAAGTGACAGATTTCTTAATATTTGTTACAGTGGTGATGCCTTTCACTGCATGGCACATCAGGAGAAAAAGATTCACTGCTCTGAATAGCTGAACCTGGCCTTTTTGTTCTCACCACTGGATTTTACTGGTATAGCTTAAAATGTAAAGCGTGTGATAGAAGATGATTAAAAGTGCTTTAGTTAGGCTGTAAACAACTATATTTTAAATTGTATTAAATTCATTGTGCTTCAGAGCTAGAGCCTGCTGTAATGCCTCAATGCTATAGAACACAAATATTTGCAGGTAACTTCTGTACAAAGCCATAGACAATTGATTTCAGTCACAATACAAGGGGCTATTATGTCACATTTCTCTTTTCTTGTGGTTTATTTTGAGCAATTTCCTATCCTGTGAGTTGTTTGCCTTCATATACCCCTCAAAACCTGCTGAAAATTCAATGTCTGTTTTTAAAGTAAAAAGTCTTGAATGCTTAATGTTCAAGCTGTGATGGACAAGCTATCTGTCCTGCAGGGAGGGAAACTGGTAGCAGGGAGTCTGAGGGAGCTGATGGAGTCCCTGCAGCAAAGACATGGCTCTGGTGCACACAGCCAGCTGCAGGGGCACCATGAACTGCAGCCCCACCACAGCCTCGCTCCGGGTCCATCACTGCAGCTGGAAAACTTCACCAGCTGCTGTGACTGGGAAAACACACTGCAGTTCGTGTTAGGAGGGGGAACCTGCTTTCTCTAGCAGGCTGCCCTTTGTTAGTGGTGACAAGGAAAGCAACATAGCAGCTTCCAGGGAGATGGAGATAAGTGGGGAAGGATGGCTGCGGGTATCTGAGACAAACCCTGTCCTCAGGGACACTGTGGACAGGCAGAAAGGCTCCAGTCACCTCCATCCTGTCCCAGTCCCCTGGCTGGGCTGAGGGTGAGTGGTGATGCACAACTTTCATTTGCCTTCAAGCATTAGAGAGCAATTGTCCCAGCAAGTGTTTCAAGGTTTTCTTGCCAATGAACTTGGATGGTGTCACACTGCAATGGCTGAAGAAAGTGTTTTGCAATCATTACTGGAACTGGAAGTTGGGAAACTTTTTGTGATAATGAAGCCAGCTCCATTAAAATGGTTTTCCTCTCTGTGTCCAAGAAGTTCCTGGTAACAGAGGTAATAGTTGGATGTTTTGATTCTGTCTAAAAAACTAATTTCCATTGTATCAAGAGGGAAAAAGTGCTACAGAATCAAGTTTGAAGAAATTGCATATGTAACAAATGTTTTATTGTGAGGAGGTTCTATTTCAGATAAAAGATATAATTGTTATTGAGAGATCAGAAGACACCCACGAAATAAGTGTATTAGGTAGTAGGCAAAAATTACCATCAAGCCCAAAACAGTTACAAACATTCCATCAAAGACATTAATTTCTTGTGGTCTAGATCACCCAATTCTGTTTGGTAAATATCACCTTTATTCTGGGAGTCCTTTTCCCCCTGATCCATGTGAAAAATTTGATTTTTCTGGTCCATTTGCAGCAGCCTGTAAGAACCAAACGTGTATCTTCAGATGTCACCCAGGGTTTGATGCCCTGAGGTGCTGGGCACAGGTCATACCTTGGAGCATTGACAGTATCCAGTAATGAGGCAGTGTCTTGTCAGATACAACTGCATGAGTTATTTGTAGCAAACAACTGATTTAATTTCTTTCCCTTGGTGCCTGAATAATCTGCTGTGAGGTTTTGACTGCCAGAGATCTGCATGTGTGAAATGACAACGACTGTTTTATGTAAATGGTTCCATGCTCTGGATTGCCTATCAGCTATTCAGTGACATTATTTCTCATTATTTGCTCTTTCAGCTGAATGACAGTCCTTGCAAGTCACGGGGCTCTGAGGCTGAGCCTTGAATGAACAGCTTCCAAACTCACGTGGAGCTTCCAGGATGATCTTGAATGGCACCAAACCCTCATGCCAAGGGATTTCTGTGCTCTCCTCGTGTCTCTGTACTGTGTTTATTGTTGGCAAAGGGTGAGAGCACCGCCTGGTACATGAGAAAATCCCGTGCCTCTCTCTGTACAGAGCTTTGTGAGCAGGTTTTGGCTGCATTTCCTTGGTTATCAACATGTGGCATATGGTGCAGGGAGGTGGGGGGAACTGGCAGTGGGCAGGGGATGATCTGGTTTGGGTTTGGCCACAGGACTCAGCACTGTCCCTGCTCCTGCTGGCACAGTCCAGGCTTTTTCTCTGCCGGGGAAGCAGGCAAGGTTTGCTGTGTTCCTTGTGCAGATTTTCAGCAAGAGGTTGTCCATGAGAGAGCTACATCATTCGTGACAGTTGTAGCTCTAAATAGGAAATGATTAATATTTCATGGTTATTTTTCTGTAAGACATGATTCTTGGGAGAATGCATCAGTCTGACTTGCTGGAGAGAATGAGCCTGCCTTGCTCAGCTTCAAATGAAAATGTAGTCAGGCACTGCATGCTAATATTCCTACTTTAGATGAAAGCTCTCTGTCTGCCTGACTAATGCTCTACTGCCAGAACGTCAGTGCAAAAGTGTGCACTGCAGTTTTGGAAACTTCTCTTTCCCTCATCAGTCTTGCAAGTTATCTGTCTTTGCCTTCTGCACCTTCAGTCTAGGTTTTAAATAGTACAAGAGGTCATAAATGTCAGCTGACTGCATCAACTGCAAAATCTTTGATTCTGATCTTTCCTTTTTCATTTACTTACTTTTTCCTTTCTTGAGTCATAAGCAAACCATTTCAAAATACTTCAGGGTTGCATCAGAGAATAGCAAACAATTGGTCAAGGACGCATTCTTGTCTCTGTGATATGACTTTCTGTGAAGGTGGCTGTTCAAAATGCCTCCAGATAACAAATATTGGCAAATATCTTACAGAACTTTTGTTCATATAACATTAATGGAATGGTCACAGAGTTACTGTTATCCAGCAGCGAGGCCACCAAGGCTGCCCTGGACTGCTACAAGAAAGAAGTCTACAGGAAGATTATGGAGGGCTTGGTAAGAAAAGTACAATGCCAGCTGCTTTTTTTTTCTGGTCTGTCAGTTGTTCTGTAGGAGGAGTTACACTCCACTGTAGTAGGATGCTGTTAAATACTGCAAACCAGGATGAGAGAAACAGAGGGACAGATTCCTACTCACATATAAAGGGTTTTTAACCTGAACTCTGCTAGACCAGAAGAAAATGCTGTATGTTCCCCCAGACTGGTGTAATGAGATTTAATCCTTGCACAAACAGATGTACTGGAATATGAACTATTCATTGCAGATTCTGCTGGTCCCAGCCAGGGTTTCATTGTTTAGAAACAGTAGAGAAAGCTCAGAAATGTGGTGAATGAGAGGCAAGATTGCAGAAAAATACATATGTTAGAACATGTCAGCACTGAAGGGGTCTTTGAAAGGTTAATTTAACCATCCTCCACTTCTGTCCCCTGCAAGTGCTGCACTTACTCTTAATTACAGTCACATCTGCCTTCTCTGGCTGTGCAAGAGTGGATATAGTTGCTGTCACCAAGCAAAACAAGCACTCCTGGTTCTTTCTAGGATGCTATTTTGCCACCAGAGTTGTTTTTATATCATAGGTGCTCCAGATTAAAGTATCTTGGTAGCCTCTAAATGAAGCAGGAAGAAATGTAAAGGAATGGCAACTACTTTGCAAGACCTCTATACTCACAAGGAAAGTGAAAGTAAGTTTTAGAGAGGAATTATTTACAGCACCCAAAGTACTTAGAGATCTCATTAAGGCATTGGGTCATCTCAGAACTTGAGTCTGTTCTATGTAAGGATTTAGGGACTTAGAAAACTACATAGCCTGAATTGCTTTGCTTTGCATTGTTTTCTGCCTAAAATACTTGATCAAATCATCTCTTTGGGTAGGGTATAATTTTCTGCACATGTGGTTATATACTATGGTATTTGGTGATCCATCTTTTATTAAGCTAATGCAGCTGTTATGTCAGGAAAGACTTGCTCAGCATTATTAAAGTTCTTGTTGCTTTATGAATTTAAGACTTACTTCAGCACAATGCAAAGTATGAATTCAACAGCTACTCTGTAGGTCTCAAGCTAATAGGCAGTACAGTCATGGGAAGATATGACATTTATCAGTGGATTGTAGGCAGCTTTGTAGATGTTGCTTTCGATGATCAACAGAGCAATCAAATTTGTAGACTTGTTTTATAATCTATCTGCCTGAACATTTTTTGCTCTCTTCCTTGTTTTTCTTTTGTATCTCTTCTCCTGAAGTGTCATTGTTTTGTAATTGGGCAGGTTGGACTTGGTTATAATAATTATGAAAAGAGGTTTGGTTTAGTTTGGCTTCACTGGCACAGAGAAGCCTCTGCAGCTGTGTTTGGTTTCCAAGTTAATGCTGTCTGGGTGTTGCTGTTGATAGATGGTCTCTGAGCACTGGCTGTCTATGCAGCTGTGAGAAGTATCAACATAAACTTAGTATTAAGGTTTTTGTCAATACTAATTAAAAATTATGGTTAAGGGCTCTCATTCAGCAAACACTGACTGCTGCTCAAAGCACTTTAATATGTTTTTAATTTTGTGCATATTCCAAATATATTCAGTCTCATTACAACTGAAGCATATATTTTCAATCCTATGGGTTTACTGCTTTTTAAAAGCAAATAAGTGGCTGGAATTCATGGATGTGTAAAAATCAGGAAACATATTGGAGTTTTTATATGGATTTGCTTTTGGGAGCAGGTTCTGTATTTCTGCTTGCCTACAGGTTAGTTGTGCTGGGATTTACTCCGTTATGCTTCTCCCCTCAACTATTTTTTCCTAAGATTTCTCTTACATTTAAGCCTCATTTCGTACATTTTATATCACTGTTCAACAGCCTAATTACCCTTTGGTCCCACCCCTTTGGCACAGATCCTCAAAGAGACACTCAATATTCCTGCCTCAGCTCCTGCACCATCTGGTCTTTCCAGTTTGGAGCCTGTGTCCGTGGTTTCCAGAGGAGCCTTGGTCTCTGTGCTCTGCTGGCTCAGGCACTGCAGCTGCATCCCTGGCAGCTGGCTGCTTTCTTCACTTACCAGCTCCTGCTGTGCCTCCTCACGCTACAGTTCTTCCTTCTCATTTCTTCCTGTCCCATACAAAATACCTCCATTCTTCAAAAAATATAATAAAATGGGATTGATGTTCTTCCCAGGAGCTCAGGGGGCTCATCTTCTTCACAGGACCTGCCAGGCACTGCCAGGTCCTTGCAGAAGAGAGGATGAGGAGTGAGAAAGGGATATTTATACATCAGGGTGAGAACCACCCAGCAGGGGCTTCAGAAAGTTTCTGCAGCCATGGTCAGAGAGGCACTGAGGCACACATGACACCCCAGGGACACACACCTGCCACAACAGGCACCAGCACATCGAGGAAAACCAAGGAGAATCCACTTCAACAAACAAATTGGCCACGGCTTCCCGATCAAAAGCAAGCATCAGTGACCAGGAGTGGCTCGGCTTGGTTTTGTTTGTGTGTTTTTCATATAATAGCATCATGAAATGGTTATGTACAATTGAGAACCTCATCAATATTATATCTGCAACAGATGGTGAAAACCTCCTGGCATGGACACGTAATCCATTTAGTTCTTCAGACAAGGTCTCCAGTGCCAGGCAGAGCATCTGGCCTTTGGGTCCATCTTTGAGGTACACAAAGAGCTCCCTGGGACCCCACATCCACACAGGAGCACCTGTGAGCCACTCAGGGGGATGCTGACAGCAATTCATCGAGGGCTTTGTGACCTGATTTTAAACAGCTGCAATGAATTGCTTTTGCCTTGAATTTCAGACCATTTATTCTGGGAGAGCAGAACACTTTTATGAGATGCAACATCATGCTCAATGCAGTAGGAACTGATGACAGGATACCTGGCGTTTTTTTGGAAGATGGCCACTGAGTCCTTGTGGATGCAGGTTGCATCTGTGAACAGCTCCTGGGCTGAGCTTTTCGAGTTTTGCAGCCCTGCTGCTGGCTGGATGGACCCGGGGTGAACTGCTTCAAAATAAAGGCACCAGCTACAAGTTTGGTGAAAAATGCCCCTCCCAGGCAGGAGCCTCAGGGCTGGGAAGGGCACTCAGCCCATCTCAGGCACTTGCCAGTAAGGTATGTAAGACAGAAGTATTTACCTTAAGAGAAAATCACAGCATTTTCACCTGATTATATGGATTTTACTTGCCAGTCAAGGCTCTTACAGCCGAGAGAGATGTGAGACTGCTATCTAAAATAGTTTGGACATCCAAACAAACATTATTCCCAGCTTGCAGAAATGTGAGCAGTTGTCCTGTAGATTGGAGCCTGTTAGGAGAAATAATGTCACTGCTTGTATTTTGACTTTTGCCAGGGAGAGGAGCAGCCTGCCTATCAGCTTTTTCCTGCCCCAAGACACCTTTTTATGGCTGAGTGATAAGAAAAAGCAAGTTATTGATGTTAACAGAGCTCTTAGTATTTGCAATGGATGGATGCCATGTTGTGCCATGTACCCACCCTCTGGCTCCCACCCCATCCCTGTTGGATGGAGCATGGTGCCTTTCCATGTGCACTTGCCCATTGTGGAATTGTGCAGCTGACAGATCACGCTTTGATTTCTCTGTCTCCTGCTGTCCAGAATCTGCCTCCTGCACAAGTGTTTGATGGCATTAAACCAGGAGTTTGGTGGCCTCCCCACCCAGGAGTGGGTGTCAGTAGGTCAGTGGGCTGTGCTGGTTCTCTGCTCACTGGAGTACAGCTCACAGCAGTGGGGATAAATGATTAACCTGCATCTGTTCTGCTTTCACACTGAGACTCTGGACTTGCCTTCATTCCACAGCCACTGAGCTGTGGAGCCAGCTCTCCCTGGGTCCATATCCTGAAATTCAGTCAGCACAGCTGAACCCTACAACAACAAAATTTCTGCTTTGATGATGATGTGACAAATGCTAATAGCCATAACCACATGGGAGGACATGTATTGGTGCTCTCTTTTTTATGCAATCACTCATAATTGTGTTGACTAAACTTTTAATTTAGTATACATTTTTTAAAAAGGGCATGGCATGAAGTGGTTTTGCCTTGTCCATATGAGCTAACAAATCAAATTGTTTGCTCTTTTCTTATAGAAGGAGGAAATTCTATAACACTGTCTCTGTCCTGTGCCTTGCACTGAGTCTCTTTTGTCTATTTTTGTCACATTCTTGACCAAATACTAGATTTGATTTTGACCCAGATCTGTATGAATTACTGTAGCAGTAGGGTTGGAATTCACGCACATATGTACTTAGCAAAGGACAAACCTACGGCCACAAAAAGGGCTGTAATGAAACCAGTGAAACAAATGACCCTGACAAGGACAATGCACGAGAAAATTGTGATAATGTTTTATGGCACAGAGCAGAGCATGGCTTTTTGGCCTCCTGGCTTTAGCACATAAATTCTCACGTGCTAGATTGCTAAAGCACCTGTTGCCCTAATGGCTTGGGGATGGAAGAACCTTTGCCCACGTGCAAATGTAATGCTAGCATGCTGGTTCATGCTTTGGAAATGGTTGGACTCTCAAAAAAAAAAAAAGCAGCACAGAAGCGTTAATTTGGAGAGAAAATTTTGCTCCTCTGAACCCCGTCCTGTGTTGTCAGACAAGGCAGCAGATAACCAAATGGGCACTTTTCTGCCAGAGACACAGAGATCCAAAACCACTGAGCTTCTTCATGTTTATGAGTGATTAATGTAAAAATTAATGAGGCTTTAATGTAAGTAAGGAATAGAAATTACTTCGCCTCAAGATCATGAAGTTTCTGGAGAGCAGATTTGTTGAATGATTTAACAGAGGATTAAATAATGGACCAAATCTTATGCATAGCTGTGAAAGCACTTCTCTCTGATAATTGAAAATGAAAGCTCACATCACAGATCACTGTTGTGCAAACTTTTTTCTCTCCCATGTTAAACTTTTGTGTTCTCTCATGAGAAAAGGGCAATCCACTGAAGGGCAATCCTGGCTGGCCCATACACCCCAAGGTGGCCAATACTCCAGGCTGGACACTCACACCAGCTGAGGATCTCAGCATGAGCAGGTGGCATGCCCTGGGAAGGCCCAGGCAAACCAGTTTTGCTGGATGCTGCTGCTCATTGTCGCCACAGCTGCTCTGAAGGGTTTCAGTTATGTAACCTCCAATGATTTGGGGTGAACCTGTGCAGATTCTCCCACTGCTGAGACACAGTTGCTTTGTCTCCTTTCCCCATGAGCCAGCAGTGGGGAGAAGTGCAGCTCCCCAAACAAACCCCACCTGGCTACAAGCAGACTATTTTGACTCAACTTTAGTGAAGGAGACTTGGCTGGGGCTGGAGCAAAGGCTGCCTTTTCCATATCTGGATGATGCTGAAAGTTGCTGGGTCGTGCAGTGTCCTGTGGAGTTGTTAGAGCAGGCTGCAAGCAGCAACCCCTGCCTGAGCACAGCCAGCCCTGCAGCTGAGCCCCTCAAGGCAAAGGGGAGTCTGCCCTATACTAATTAAAACCCTTTTCTCAACTTCTCCTTGGCGAAGTGCAAAGAAATCCTCTTTTCATGCCCAACGACTAAAAATAAATCCTATTTTGAGTTTCAGAAGCAGCCGCATGACTAAATGAGCCCTTCAGTTTCATTCATGTTTGCTGTCTATTAATCTGTTCTCCTCACCCTCAGCAGGGTATGACTCAGGGCTTTGCATTGTCTTCCTCCCTGAACTATCTGTGTTTTGACTTTAAATTCTGCTGTCTGACGCAAAGCAGTGCTGAAATCATGACAGTTTGATCCAGCCAGCTCCCAGGAGACTCTTGATCTTTACTGGCTGGTAAATGTAGCACTCAGAACAGCTATGCAGAGCAGATATCGATATTTTTACACCAAATGTTGGTAAGCAGATGTCACAGGCTTGTGAAAAGCCTTGGAACTCCACCGGAGAAAATATGTGAGTATGTGTGTGGGAGGCCTGGAGATAAAAATAATTCAGTGGTTCTCTGAGGAAGCATACATATTCCTTAATCCGTTGGTGTTTTGCTATTCCTGTGCAGGGTACCCAAAGTGGAGGCTGCTATACTGGAACGGGTATAGCAGTAAACTCTTTCCCTGTCGATTCAGCTGCTGCTTTTGCAGCTCCTTTCAGCCCAGGCTGCTCTGTCCCTCTGACCCTGGCTGGGCTGACAGATCCCATTCCCTGCCCTGAGCAGGGGCTCTCTCCCGTGGGGTGGAGCCTGATTATCCAGAGCTTCAGGCATCCCATAGGAAGCGCAGGTTACTGGGCAAGCAGCAGCAGTGAGGCAACGGG
This sequence comes from Thryothorus ludovicianus, assembly GCA_013397245.1. Classification (NCBI taxonomy): domain Eukaryota; kingdom Metazoa; phylum Chordata; class Aves; order Passeriformes; family Certhiidae; genus Thryothorus; species Thryothorus ludovicianus. Next base: position 96,458 of record VZTB01012905.1, on the reverse strand, counting down.
GCTGGGCTCCTGCAGCAGTCGCTGGAGAGAACGAGAGGTGCTGGAGGGGTGGCAGAGCCCTCGGGAAAGGCTCTCAGCAGGGGTGGCACAGCTGAGCCCCAGGTGAGCCCAGCCCTGGTGCTGCCGTGGCTGTGAAGGGATGATCCCCATGGCCAGGCGCTGCTTCCCATCGCTGGGCACTGGGGCACACCCCTGCTGCAGGGGTGGCAGCCAAGCCTTGCCCAAGGCTCCTCGTCTTCAGAGTTACATTTTTTTATAAGCAGGCAGCCTGAAATCCTGAACTTGGAAATGTTGGATGAAAGTCCAGATTTGTTTTTTTGTTTTTCCTTAGCTTTTCCTGTTCTTGAAGCATCCCCTCAGGGAGGTGTGTAGGGCAGGCTGATGTTAAACCTTCCTAATCTCGTTGCAGTGTTGAACAAAGCCCAGTGATCTACAGCCAGTGGACGCTTGCCTTGACATCCCTGCTTTTAAAGGACTGTGGTTACAAACTGCAGAGCCCTTATTTTTCCTTACAGTGCTGTATTTATCCCTTCCCTTATGGCTTTGGAAATGAAATTTGAGCCATTTATTGTGCACTAAATTTAGGGAGGCCAAAAATATTTGCATACAAATATGATTGATCTTCCAAGCATGCAAAATGAGCAGAAAATGACTAATCTGATGTTGGACACAAGCAGGGCTCAAGTATTTTAAAATTAAAATAATTTAAAAGAATCTTTATCTATGATGGCAGATGAGCTTTTTCTGAGGAAAGAAAACCTCCTCTTTCTCATTATATACAGAGTAAATGAAGATATTCAAGTCAGATATGGACTGAATTTTAAATGTGACAATGACATTTATTCTGCAGGAGATGTAATGTCTGTAATGAATTGTAAATTATTTTTAGTTGCTACTAGAAACAGAATAAGGGAGGGAAATAATCAATATTGACACAACCCTGCTTTATTTTTAAGCAGCGCTGATCTTGGTGGCACCAATTAGAGGTGGAGAAAGCTAGAGCTGCAGCAGTGCAAACCATCCTGGTGTTTAGAAAAAAGGGCCACAGCAGCCAGACCAATGTGCTGCCTCTGTGTTTCTGCTGGGATGGTCACTCCAGCAAGATCATCCTTCCATCCTCTTCTGGGAGCTGGGCAAGTGTGGTGGGAGGCCACGTTCCATGAACAGTTGTGGTTCTGGCCACCATCACCCCACTGGTGCTGGTGTGTCCTGGGGCCTGGGCATAAGGACAGTGACCCCAAGGTCCTTTGTCAGACCATGCTTCCTCCTCAAGACAAGTTTCCTGACTTTTCTTTTCCCACTGACTGTAGGGATGATGATATTCCAGCTGAGGTGTGACAAAACAGAGTGGGATGGAACCCTCCAGCCTCTGCTGCAGTGAAGTTTCCCTCCCAACCCCATGCCCTCTTTCTTGCATGAAATGAAATAAAAGCCTTTTTCTGCAAGGTGAAAAGGCTTTGATTGATTAACTTTTATCTTCTCATGACGCATGACTAGGTAAGATAGAGCACGTGACAAGGCAAGCTGTTCAGAGAAATCACTGCAGATAGGGCTGGGCTGTTCCAGGATCCACAAAAGGATGCAGCATGGTCAAAATCCACTCAGAAAAACAAGATTGCCTATCTCCTTTGCTTAAGCAGTTGCTATTGAGCTAATTCTAATGCAATTTCCTAAAATTCAGAGATGCTGTGATGTGATCTTTCCCTTGTATAAAATGCCATGGAACTTCTGATGACAGAACAGATCCAATTTTCTGTTGCATGACTCATTCTGAGGAAAAGAATGCTGTACATTCAATATGACCAAAAAAAGTGCATTCAGTAAAGCCCTCCTTATAGGGCTGTGTGGATGCAATCAATCGTAAGCACAAAGTCCAGGCAACGCTTTTTGATATGGAGTGAAATTGACAGATGGATTGTAGAGAGCCTTTGGAAAATTTTATCCACTGAACCCAAAATAGCCAAAGCAGAGACCTACTCAAGTGTCTGCCAGACTTTATACACTGCAAATCTGAGGTGAGTGGTTCAGGAGGATGGAAGCTCGCTCACGTGCCAAATAATTTGGGTTGTCTGAAATGTGCTCTAATGCAGAAGATTGGGGTAGATGAGTGGGGTTCAATGGGATAATCTCATGGGAAAGAATTTGCTCCATAAGTATTAGTCATTTGGTGGCAGAATGCACAAAAGCCTGTTGGAAATACCTGCAGAAGCACAAGAAAATTCCTGAAAGTCTGAACTGAGTAATTTTCTTCTGGGTGTTTTTTGTTGTTATTTTGTTTGTTGGGTTTGGTTACATCGAGTATTCTGTCCATAGACTGAGGTGTATTAGTGACAGCAACGTCTGCAGAGCTGTGTTTTGGGGGCATTCAGAGCCCTGCTGAAGGGGCTGTGGTGTTCAGCAATACAGTTCCCAGCTGCTCAGAGGGCACTTGGACCTTGCCCTCTGCTTACTGCAGCAATGCCTTTGTTTCCCTTCCTCGAGCTTGCTATCATGGGTCCTAATGCAATATTTTTTTGTCTCTTCTTCCTGGCTCTGGTAGTGAAAGTGCATGTGTTGAATGGAATCTGGGACCAGAATAAAGCTGCTGCTGAAGAGTTTCAGCACAAAAACTGATATTGTATTTTACTCATAAAACTACATGAGGTGAAACAAGATCTCTGTTTCCGATCTCCATGTCAACTACAGCGAATGCAACCAGGATTGTCATCTTGTTTGTTCATGGCTATAATTATTTCTAGCTTACTGTTCTTCAAATGATTTAATTTTGTAATGTTTATTGGCTTGGAAGGTACATTCATCCTAGGTTTTTTTGCATTTTGTGCTGTAAAAGGTCAAAATTGTCAGGAAAGATTTATTTTTGGGGAAAAGGAATCCTTATTTAAAAGCCAAAGTAAAACAACCTTTCTGTAATAGAAAGGATGCAGAAGGAACAAGCTAAAACTCTGAGCATCAGCTGAAGCCATGTGTTACATCTTGTGTTTTGTGATTTATAGCATGGTGGTATTTGCTCACTCCACTGATCCAGGCGTGCAGGTGCTGTGTTTTTTGAGTGCTGAGCATGGAGGTAAAACTGTGAGGGCCTTTTCAGCAGTGGTGCCAGGGATGGGTAGTCCCTCTTTGGCTCCATCCCCACCCAGAGGAGTGCCAGCCTGGCCCTATCCCATACCACAGCCACTGGCACAGGCTGGGATGGGAGCTACTGGGGCAGGAGGAACCTTCTGCCTTATCTTTCCCCAATTCTTCAATTTTTCCATCTACCTCAGACAAACAATGGAGCCCCCATCAGTCCCCCTCTCAGAAGAACCCATCTCTAGTTGGGCCTCTTACACCTGATGACAAGGCCACAGATGCCATGAACTATCCCTGCCCTGTGACAGAGCCAGAAATGTGCCACAATAGCTCAGTCAATGAACTAAAGAGAAAAAATAAAAAATCCCTGCTGGCCATAGCTGTTGAAAGGCTGTCTCCTGCCAAGGCATGGGCACAGCCATGCACACACACACACTCACACTGACCCAGGGGTTCAGAGTCTTCCTCATTGCTGGGCTCACACTCAGCCCCAGCCCCTGCATGTTCCCAGCTTTGCTCCTGCCCCACAGCCCTGGGTGTGTGTCCCTGCTGCTGGTTTGGCCAGCACCCACCCTTGAAGTGAGGGTCATCGTCACCCACCCTTGAAGTGAGGGTCATCTTCACCCATCCCTGAGGTGTGGGTCATCTTCACCCACCCGAGGTGTGGGTCATCTTCACCCCCCCCTGAGGTGTGGGTCATCTTCACCCATCCCTGAGGTGTGGGTCATCTTCACCCATCCCTGAGGTGTGGGTCATCTTCACCCACCCCTGAGGTGAGGGTCATCTTCACCTGCCCCCAAGCTGTAGGCCGGGTTTATCAAGTCCTTCCTCCCAGCCTGTGGGAGCTGAGAATCAGAAGGCACTGGCTGTATCACGTCTGCCTTTTTTTATTTTAAACCTTTTTTCCCTTTCTCCCTTCTTTCTTCCTTGCCTCGCTTTTCTCTTTTTTCCCCTCTGTCCTTTTAAAAATTTTTCTCGCCGTTTNTTAGGGCTGTGGGATGTAGGATGTCTTCTTTTTTCAGGGATATAGGGCTGTAGCATGTAGGGCCATAGTGGAATATAGGGCTGTGGGATGTAGAGCTGTAGGACTGTTGGGCTGTAGGCTGTAGGGCTGCAGGGATATAGGGCTGTAGGATATAGAACTGTAGGATATAGGGTTGTGAGATGTAGGGCTGCAGGGATATAGGGCTGTAGGATATAGAANTCAGGGATATAGGGCTATAGGATGTAGGGCTGTAGGATGTAGGGCTATAGTGGAATAAAGGGCTGTGGGATGTAGAGCTGTAGGACTGTTGGGCTGTAGGATGTAGGGCTGCAGGGATATAGGGCTGTAGGATATAGAGCTGTAGGATATAGGGTTGTGAGATGTAGGGCTGTAGGATGTAAGACTGTAGGGATATAGGGCTGTAGGATACAGGACTGTAGGGATATAGGGCTGTGAGATGTAAGGCTGTAGGATACAGGACTGTAGGGATGTGGGGCTGTGGGATATGGGGCTGTAGGGATATAGGGCTGTGTGATATAGGGCTGTAGGGATCTAGGGTTGTGTGATATAGGGCTGTAGGGATATAGGGCTGTGTGATATAGGACTGTAGGGATCTAGGGTTGTGTGATATAGGGCTGTAGGATACAGGACTGTAGGGATGTGGGGCTGTAGGGATGCGGGGGGCACGGAGCCCCAGGGCTGTGTGGGGGATCCTGGGCACCGAGAGCGGTGAAGTCTCACCGAGAGCCGGTGGAGCCGTGGCTGGGCTTGCAGGGGAGCACATGTCTGTAAAATGTGCCGCTGTGTACATTGTGTACATGTGCTGTCAGCTCCGCCCGGGGCTCGGACGGGAGCGCTCCCGGGAGTGTCGGCGCTCAGCCGTGCCGGTCCCAGACACGGCCCTTCAGCGGATGGGCGGGGGGCTCCCGCCGATGCAAACACCCTCCGAGTCACTCCCCAGATGTGTCCGAACGCAAACATTCATTACATTCAGTAGAACTGCTGCGGGTTTGGGCTTTTATCCTCCGTTGCTGTTTTGTTTGTGTTTTCAGATCCTTCTACAGGATAAAGGGTCAGAGATGCATTTAAACAAGGCAAATTTACTGCAGTCGTGTTATTTATTGCAAAAAAGGAATGGAGGGAAGAGTGCATGATATATTTATTTTTCTTATGGAAAACTCTTGTTAGGTTTCACCTAAGACTCTAAGAGCAGAGACACATCTATAGGAAAAACCTATGTGGTTTCATAGCTAAATTTCACTGGAAACATTAGAGTCACATCAGAAAAAACTGCTAGGAGAACGAGAGAGAAAATTACTGCTACCATGGAAACATCCCAGAAAGGAGATATTTTCTGTGTCTATTTTTTAGGGAATTTTTCAGTCTGTATTGGCTTTGTATGTGTTAAACTTTGATCACGATTGCCTTATTTTGTAAAGAAGGAGCTGCTTCATCTTCATTTGTTGGCTAAAAGATGATTTTCCTGTTTGTTAGGTGCTAATAGAGGAGAAAATATGCTCTCCATCTCTACTGGCTTCACAGTTATCGATCTGGAGACAAAAGAGCTGCTTTAGCGTATTGTCCTTCAAGAGGCACAGGAGAGAATGTTTACAATATTTCCTAAAGATAGGCTAAAATGTCCTGTTTTAAAAACAAATGTGGAATTAAAGTCTGAAAGACTGGGGAGGAATCCTCTTACCTTGGATAGCTCAGTGTATTTAATGAGAAGATTTCTGACCCGAACTCATAGCTTTTAAAAGAAATCATTCCTAAATCTGTTTGACAAGGCTTTTAAATATAATCTACCAATAAATTAGAAGTAAGAATTTACCTAGAGGTAAAGACACATAAAATATGTAGAGAGGAGCCAATGATCTTTTATTCTGGCCAAGGAAATATCCAATTGAGCAACAACCTTGTCGAACACTAAAGTAAACTTTGCCTGGCTGCACACATTTTGATTTTAGTGGGATGCTGACAGCTCTTACAAAGGCTGTAACAATCCAAATTGTGTGCAACCAAGGAGGGTGAGTTCCTGGTCTTTGTGAGTGGGAGGCGCTTGGCAGATGATTGTAGAATGACTCTCCCTTCCCCCATCCCTTGGAAAGGACAGTTTATCATGTGCTAATTAAACTCTGTTAATAACCAGTCTCTGCTGAAAAAGAAAGTCTTGATTTCACTTATTTGCTACAGAAATAGAAAATTAGGCGATGTTTGTTCTTCTTGTTTTTAATGGAAGTATACATTCATGTACAGGGCTAGTGCCTTTTCTGTGACAGAAAATGAAGCAATGTGCTGGCTTTGTCTCAGGGCAAACTCAGATCTGGAGGGTGGGACCATCTAATCAGCTGTTGAACTAATCACTTGTGAAATCAATGCTCAAATGTATCCAGGCTTGAAGTCAGAAATGTTTGGGGAAATTGTTTGCCATTATGCCTGTTAGCCTGCTCATGCATACCGAAGGGGGAAAAATAAGCAGCTCTCTGAATTGATAGTGCTTCAATTATTTAATTAAGTCACATTATGTTAAGGACAAAAATGGAGTGGAAAAAATCTACAAGTGAGCTGAAATGAGCATATTCATGCTCACTTTCTACTTCCAGCAGTGGGTAAACACGGGTGTACACAGCCCCTTCAGGCTGTCATGAACCACCACTGTCTCAACAGGATGCTTTTACCAAGCCAAAAACCACAGGAACCAAAATAGGTCAATTAATCAAAGCAGTTTCTATCTTTATCATTCCTTTCTCATTATTGTACTTTATTTGTTCATGTAACTGGATCAGAAAAGAGTCTAATCTGTCCCGTGGCCCCAGTGTACCAGTGCCTGAGCGTGTCCTAGGGAATGACTGATGAGAATTTTCCCTGTGCTGTGTGGAGGGTGCCCAGCTCCCTGCAAGGCTGGGCTTTTGCAGCTGTATCCTCATGCACAGTGATGCTGTAATCATCTTAATTCCATCAGAGGCATATTTTTTTCCCAGTTCTGTTCCAGAGTTTATTTTTGTCTGGTGTAAGCCAGGCAGACAAGGGCTTCTACTGATCTATTCTAACCAAATTTGCCAGTGGTCATGTTTCTGCCTGTCCTGGGACCTGATTCAGTTTCCACTGAAGTGAATGAATAAGCAAATGAATGAAATCACCACTCAGAACCTACCTACTCAAGCTCATTTCCAAAATGGGCTTTAAAGGATTCAGTAAAATGATTTTGTACCTTTAGGACAAATTATAGTTTTCTTCTCATATAAGAGATCATTGCCCCAGGAAGATGACTCACAGATTCATTAACTGATATTCACTTGTAATACAAATAATTTTTTTAATGAAATAGCAAAATAAGGGAAATAATAGCTTCAGTACTATCGGTCCTGATAGAAATAAACTTGCAAGTAATTTTATATGCCATGTTCTCCACTTCATCACATTAATTTTATTGCAGTTTAGCACCTTTCAGCAGTATTGTCCTGGCATGAAATGCCCTATAGAGCAATCTCACTAAGAATTGCTATCTGTAGTTTTAATATTAGTATTTTGACCAGTATTTAAATGTATGGATTTTGTCACTTAGGTGCTTTGTTCTCATGATCAAAATGACATCTAGGTATATCTGTGGGGATTTCATGAGTTGTATAGGATTGTTATTTTCTACTTTGGGGCTGCCATTGGACAATTAATGTTCATTAAGTACATGGAGCATAAAGATAAGAAATTCCTTGCATAGCTCTGTTTCCTAAGCTCTGTCTCCATGTGTTAACAGCTTCTTTTTTTCTTCTTCTTTTTTGTTGTTTAAAGGAAATATTTTAAACATGGCAGAAACTAAAACCTTCCAGCCTGGAGCAGCCTGTGCTGTCACCTTTTTCTTTGTCCTAATCTGTTGGGTTGATGCAGCCTCCTTCCAGCAGCACCAGCTGCTTCAGAAAGAACCAGACTATGCAATGAAAAACTTACAAAGGCTCCCAAACCCCGATATGATCAAAGCACTGGAATACATAGAAGACCTCCGCAAGCAAACCAACAAGGGAGAAAGCAACCCTGATTACAACTCTTATCAAAGTGTCCCGTACCTCCTCCCACAGAGAGAAAGCAAGGATCAGCTTCACCTCCCGGATAATGTGCGGGATTCTTTGACTGAAGATGAGTCCCAATGGGTCAAGGTAATGCTGGAAGCCTTGCGGCAGGCTGAGAAGGAGTCAAAAGCTGGCCCAAAGGAGAATAAACCCTACGGTCTGAGCTCAGACAACTTTCCAGCTGGAGTAACTGATGATTACGAGGCTTACAAGTGGCCTGAGAGGTGGCAAAAGTACCTCAAAATGCCGCTTGGGCACTATGAAGACAGCTCAAGGGACAGTCCCTTCAAGCGTACCAACGAAATCGTGGAAGAGCAGTACACCCCCCAGAGCCTTGCCACGCTGGAGTCAGTGTTCCAGGAGCTGGGCAAGATGGCAGGACCCAGTAACCACAAGAAAGAAAGGCTGGATGAGGACCAGAAATTGTACACAGAGGATGAAGACGATGTGTATAAAGTGAATAACATCGCCTATGAAGATGTTGTTGGGGGAGAAGATTGGAATCCCATAGAGGAAAAAGTGGAAAGCCAAACCCAGGAAGAGATAAAAGATAGCAAAGAGGAAATTGATAAACATGAAGAGGAGATTGATGATGAAATGAAAAGATCAGGAAAACTCAGCTTCCTTGAGGATGAAGTAAGAAGAGAGAATAAAGATCAAGTGTCAGAGGATGTTTCAAAACTAATGAATTACCTGAAGAGGCTGATGGGTAGTGCTGGGAATAGGAAATTAAGGACTGGAGGAGAACTTGAGGAAAAAAGAGCATCCATGTTTTTGGATAAACAACTTGATCCTCAGGCTATAGCTCAGCTGATAGAAATCTCAAGGAATTTGCAAATTCCTCCTGAGGATTTAATAGACATGTTGAAAGCTGGAGAAAAAAAGCAGCTTCAGAGCGAAAGGTTGGAACCTGAGCAGGAAATGGAATTCCCAGAAGACCTCGACGAGATAACTGAAACCAATCTAGGACAGAGCGATATATTTAAAAATAATATAAACTCTAAAAACGGGTACATGAAGCAGCCTCTCATTCCAGAAAATCTACCTGAAGACCTCAATATTGAAGATATTGTCAGTCTTCTGGGAAATGACAATTTAGCTAATCAGAATCCCTCCTACCTACTAAATCGTCTTAATCAAGAAAACGATTTGCCGAGACTGTCTTACATTCCCAGAAGATTGAAAGGACACCTGTTCCCTAAAGCTGCCTGGATGAACGATCTGGAAAGACGACAAGCGGAGTACGAGAAACTCAGTGAGAAGGACGAAGAACTGGCTGATTACTTGGCAAAGGTGCTGGCAAAATACCCTGAGGTGATCAATCCCAACCAGATGAAACGAGGGCCAGCTGCAGCTTCTGAGGGCAGCCTGCAGGAAGAGGAGCACCTGGAGCAGGCCATCCGAGAGCACCTAAACCAGCTGGGACCACAGGAGGCTGCCAAGCTGGCTTCACTCAGCAAAAGGCTCTCCATGGCCGGGGAAGCTGATGACACACAAGCCAGGCAGTACCTGGATGAGGATATGCTGGCAAAGGTGCTGGAGTATCTAAAACAGGAGAAATCAGAGCTTGAAAGAGATCACATTACCAAACGAGCAATGGAAAACATGTAATTGTTCCTCAAGTATTATTTCTCTTCAATGTGTTGACTTCTATCCCAATTCAGTTGTGATTTATTCCTGCTCTCCCACTAAACCACCTATGGTAGACTATTTACCATTGAACAGTCTGCATATCTTTCTCAGAGCTGTTATATTGTTTATTGATATATGTTATAAATTATGGGGCAAACAACAAATTGCTTCAAGTGTTTTAAGAAACAATTTAATGATATCAAGTAAAAGTATAATATGTAAACAAATGACCTTTGCATTGTTAATAAAACATGATAAATGAAGAGTGACAATTATAATTTGAAATTTTTAAGATTAATTGGATTATTTTGTTACTGTCTGTAGTGGTTTTGTGCAGTATCAAATAAAAAAAATAAAGCATTATATATATATAGTTTTATTTACAAGGCTTTTTCTATTCAGTGTTTTATTGTTGATGAATAAATTATTTCTGGACAATCGACTGTGTTTCTTTGTGACAGTTGATAAAATAATACTAATTAGAAACATTTTTACTTCTACAGATGACTCTTGTGAAATACCTTATTTTTCCTACAAATTAATTTGTAAGCATAAACTTGACGTTTTTTTTGTGCAGTAGGAACATCAACTGGTATTTCCCTTAAGGGCAGGGGGTACCCTAAAGAGCTTGCTGAAGTCAATCAGTGTAGTAACTACAACTGAAAATTGGGCCTCACATAATTAAGAGGTACATCAGTACCTCTTGGCAGAAGGAGGAACATAAATGATCTGTCCAGCTGAGACAGAGTTAATGAAGCTCTGAAAAAATACAGAATGGAGCCTTCATACATGAGCTGTGGGAAGCTCTGCAGATGAGCCCCCCTCCATCTCTCACAACCACAAAGAAAGAGCCAGGCTCCAAGGCAAGGCAGGGAACTCCCCTGTGGGGAACTGCATTGTTTTGCCTGATAAAAAATATTATTTCCTTTCTCATGAAATGACCATTACATGTCACATAAATACACAGAAAACCTTTACTACTCAGCACACTATCTGGACACTTGAAATGTCTCTTGGGCTCCTGTTATATCCTGCAGTAGATGGTCTGGAAAGGTTCTGGCTCTCTCTACAGAAGGAAATGTGCTTGCATAACTCTGTGAGTCAGAGGTGGTTTGCACTGGGACAGCTCATTTCCAGGATTATAGTTTAAAAGTGGTTTTCCCTGTGGTATTCTGCAGCAGCTTATCTGGGCTAAGTGGGGTGGGGATGATTTTTGGCAAGGCAATGTCTAATGAAGTACCAAGGCTGCAGAAATAAAACTTCAGTGTCGCCATTACCCTGAGCAATCACTGCTGACAGCTCAGCCCTTGTTCCAACCATTATTCCCTGAATACATACTAGACAATAAAAGATCTGATTTTCCAGGTGTGTGTAGGACCTGGAAGGGATGTCACACATGGTGACACATGGCAGGTGGGAGTTCCCTAGCATCATTCTCCTTCTGCCTGCAGCACTCCCTTGCCCTGTGCTACCCAGGCTCCAGAGCAGACCAAAGCCCTGGGGAACTGTTTGACTGCCTCCAGGCTCTTATTTAAGGAGAGCTCAATGAAAATTTTGGATACCAGAATATTTTAGATCTCAGAAACCAGTAGTACAGACCTTTGCGTAAAAGGACAGATACTGTCAGACACTAGGTAGAAGAGCAAATAAACTTTGGAAAATCCTAATCTTGGCATGAGTAATTACACCACTTTTAGAAGACCACCTCACTCACAGCATGTGCAAGCCATTAGGGACTGTGGTTCATCTTCACAAACATGAAAAGGGATGTTGTACTTGAAATAAGAGAATTACTCTTCATCTACCTGAACTATATGGAAGCATCAAGCTGATTTCAAGCTAAGAAGTTACATCAGTACATTTTTCTCTTCAAGAAACAGAAAGCAGACAACCAATCTCCCTATGAAGTGCTTTCTTTCTAACAAACTCATATCCAACTCTATATTGGAATTAAATGAAATGAGAAAATGTTAAATAGGCAGCACTCTCTTGGTAGATATAGCTGCCTCTTGCTGTGCAACCAAGGCTCCCAAAGAAGAGCAATAGTTGTACCTGAATATGCAAGACAGCATTATCCAAATGTACATCCCATCATGAGATCTGCTCCATTAAACCACCCCAGAGCCTCCCCCTGCAGAGAGGCTGTGTAGTGCTTAATTGTCCTTAATAGCCACGGCTGCTTCTGCTTTCATTTGTCTGTGGTTTGTGTTTTCCTTATGGGTGCAGTGGGACAAACAGTCATGTTGTTAATAATGCACACAGAACACATAATCCATAACAGATACACTATCAAGCTTATTATTATAATTATATACAAAATAAAGTGACCACCCTGCAATTTTTACTCAGGCAAAGTGAGGAGCAGATTTTTAATTCCCCTTTTGTGTTATGATTTGACAGCATCCCAGATGCAGCTGGTTTATACTCTCTGTGTCTGTGGCTTTGTCCAGCAAAGAAAATGCTTATGCTCAGATCTTCCTCCTAAACCTTGCTTCATTGTGTCCTCCCCAACATGCAGATTGGACAGAAATTCTGTATCTGGTCCAAATACAGCTACTGAACACCTTTCTCAGGATCTGAGGTAGTTCTTCTTTGTACCTACACTAGAATTCGTTTATTAGTACAGGTAAGAGTAAATGCTGTTTTGTTTTTTTTTCATTAATTCATATGCTACTGCAAGTGCTTTGTTTACATCTTCCTCTTGATGGTTCCATTATTTTGTCAGCTGGAGCTCTTAAATGAGAACACTTGTTGACTCAAAAATTAATGTAACCAAATTACCTCGACTGGAAAAATGAGATTGTAGCAATTATTTCCTTCTAAAAGGGTATTTCCACAGTGCAGGGGAAGGAGGTTGAGTTGCATGTAATATGACAATTGGAACTGTTTCCCAAAGCACTTTACAAGACACTCATTTTGCAGGAGAAGCGACCTAAGCCATGATTTTCCTAGCAAGACAAAGGGGAGCCAAGGCTGGAGCACAGGTAGCCTGAGCTGTGCTTTGTCTCACAGCTTCATTCTGCCATTCTTGCTGCCACTAATGAGAACAATAATGGTTCAAACCTGCATCTCCAGACACCCCTGACCCACCCCCAGCTTCCCTTAGTTCAGTCACGCTCTGGCCAAGGGATGTGCAGTGTGACTGCTGTGTGGGAGCAGCACTCCCTGCAGCACCCTGCACCTTCCCCCAGGCTGCAGGGCACTAAGCAGTGGCTATTTACTACATGATGCATAAATCCATACAGACACAGCTGGATGCCAGCTGCACTTTGCATTTGTTCAGCTACCCAGGTACCCCCAGAGAGGTTAATGTGAACTGCAGGAACTCCAGTTAGCAGCAGCAGGCAGGTGCAGAGCCTCTAGTGCATAAAGTGGAAAGGAGAAGCCCTGAATCAGAGCTGATTAGCTGAAGAGCCACCTTATTCCTGACTTTTGGATCATTCAGAAACATTTGAGATCATTAATAATTCATTTGCAGATGTAGCAGAGCTCTAAATGTGGCTGATTAAATGCATTTGACGTTTCTCTTGAGAGAGGCTGTTATTCCAGGAAACCACTTGGTATCTGCAAATGTCTTGGAATTAGTGTACTCAAAATTAAGGGTTCACTCACAATGTTTTCCCTTGTAGAGAAAGGAAAGTAACCTCTGATTCCAAATGTAATGTACCCTGGTGAATAACTCTGGCACAATAATTTTAAAAGTTCCCCACAGCCACTCAGCAGATCTGCTGTGCAATGACATGGTCCAACACGCAGAGCTCTGCTGAGACAAAAACCTGCAGCCCATGAGCAAGGTCCTACACGTCTGGGGAAGGAGATCTTAAAAGTTTGGCAACTGCCCAGCTCCTACAATTGCTGCTCAGTGATATGCTTCCCAAAGCCCTTCCTGGCATCAGCCTGAAAGCAGAGCCCCATGCTTTGTCCTGGTATAGAAGCCAGGCTCTCATGGAATGCCTTGCTGGGAGTGCCACAGAGCCTCCAGGTCCCCTGGGCTGGATGAGCAGGATCCAAGACAGGATCTAAAAGAAATGATGAGCTTTTGTGTCTCCCTGATTCTCAGAAAAATCTGGGTCCACTGGGTTTATCTTCTTGTTTAAGTTAGAGTAAATCTCTTTTGGTGTAGCTGTGGGGTGCATTTTGTGCCACTCCATTTAGATGTTTAATGAGAACTAAGTGTTTATGCAAATTTGGGCACGTGTTTTTCAAGGGGGTCACCCACATCAGAGCAGTTTTCCTACTGCTCTGCAGTCACCACCATTGGGACACCTCATCTACTGGAGACAGTGGGATCCTTCCCTGACAGAACTTTGCTCAAGGTCACCTTGGGAAAGTCTTTTTGGGTTATTTTACTCTTGCCCTAAGCTCATGCCAACACACAGGAAGGAGGGGCACAGCATCTGTCTGTAGAGATCTCCAGGTGAAACATATGGTCATTCTTTATCATCTGTTAAAACTCTTTCCAAAGGCATACTTCCTTTAAGTGGATCTTTTTTCTTAGCTCAAAATTTAGATACCATTTTGTTTCACAATGTACATATCTTAAGCCTGGATGCAAAAAGAAGCCTCCCATCCCCTCTTTTCTCTCCCCTCTTTGACCTAAGAGAAGGTATGAGACTGCTTGGATGAGATACAACATATAATTTCTGCAAAGAAACACATTTTTACCATGGCTCCATGCTTTGCCACCTGCTAATAAATGTCATAGCAGCAGAACAAACCACTTAGATCTACCAGCACTTGTACTCCCCTATTAAGTATGTAAGAATAGCAGGAATAGCACATATACACACAGAAAAAGGTAAAAACAAGGATAAATCATTAAATGGGGAAGCCCCCAACATTCCATGCTTGTTATCCATGCAGCATAACAACAGGAGATGTGTTAAATACCTGCAAGTAAGTTTTGGGATGGAAATATTTTTTGGCAGGAAAATCCTTTTCTGCAAGGGTAAATTTACTCAGATTCAACACACTGTCAATTGATTTTTTTCTTACAAACATGAATGCAACAAGGTAGAAACTTTTTGATAGTGACTAACAGACTGAAAGAGGCTAAGGGGAAAAAACCACTAGATTGGAAAATTTTGTTCTGTATGTAAGTCTGCAACTACCACCATGTTCTACTGGGTAATTTAGAGAAGAGAAATGTTACTGTGCAAACTCAAGAGCTTTTAGTCTCACCAATGGCCCTCAGACTTTGCTTTCCTAGAAGCAATAGTCAGGCTGAACTTGGTTTAAATGTATTTTTGGCTTTCTAATTTCTATTTAAGAAATGCCAGCCTCCTGGCCCTCTGCTCAATCTGAGTGTATGGTCTGAAGCTGGTGCAACCACAGTAGCACGAACTTTTACGAATGGCTGGGGCACAGTGGCTGCTGTTATGTCTTCTGCACTCCTGAGCCTCCTCCTCATCAAAGGAGCTATTTCATCCATAGGATCTTTATCTGCAGGGAAAAGTTTATGGATATTTTTATTCTAGAAGAAACATTACTGTTGAGAATGATACAATTGTAAAAAAACTTAGAAAAAGAAAGGAAAGCCACCAAATCCTCAAACTTCATTGTTACTTTTTTACTTCTTACAAAAACACTGGTTTGGATTTATTTCATGCCATTTCTCCTTTGCTCCTTTTAGAGTCAGCACACTGCACTTTTCTGATGCTGCATAAGAGTTCAAAGCAACTGCCTGCTTCTCCTTTTGGCAACACCTTCTGCATCAGTCTTATTTATATCTGACCCAATGCAGGTGGATCTAACAACTTCACACAACTCTGTGCTGCGTGGTTTTTGTTTCCGTGCCAGGAAATTCTGTGATATCCCACAGAACGAGGCTGTTTTTAAGTTGAATCTCATTCCCAGCCCAGAGAGGATGTGGAGAAGGAACCAGCATCCTCCATCCTGGACAGAGCAGTGCTTGACACTGCCTTGCAGCCCCTCACCAGGGTGGGGACAGTCAGGGACAGCAGTTCAAACACTTAGAGGAACAGTAACAAAAGTACAGCTCAAACATGTGGTTTACTGTGTAGTTAAACAAACCACTTTGCAGGGGAAGCCACAGAGCAGCTCTGGCTTTCTTCAGCGCTGCTGTGGATGTGAAGTTGCTTTCAGGTTAGAGCAGTGTGCCCTCTCTGGAGCTGGTCACTGCTTCATGCACACAGAGCCACACCAGACTCCAAATCTCCTGGCTCCAGACTAGAATGCTATTTACAGATGCCCTGGAGCTCTCCCCATCAGCTTTCCAAACAGGCTGGAGTACCAACTTTGAAAAATAGGAAAACATTTCAGGCACAGATATGAGAACAAAAGGGATGCTAAGCAATTTGGATATTAAAAACTATGCTAAGATAAATTGTGGCAGGCAGGTCAATTTCCCGAGGAACAATATTTTGACAACAATCTTCCAAAAAAATTTCAGTAAAATCAATACTTGCTCAAACACCTTTTCCCATCCATCTGATTTACAAGTAGACAGCCAGAAAATGTGATTAGCTTTATTTCATTAACCCTGCTAAAGGCAATATTTACATTTTTAATGTAATATTGGATGCTTGCTGAAGTGCTCTCCAAAGCCAGGTGATGAATGAGGCTGGGGAGGTCTCCCATCCCTGTCACTCACTACTCCCACGTGCCATGGAGAAGATAAATGATAATTGGGAGCCTGGCCATGCTGCAGAGTAATGGAATAATCTGGGGAAAATGAGACTGGAGACTGCCTGAAGATCAACATTCCCCTGGGCAACCTCAGGCTTTGGGAGCCTTCTATCTTCAAGCTGACACCTCAGTGGTTACTTTCTTGGCTAACTCATTTATTAGTCAGGTTGTGTAATTTTCTTTTCTTCCATTTATAATCCTCCTCACTTAGTTCAAGTTCATGCATGAGTCAGTAAGCCTGGCTTAATCATCTTCTTTATAAATTCTGAATCTATTTTATTGTGGATAAAGTTCTTGCTGACCAGCTTCTACAACTTAAACAACCAGAATGGAAAAAAAGTGGGACTTCACCTTTGGCTTGGGTATTTTTTAAAATTAACACCTGCCCTATAACACTTCTCTAAAGAAGCAGCCAAAAGCAGCAGCAGACTATTCTATAAATACAAAAAGAAAGTGACCTTTTAAAAATACATACTTTACGTATCAAACTGCAGAGATAAAGTAGAATATAGTTAACCTATGCCAAGACCATCGAGACACTTGCCTTTTTCCTAAGGAAATGACTTTGCCTCATAGCTCACCTTTTTATAGTGCACATTATTCTGCCTGTGAAATTCATTACCCAGTACTTGATCTCCTCAATAACCCGGTGCTGATGTCCTTAGGAAATGAATTTTTTAATAGCCTTCTTGATGAACATGTGTTTTGTGGCACCTGAAAATAGATATACTGCAATTCCAGGCTAGCTGCACATTTTTCCTATTGAGCTGTACATTTCAGTAGCTGTGACTTTCTATGTGTGGAGATGGAAATAATTTAAAGAGTCATTTGCCTGACAAGATATGATTATTTGTCCTCCTACATATCCTATGAGTACAAAGTTGGATTTATAGCTTGACCTTTTTACTTTACATCTTTCCAGAGCCAAAGAAGAAGCAGTGCACTACTTTACAAAGCCTTGCTGGGTGAGCACAGGCACTGCAGTGATGTACCCTCTTTATAACAAAGACTATTGAGATTTACAAAGCAGCAGGTGCTTTAGTGCAGCTATTGCTACAGACAGGAAAAAACATGGAAGGAGAGCAGGCAAGACCCTGCTTGACATTCATAGGTAAGGAATGAGGTGTGGGGGACCATTTCTGCCACCAGATCTGACTTGGGCAGCCAGAGACAAGTCTCCAGCTTGACTTTCTCACAAGGAAGGCACCAGCTTTGGCCTATCAGTTCTTCTTTTACTTACCTGTTTTCTGGCAAAAGAAACTAAAGCCAGGGCTGCTGTTCTCCTAAAAATAGTATGACTTTTGAAATTGTGAAACACTTTGCCTAAAACTGGGTATCCACATTAAAACAGCTCCTCTTTCCAAGCTGCAGTGCCTTGGGAAAGCTAAGAAAGCACTGGGGTTGGCTTTTCCTTATAAATAGCCACATTTTTTGTGTACTGGGGTAACTTACTGCAGCTCTGCTGACTTCATTGAGTACATGGAGACAAACAATCTCCCCTGTTTGTATCCTCTTTGAGTGTGTGACAGGTCCATGTGCAAGGGTCCCTGGAGAGCACCAGTCCCTGCCCAGCAGAGCCTCTCCTCTGCCCTGTGCAGGCAGGAGGGGACAGACAGGGTGTGAGAACAGAGCTGTGACAGGACCCCTTGCCCAGCCCAGGTAAGAGGAGAGCCAAAGGACACAATGTCCGAGGTCTCTGTGGAGAAGCAGCGCTGTTCCCAGGGGCCCCACTGGAACATGCTCCTGTGCCTCCTTGGAACCCACCCCTTGAGCATGTACAACCTTCTGAGAAGGGCAGAGCACAACTCTCCAGTGTCCTGCAGGCCCAGTGCCACTCCTGCAGCCCCCAGGAGCTGGGCTAGCTTGGGACAAGCCTGGACCTTGGCTGGGGAGCCTCCCCTGGGTGTGATGCACGAGGGAGCCCTCCCAGGGGACAGAGCTGTGCTGGGCTGAGCTCTCCTGCCCTCCCCTGACACAGGCCACTATCTTTGGGCAGGCTCTGAAAGGTTTTTTTGTTCATCAGGCTGATCCTCGAGCCTGGGGAGCACAGAGGGTAGTGGCTGGGGCCATGTAAGGACAGACATGCTAACAGTCTAGCCATGCTACATTTTCTCCAACACTTGTATGAATCCAAGCATTATCGAATACCAAACACTTCATTTCACACAACACAAATTTTTATACAGCTCTTGAAGCAGTTTTTAAAGCTCTTCTATAAAAATGAAGTACAAACTGAAGGTAAGAATCATCTGAACATAAAATGAACTATATTGTGTTCTGAAAATTCCCTTTCTGTTTAGCTTCTCAGGGTTTTTACCTGTTCAGGAATCTGCAGACTGCTTTACTCAAAGGGGACTTGTTTTTCAGGATAAAAAAATCTTGTTTCAACAGAAGAAAATATCATTCTCCTCTCTTAAGCTGGAAAGCAGAAGATAGCATCTTTTCAGCATTTCTGTGGCTGACAGCAGCCATAAGAGGCTTTTTGCGTTTCTTCTGGCAAGAGAATTAGTGGAGAATTAAATATCACATAAATTAAATATCATATAAATTGAGACACAACTACAGCCTGATGCAAAATATCCGGCATCAAGAATAAGGTATCCTCCCATTCATGGGAGTATTGTTATTCCAGAGAAGTCTGCCAGGGACCATTACTGATAATAGCATATAAAAGCCATAGTTCTGTTCCCCAGAACGAGCCAGTTTGCTTTTTTCACATGTAATTTAGACTTTGATACAATTTTCAACTTTGCAGAGCAGGGAAAGACAGTTCAACTGACTCTGACAGTTAATTTAAAGAATCCAGTTCAATTTGGCAAGTAATTTTCAGAGACCAGCCCTCTTACTGCAGCATGGTTTTCTGCCCATTGCAGAAAGCTCAAAGGGGAAGGAAGACAATGTCATTAGCTACCTCACATAATACTCTCTAACACAAAATGCAATTGTAAGTGGATATATTAAAGTGTTGAGATGCCAATTAGCTACTTCAATGTAAATTATTCTTTCACTTACAGGATGGCTCTTCCTTAAACCTGAAGCTGCTGCAGCTCTGATGCTAACACCAAGTCATGAGATAAATGAATCACAGACTCAGGTTACTGCATCTGCAAAGAATGTTCTTGGGTCTAACCCGATGCTACAGCACTTGCAGGAGATCTGTGTGTGTGTGCATGTATCTGTCAGATGAAGCAATTCCCAAGGGACTTTCTGGTGAAACATCTCCTGTATGCTCAGAGGGCCAGAGGAGCAGCCAGCTGGAGCTTTGGTCCCCCAAAGGGGAGAACATCCCTCCCCTTCTCCAGGGCCCCTTTGGATGAGTTCACTCCTTTCCTGAGCACTCATTAGTCCCTCCAAGCCCAGAGCTGAATCCCCTCTCGGGGAGAAATTTGCTGGCCAGTGTGCCAGGGCTGCCAGAGGGACCCTGAGCTGGGGAGTTTTCCATCTGTTCCTTCCCTGTCAGACTGGTCCAGTAACTGGTCCCCATGTTCCTCACCTGCCTTCAGAATGCCAAGTTTGCAGTGCAGCAAACACAAGCCAGCAAAGAGGAAACAGGCTGTCTTATCTTTAAAGACAGATAGCTGGAGGCTTTCCAGAAAAATCTGGAGGTTTTTCCACTGCTGATTTCTTTGCTACACCCAAGATGAAACCAAACCCAGGGGGTGAACTTTCTGCACTGCCAAGCCAGCTTTCCCAGCCATGCTCCCCTACATCCCCCAAGAGTTAAAGCTCTTCTCACCCATGCCTTGGGACTCCCAGTGCTGCTCCCAATTTCAGCAGGGGCTCCCTTCATCCCACCCACACCAGCCACACCACCTCCTGTCTGCCCATGCTGGCAATTAGGAAATGACATCTGGGAGTCTGGGGGCTACTGCAAAGCACCCACAGCAGTCCAGGAGGTGCACAGGCCTGGTCTACCTCAACACAGTGCTGCAGCCCACACTAATCCCAGGAAATGTCTAAGAGCTGCAGGCTGAGAGAAGATGCTCTGCAACACACACACAGTCAGGAATTGGCTGATCAGCTCTTGCCTGAGGTCATGTAACACAGTAAATACAAAAATGGGATTATAACTGCATTAGCCTTGACCTTTTCAGTTCCATTTCTAGAAGAAATCCTAGAAGTATCTACAACTACTCTAGCTAATTAGTTACTAACTGTTTCTGCAATATCTATAGCACCTTCATAACTCAGAATATTTGCGGTTATTGAGAAATATTAAATTTTACTAAACTCTGGTTTTATCCTTTGCAGAGCTGTAGCAGAGTCCATTATCACATTGCTAGCTGTGTTCTGTTAATGCCAACAGAGAAATTAATGGGAAAAATCTGATTGTTCTGAGCTTAGTGGGAGTCCACCACTGCCATCAGTATCCCCCAGACTTTGTGCTGGTCTTTAGAGACCATGTCTGTGAAATATGTCCCGTCCCTAAGGCAAAGCTCTAAAGCTCCCTCCTTTTTCTAATGCTGTTGCTAAGCTTTTAAATCTTGTGTTAAAATCTGCCCTCACTGGGCATTAAGCTCCAAACTCTTTCCACAAACCTAGGAAGGATTTTGTTATGTTCCTATATTTAAAATGGAAACATTGCTCATGTTTTTAATAAAAACAACGTAGCTGTTGCAGGACACTTACAGCTACCCACTGGGAGCTGATCAGAGGACACGGTCCCAGGACTGGCTCCACAGGGTACAGCCTAAAGGAGGCTCACTGGAAAGCAGCAGAACTGAAACCACCCAGCCTCTGTGGTCACTTCCAGAGACTCCCAGCAGCCATCTCCATCTCCTGCTGTTTTCCAGCATGTGCAGAGTCAGGCTGGTGCTGCCTCAGTCCCGATGAGATGTTGGCTCTCGTTGGCAGCAGCAGCTGCCTCTGCAACATTAGTCACACATGCAAAACAACTCAGCCAGCTTAGGAGAGACAGCAGCATAAACTGTTCTTCAATTTCCTATTTTGTTATCTCTGTACATCTGGTTTGCTTGTTTGTCTCATGTCTCCAGGCCTGATCTCAAGAGTGATTTTTCTGCTGGGGTGATTCCTTTCTGCAGGAGTATTTGCCTTTGCCAGGCTGATTGAAAATGAATTTCCATTGAAACAGTTTAATTAAAAGAAGATTAATAAGATAGGCTGAACTATAACTGGTTTTTGCCTTCCTTGTTGAATGAAAAGCATTGTGCTACAAACAGTGGAGCCAAGGGCCAGCCCTTCTCTGTGAGTACCCAACTTTGCTCCATGTATTTTGGCTTTATGAGCAGCTGCTTGCTGGTAAATGGATGATAGCTGCTGTGAGGTTCTGGTGCTATACACTCACAAGCACACAGAAAAAAAGGACAAGGAAAAATTCCCAATCATTCACAGTGCAGCACTGCTTTGTTTCAGGAAGGTGAGTTCAGGGTCACAGCTCTCCCCAGCACAGCACACCAGCCAAAGGGAGCTTCCTTTGTAATGCACCCAGGCTGTGCTACCCTCAGTGACTGGTTCATGGTGCTAATGGAAAGACAGAAGTATTTCCAGCTTCTCTCAGACTTTTGAGCTGTTTTCCAAGAGCTACTCATGCCACTCTGAATTGCTTGGGCAATAGATTTCCCACCCCAGGGCTCTCTGAGAGCTTTTGAGCCTTCCTGTGGTGCTCAGCCAGCCATGATTGCTGGGATCTGTCTTCTCCTCCACACACAAACCCCTTTGCAGGAGTGCTGACCAATGCAGCACAAACCAAGCATTTTCCCTGGCACCAGAGCTGGAGGAACATCAGCACATGTCTGGGCTGGGCAGAGGCAGAGCTGTGTCTGGTTGTCATTTGGAAGAAGGGCAAGAAAAGGAGATTATCACAGCCCTACTGCCCCACACATCCCTGCCTCATCAGCACTTCTCCTGGGCTACTCCTGCTGCACCCAGCCAGCCTCACTGCCACAGTGCTTTCTGCCACCTTTTTGTCCCAGCAGGAGAAGGCACGGCAGCAGATCCCCAAGAACCACAGAAGGAAGTGGAGGGTGTTTCAGCATTTGGAGACTGGAAGAGGCCAAGTCTAACCAGAAGCAATGGATCTCCCAGGAATAAACCCTCCCAGCTGAATTGTGTTTACCACAATTACAAAGGAAACCACTCTGTGGCTGATGCGAAACAGGCTTTAGCTCTTCTTGTGGACAACTGTGATCTTTCTTCTCTTGCCTTTTCTGCTGCCTGCTTTTTTTACAGTTCAGGAACTTGAGAGAGGAAAAAAAATAAAAAGAAATGGAAGACAAACAACAGAAGAGAAAGAACAGACTTGAAGCACAGCAGGTCAGGAAGAACAGAGAGAAGGCAGATCAGGAGCTCCTGTCCTTCCTGTCTCAGAGCACATGCACAATCAATGACATGAAAAAGAGCAAATACAGAGCTGATGGAAGGAAAAACCATTTTATCTAACACATAATCAGACCAAAGAACTCAGTGCTCTGAATGGACTTCCAGGGAAGCACATATTGAAATCTGAACAGTTATTTGTGCAATGAGAATAACAGCTTTAGCAGTTAACAACCACGTGTGTGTGGAGAAGCTGTGGCATGGCATGTTCCCAGTTGAGGCCAATCAAGGCAAGGAGAAACCCAGTTAGAAATGCAGTCTGGCCACAGCAGCTGAAAGCAAGGCTGCTGGGAGGAGCACCCTGTTTGCTGCACATCCATTAAGCAGATGGACAGTGGCCCTGCTCTGCTGTGGCAACCCTGAGCCCTTTGCTCTGTGACACTCCTGCACAGCAGTGCCATGAGCTCATCCTACTGCAGCTCTCCAGAGGCACCACACACCTCTGGCTGCCACCTGTGCCTGGTGCACTCACCGTGTGGAAGGAGAACAAATCAGTGCTGAAACACCTAGGAGAACGTTCAGGAAGTAGATTTTATTACAGTCTATACAAACTCCATTTGCAGCTTGAGCACACCAGACTATTTATGAGAGGAGTTTTGCTGCTGGAGATAATGAGCCAGTTTTCAGCAAAGTGTATATCTGCTGCTGCTTGTAGGGGCTCCCAGGCTGTCAGAGCACAGATCATCATTGCTGAGTGCTCTGCTAATACTGTAAACAGTGATGACATTTAGAGAATTGTTTAACTCAGGGAGGAGGTTTAAGTCACTTCTGCAGTAATATCTAAGGGGGGTAAACCTCTGCAGATTATACATCACAGCTCTGGCAGCAGTCTGTATTGTCTTTAAGCGACATCTTTAAATTATGAATAATGCCTATTAAAAAATCGTAGCTCTTAGTTGTGGTAAGCATGTCTGGGTAAGATGCTGTCAGAAAGATTAGAGCCCAGATCACGGATGCAGTATTTGTCCTCATCCCATGGAACAGTTTGGAGGATTGGCACACCATTATCGTGGTTTATTGCACCTCTTAAAACCAACACATTGCAAAGTGCTTTCCATCAACAATCCTTCCACTCGGATTTGAGTTAAGCCCTTCCAAGTCTAAGAAACCAGTAGGATGCACATTTTAAGGAAGTCTTTTGTAACTTTGAGAAAATTTTTTCCTCTACAAGGATTTATTTATCTTGTAGCAAGGTAACTTTGAGGCAATGCGAGATGAGCATGACATCTCTTTTCTGTTCCAACAGCAAAAGGAAGCCCTTGGTCTGTGTCCCTGAGACCACACTCATTTCTGTGTGGTTATTTGTGCAGAAGTGCAAGAGGTGTGTGTGAAAGAAAGCCTCTGAACAGGATATATAAAAATGCACCTAAAGTCAGTTAGTTTAGCTTTGAAGCATATTTAGCTTTCAAGTTAAAGTGCTAACAACCCTTACATTGATAAAGCCAATGCTAAAGTTGCAGCACATATGTCCCTAAATTTCAGTAAGAGCAGAACCAGGCGCCTCCTTTTGTCCAGGTTTGTGCTGCTCCAGCCCCTGTCCCCTGTGAGGTCTGGGAGGTGGAGGCTCCCTGGCAGCTGCTCACTGCAGCACAAAGCTCCAGCAGAGCGAGCTCAAGGCTGGGGACCAGGGGGTGCTTCCCCAGCACAGCAATGTGAGGGCTGAGCTGGGTCTGCAGGGTGCTGCTGAGACCACTGGGGTGAGCCACCCGAGGGATTCAAGGCTTCCAAAGCGGAATGTGCAGCCTGGCACCGCAGGGCAGGGTCACCAGCACAGGGCAGCAGGACTGGGGGCTCAGCTGCAGGGATGTTTCTTATCACAGAGAATCTGGGGGACTTGCAGGCTCTGGGGGTAGGTGGGAAAACCACAGTGACTCTGCTTGTCCCTGCCTCCCTCCATCCTCCAGCTAGGGAGGGTTAGAGGGCAGAGCTAGTATTTCTCTCATCACACTGACCAAAAATAGCAGCTGGCCTTAATGCAGGCTTTTTCTCTATCCACTTTCTTCTAACCAGCTGCATAAAGGCCAACCACCACAGAGCAAGATAGAAATGCTGAGCAGAACTGTCAGGTCACTCATTTAACCTCAAGAGTTTAATCTTCTTACTCTGCCTCCATGGGCAAGGAGTGGGACAGCCTCTGGCCAGGTTAATGTCATAAGTGAATTAGTAGCACCATACACAGGCTTCCAGAAGGAAAGAAAATCAGAGCAGCCCCACACAAAAAAAGGGACTTCTGGCAGCTTATCCTAAGCTTTCTGGAAGGGTTGGCAGGCTACAGGCAATCAGAGCAGCCATAGGACATAGAAGATAGCATTTTATAATGCATTTTCCCCCCAGCAAATGTAAAGCTTGTTAAGAGTGGGAGGCCAACAGCATTGAGATAGAACTGAAGAAGGAAAAGTGGTTTCAGTAGCACGAGATTTCACATACCTTCTGTCCAGAAGCAATCTTCAATCACAGAAGTCCCACTTCAGTGAGAAACTCTAAGTGATGGTCCTTTTACACAAGGTTAACTACAGCCTGCAAGGGCCATCCAGCTGGATGAAACTCTGTTTCTGAACACAGATCTGCTCATTTTTCATACATAACATCTGATAAGCAGACATTCTGCTGGCTCTCAATCCAGCATGCAGACTCTCTTGGGGCCCACCATGCTCCCTGGGACCTGATCTCTCCTGCAGCTCTGGCTGTAGCTCTGGAGGATCCCTCCTGCACCAAGCCTGGTTTCCTGCTGTCCCAGCCACTTCACATGACCCCATCTGTCCTTGCACTGAATTGCAACTGCAGTAGGCAGGCCCACCCTCAGATGAACCAAACCCTGCTGAATGTGCTGCCCACCATTGAGAAGGACAAGTGTCCTTTTGTTCTCTGCAACCTTTCCCCAGGGGTCTTTCTCTACTGACAGGGCATGGTCCCACGTGCAGGAGCTCTGTGCCTCCCAGATTACCTCCAGCTGGCACAAGGGTGAAAATGCTGTCTGCAGAGGACATACTGTGTGTTCAAACCTTTGCAGGCATGGGAGAGTCAGTCTCCTGTGGAGTACTTCAAACATCAGACTCAGTGCCCAAAGACATCACTGATACCTCAGAGGACAAGGAATGAAACATAAATGCTTCTGCAGCAGACACAGAAAAGAGACCAGCACCACTCTGGGACTATTCCAAGCTGCCAAGTGAGATGCTCTGAGGTATTGGCAAGCCTCAGGGATCCCAAGATTTTTTGATGTCTTGTGTGTAGTCAGACTTCCACTTTGGCTGGAGTGTTTTAACTCCGGGGATTCGAGTTCCATTTGCCTCCCCACTCTCTATTCCAGCTGATGGGGACACATCTACAGGACAGCAAGAGTTTTTGAAGTGTGACAGAAGCTTGCAACTCACCATCCTACAAGATCACTCCTGTAATGAGGAAATCTCACAACCAACATTTCATTTAACAGTTTGCATTTTCCACAAACTACCAACATTAAAATGAGATGAACTGACAAACACACCAGCTGCACCTCCTACTCTGCACAGCATCTGAGACGGCCACTCTTCCTTTCCAGCAGATAATTTCCCCTGTAGAAGCCAGCTGCTGATAATATCAAGCTCATCTGTTTTGAACATTAACTCTCTCTAATTCTCACTTTCTTGGTGGGCCTTTACCATAGAAACCTTCCTTAGCAACAGGGAGGCAGAGCAGCAGCAGCAGCTCCAGCCAGAGACATTCATGAGGCAGCCCTGGACCCTCTGTATGCCAGCTCAGACCCTGTCTCCCCAGCTTCCCTTTCCAGCAGAATCAGGCTGTGTGTCAGGAGGCAAATGGCTGCAATGGGAGACTGTTTGAAAACACAAAATCACCTTTTGGTTGAGTTCCCTTGGCCTGGTTTATGAACCAGCTTACCCAAGGGAAACAATCTGCACCCACCTGAGTGACAAGGGTGATTTTTGGTGTTTGTGGCCATGGGTACAGAGGGTGACAAGAGGAACCTAGAGGAAAGTGGGGAGGGGATGAGAGCTGGAATATCTCAGTATCAGCTCAGGAGTCAGTCTGCTGAAGTGGGACAAGTAGAATGGCTGAGGGGACTGAAAACAGCCCTGAGAACTCCATGGAAATAGAAAATCCTGAGCACAATCCCATCCTGCATTTGTGACCCTCACTGGCCAGCCAGCAATGGCTCTGGTGTACCTGAGCCTAGGAGGAGTATCTGAGATGTTCTCGAGTTTTCCCTGCCACACATTTCAGCTGTATCTTGACTGCTATTTCTTTTACTGGCTAGAAAAATCAGTATTTGTCTCTCTGATGGGAGGCATGCTGTAAAGGGAAAATTGGGAGTTGCATGAGACCAGGGGTAACACCTCAGCTCTGCACCACCACAGGAGAGATGGTAAAGAGAAATGTGGGCAAGAAAAGCTGCCACTTCAAATTCCTAATCAGTCAGTATCCAGGTTGTTGTAAAAGAAGTGGTGAAGGATCAGAGACAGCGTTTTTATTGCTTCTGTATCATCCTTCCTCCAGGCTTGTGCCTTTCTGTTCCCAATAGCTTTATTTTGGCAGGCAGATAAAGCAGTTTGCGTGTTGCTCTGAATTTTCCACTTCTTTCAGGGAAGCAGCCGACTTTGGCTCTGCAGACAGGAGCAAGTCAGCTTTCCCTGCTTCAAGGCAAGCCTGTAGTGGAAACATCTCACCAAGAGGAAACATCTCAGCCCAGGCCCAGGCTCGAGCTAAAGCCAGTGATACCACTTGTCCTGTGGAGCCTGCTTGTGTCCAGCCACCTGGGAGGCCAAGTGTCCTAAACAAAGCTTCCCCAGCTGCCTCCCCTCTGGAGAACAGCACAAGGACCTGTCTCAAGTATTGAGGCCAGCACTAACCAGTCTCAGGAGCCTGTACCTTTATCCTTCCATGCTCTGACTCACCCTGGCAAGCACCCTGCTGCTACCAGCCTTACACGGTGACTCACTGGTGAACCTGCACTGCTCTCACTTCCAATCCTCCCTGCCAGGTTTTTCATTATCTGCTCTGCTGCCTGTGGGACAATCATCTCTGGGGAGAGCACAGGGGGTCTGCACCCACAAACTCCTTTCCCCTGCTCACAGGACACAATTAACTGCAGCAGCTGACCTGAATTCACAAGCCTGGCTTGTAGGGAGTAGGGAAAAACCAATTTGTCCTGCCTGTCCTATGCAGTGAGAGCAAATATTTTTACCTTGATGAGTTACAGAACCAGTAGAACTCTCATTACATATACAGGAAGATGTTTTCCTGTTTTTATTTGCTAGTTTGGTTTCAAATTTTTATATTTTCTAACTTTTATCCAGTGACAAACATTTCTGCTCTTAGATGAGGAAGCATTTGTTTATGCCTCTGACCAAAACTCTGGCCCTGAGAAGGCTTAGATTTAGCACATTCATTCAACAGCCAACTGGGGAACAAGAGGCTTGGCATATATGATTTATTTGATATGTTTGATCTTGAAGAAATATGAAAACTTGATTATATCAAAGGCTGCTATTTATGAAGTCTGTTTCTCAAATATAGAAACAAAAATCTTAATTCTTAGATGAATGCTTACTGAATTAAATAAAGGAACTGAATGACTTTCATTGCACATGCAAGGATTCTCACACATTGCTATGAGTAATAACACGTAAAAAGTTCATGGGAAAAAAAATTTATAAAGGTTAACAATAGCATATCCTTCACCATCAAAGACAAAGTTTCAAGACCTAGAACATTCTTAACACAAAGTCAAAAATTAACACTGTCCCTAAGAAACAGGCACCACCCAATCAATAAGGCTGGACAGTGCCCAGTGCCCAGAGCTGGCACATGCTCAGGCAGCTCCATTCAGGTGCAAGTAGTTCAAGAATGTGGAGCTGCCTTCAAGGCTGGCTCACCCTCGGGGTCTCCTGTGTGGAGCAGGGAACCCCAGCAGGGCAGGCCTTTGTTTCTGGAGAGGGAAGGAGCTCTGCAGAGCCACGAGTGCCAGTGCAGGGAACCAGGCAAAGGCAGCACAGAGCACAGGCAGCAGAGAGCCTGGTTTTCTGCAGGCAGGAAAACTCCAAATACCTGGCTTATATACAGAATGAAAAGACCTGGAAATGTGATCCAGCATAAAGCCTACCCTGAGTGCTTTATTCTGATCACAGCCTCCCAAAAACATTTTGCTTTCTTTTTCTTCCAAGAAACAAAAATAAATAAATAAAAGTGTCGTTCTTTATAAGTGCCTTTGGAAATATTTTCTGTTCTGATAAAAGAAAAATACATTATAACTTTGTTCCTTATATTTTTGGTTCAAATAAGAAATAATTCTTGCTTTGCATGTAAATTTTCAGGAGAAAATAATTTTCCCTTCTATGAGTTTTAGCTTTTAATTTTATGTTGTTCTTTTTTCTTCTCCATCACTGTTATGTTCTTTGAGTTTACAGGCACCCAGGGTATCAGCAGTGGCATTCCTGCTCCTGCATGCAGCTGTAAGGAGCTGTATCTTTGCAGGGAAAGGGGAACAAGGTGAGTTTTTCTCCATTCCCATTCATCTTGCCCATGCCCTGTTGCAGCACTGCAGAGGACAAACTCTCACAAGCAGATGGCTGAAAGTCACCATGCAAGACAGGAGAGATCCCCCACTGCCTCTTCAAACCTCACACACTTTTTAATCGTGAGGCAAGATCACCTTGACTCTCTTAGCACAATATTTTCTGCCAAAATTATGAAACCAAATTAACTTTCACAACTGGGTTCAAGCACTGAACTTCTATTAGTGGTGGGAGAAAAATTCACAGCAACCTGCACTGTCCCTGCAGGAGGTTCACACTTTCTCCACAGCCTGAGTATCAAATAAACAATTTAACTGGGATTCCAGGGGAAACCTGAGGAGCAGAAAGGAGCCAGAAAGCAAACATCATGGATGTAACTAAGGAAGAGCAGATCCCCTCCTCACCCACCTATTAAGCCTTAGCCAGGCTGCCAGCAGCTCTGAGAGAGAAAATCTTCCTTTCCAGCCAGAAAGCTCCCTGGAAGGTGAAAGTAAAACATAAAGAGCCTTCAAAACTGAGTCTGACTTCAAAGAGCCCTGCTGGGGGACCTCCATCTGCAGCTTTTCATATTTTCTTGCTTTGTTTGACTGTTTATAACTAAGCTATTCATTCAGCCAGATCAGCACAACAAACCCTTTAATGGATCTTAGGCTAAAAAGAGTTCAGCCTGCAAACATAGAAAGTAAAACCATAATTTTTCATAAAGGAAACTTTGACATATCTTAAAATATCAGTTTTTTTCCCCCACATTCAATCTTTTTTTCCTTCCTGTGGGCTTTTCAAGACTTAATAAATCCCTAACCCTTATTGACCAGACACAGCAGGTGCGTATGTTGGAACATCTCACTGGAGTCCAGGATGAGGAGACTGGCTCTGAAATCCTCCCACTGCTGGTGCACTGTGCACAGGCTCACACAGGAAAAGTCTTCTTCTCATGTCTAGGAAGCTCTAATCATAGAAACATCTGCAAAATTTTCAACCAGGCTGATTCTCAATGAATCAGTGAAACTTCTTATTGTTACCATCAAAGACTTGGCTCCATCTCATTAGATTCCAAAAACTAAATTGAGCCATGTAAAAAGCTATCTTGCTCTCTGCCCATCCTTGTCATGGAGCCTCTATTACCACAGTATTGGAGTGCTTCATGATTTTTAACATTTATGCTCACAGCACCCCATTGCAATGGAGAAATGTCTTCCTTTTGTACGGAAACTGAGACATAGAGAGACCGAAGAGCCTGACTGAAAAATAATGAGTAGACTCCAAATCTGAGTCCCTCAAGCTCACACCTTAAGTCTTCCTCAAAATCCACCAGATCCTTAGATTTAACTCTGTCTCAAATGCTTGGCATCATCATCATCATCACCTTTTTCATATGAGAATGATGGAAAAACCACTCATCAGAAGGTCAGTGCTCAGGGTAGAAAGGAAATCAGATGCTCTGAAATTATGAAAGCAAGTCAGATCAGAGAATCATGATTAGGGCAGTGAGACACATCCACATTATTTATCCTAATAAATAGGCCTCTCTGGACCATGCAGAAATACCCAGACCTTCTCCCTTGGCATCAGCAGCACCCAGGCTGCACCAGTACTGGAATATTTTGAACTTGTCTTACTTTCTCAGGCACTTAGTAGGAAAAAGCAGCAGAAAGTTATGATGAAAGGGATATTATGTGGCTGTGTGACTGTCACATAATGGAACACTCTCTCTGAGTAATTGCGTAAAGAGCAATTTTGTGGGTTTTATTGAATAACTCAAGATAATTTAAGCCTCCATAAAAGGATAGTGAAAATAAAAAATAACTCTCTTACAGGAAGACACGTAAAGAATTCTAGGGGGGCAACATTTATGAAGAGGTTTGAATTTTAACTTTTACAGAAGACATTGCAACATTTTAAAAGGAATAGTTTTTGTTCAGACAGTCTAACAATTTAGTTCGTACCATAGAAGTTCTGAATGTTGTACATATATGATATGTACTGCATTCAGTATGTAATAATAATAATGAAATACAAAACAAAGTGGAAAGGAAAAGTCCTGTTTAGAAAAATATTCCCAGCCTCATAAGCCAAGTGGAGAAGGGAAAGGAAAATTTTCTTTGTACATCAGATATGTTTCCTGCAATTGTGCCTACACCTACTTCACCTACCTCCACTCATATCCTTAGCACTTTAAAAATCAGACAGAATTTAGCCCAAGATATTTCTGCTAAAGGGCTGTCGCAGAGCCATACCAGGGCCTCATCAATACCATCTAAAGAGCCAAAATAGAAAAATTACATACAGTTGCTATTGGTCTTTGTGGGGGTTTTTTTGTTGGTTTGGGTATTTTTGTTTGTTTTTTGGTTGGTGTTTATTTTTAAGGGAAGCATCAACATCAAAAGATTCAGCCATATACCCCCATCTATCCAAAATTACTGGTGGCAGGTCTGGAGAGCTGATCTTGTGATCTTGGAGCTTGTGCCTCCCAGCCCTCTGTTTAGTCAAGTGCTAACAAGAAGTTATTAGACATGTCACTGAAGACAAAACCACTCAAAACACACCCTGAGACACAGTGTCCAAATTTAGGGACTGTTTGGTTCTCTAATTTATTTTATTTCCTTTAGTTTTCCCTTTTAAAGGCAACATCAACGCCACACCTTTCTCAAGGTGAGGATTTTCTGAGCAGTGCTACTGTTAGTCTTGCTGGGGAAATAAACCCTGATCAAACAATGACAAGCGTAATTCCATTCTCACAAAAACCCACATACAGTGGCAGGTAGCCAGTCTGTGATCTCATTTACACTGGGACAAAGCCATGGCAACGGCAGAGCCAGAGCTGGAGCCGCTCCTGCTGCTCGGGAGATGGGCAGAAGTTTGCAGCACAATGCAGACAGCCTCTCCCAGCAAATGGGAAAGATCCAGATCAGCACTTGGAATGAGCAGCAACACTTTTACACACCACAGAAAGATTTTCCTGTCTCATTTGGGCATTTTGCTGTGAAGATTTTCAAGTAAATTCTAGAAAATCCAGGCTTCAGCCAGATGTCAACAAGGCTTTGCCAAGTGCTTGGCTGCAGAAGGAGGTCAGGGTCAGACCCACTGCCCCACGCTCCCTGGCACAGCTGCTGGGCCAGTCAGCACACTGAGCCACCAGGGTGCCCTGAATACCCAGCAGGGCTCCTTCCTCTTGGGCAGTGGCTGCTGTGAGCTGGGAGATGTTCTGGGCAGTGTGGCAGCGCTCGGTGCTGAGTCAGACCGAGGGGAATGATTCACCCAGAAACGTCAATGAAAGACAATATTTCTTCTCTCCAGGCTGCCCTTATGCCTTGTGCTGCCTCGTGCTTTTCATCCTAAAGGAAAGGGTCCCTTTGCACCTTTCTAGATAACAGCTGAGCAGTTTTTAACAACAGAGAGTTTTCAAAATGCTGTTCTTTCTCGATGTTTCTCTCACAGCAGTTGCTTTGTCCTGTGCCTGGTACAAGACTCTGTGTGCCATTGCAGTAGCAGCAGCAAGTGCAGCAGGGGCCACAGAGGAGGCTGGATGTAAAGCAAAGCCAGGTTTGGGAGGGTAGGCTGGCTGCTGTTCCAGCAGACAGACACAGGACAGCCTGACTCCCACTTTGTCACAGCAAATGGCTGCACACTTGTCCTCTCCACCCCCCTCCAACCACTGTGACCTGCTGTTTGCTCTAGGCATGAGGTGGGAAGAGACATCAGGTCATTAAGTACATGTAACTATGAAAGCACATTAAATAGGACAAATTGTAGTTTTTCCTACCTCATGATTTCTAGACTGCTTCAAGAAGAAAAGGCAAACGCTCTCCGAGATACAGGTACTGTCATTACCAGGCTGTTCCCTGCCCCCTTGCTGAGGGCCTGGTGGCCTCTCTGTAGTCATTGATGGATTTACCTTCAGGTTCTTTGCTCCTGAGACATGGTACATACTTCTCTTTGTTTTGAAAGATGGAGCTCACAGGCATCTGGGTCCATCATCTCAATCCAAATCATCTTCCAGGCTCCTGAGGGTGATTGCTTTCTTTTGAACAGCCTCATTACATCACTACATAGCATTTGTGCCTGCGTGTTTCCATCTCCTCAAACAAGGGATACCATCTGCAGGCACAGTGACAACAAGAGAACTACAGAAGAAATGGAAAAACCAGATCTGAAGGGGATGTCTGTATCAAAAACAGGGCTGTAAATCAAGGCTTCAGTCATAAGCCTATCAAAATAGGCTCACAGGCCCATATTAAGTTATTTATCTGGCATTGTTTCATTGCCCATTTTACCTGACAGGTCTGCAGGAAAATCTGCAGTTTTTAACAGCCAAGTGTAAGTCAGGGACTGAAGAGGAGGCAACTACAAGTTGACTGTAATTGAGTACCTAACACCATTTAGGTTAGAAGCACCAAATATCATGCCTTATTTGAGACCTAATCTAAAATCATAAGAACTGGGAGCACATCCTACCTTTTTGATAATGCTGGGAAGTTATTTTGCACCAGACTTTAGATGTGGTGCAAAGAACAAGAAATTTGCTTGCATAACTTCTTCCAAAACAGAGGAAAGTACAAATCCCAGTATTTCCATTCAAGCTGTGGCCCTAACATGTACACATGCTCGGTAACACAAGAGACCTCTCACCTTTCCATGGCAGGATATGATTGGGCATTCAGGGAATATTCTCTTGGTCTTGAGAATTTACTCGAGCCTGGCCAGTCAGGGGAGGGAGAAGAGGGTGTGCCGTGCTTTTTGCATCATCTTTGCTTTAGTCTGTTCTCCTTAATTTAGAGAGACTGCAAGTGTTCACTCACTGTGGGTCACACCTACCCACAAGCACATCAGCAGCATCTGAAGAAGTGTTAGGGAGTGTGTGTATTACAGCAATTTTCTTAGAGAAGACACGAATAGTTGGCATTTTAATGGTATAATTAGCACCCATAAAAACTCTGCTTTCTAAGAATAGTCACAAGAAACAGAAATATGGAGTGGGAGCTTATAAAATGTTATCAGTTTTGTCATCTCTGTTGAGGAAAGCCTGCCAACTGGCCTCAATTCATCCTTCAAGGGCATAGTAAATGCTGGAAAGCAGATTTTCAGAACAGTTTCACTCCATCCTCCTTAAAAATTTGAACAGTTTTCTGTTGCACCTTCCTTGAACAGCAAAGCTAAAGCATATGACCAGACGTAAAAATTCTCTGGTTAAGTAATGAATTAATTAATTGTAGTTGGCTGCCATATGAGCATTGAAATACAAAGCAGCAGTATTCAGGTATAAATAGAACTGACCAAGGTACAGCGTGTGTACATTTGTATATAGGCTTCAAGAAGCTGCTGAGCAGCAGTTGGCACTGGAATTTGCACAGGTTCATTAAATACAAAAATTTCTGCAGATGTGGGGGAGAATTCAGGGGAAAAGACAAACCAAGAGTCAAAATTTAAATCCAAACTTGGCATCAAATCAGCGCCGTTTTGCTGCCACTGCTTGGTCCCTTGTCACGGAGCTGCCCTGCTACCCCCCAGGCAAACTGATGATGCCAGGCAAGCCTGTGCTCCAGCTCCAGGTGAGGCACCTGCACAGCATCCCAGCACTGATGGGATCAGCCTGTGCCCCTTTGCTTCATCAGTGCCTGCCCAGGTCAGTGCAGCCTGCCTGTTTTCCTAGGAAACCTAAAACTCAGGTACTCCACTTTCATTATTGCAATGGACATACCCTTAGGCTCATAATCTTAACCACCCTCCCAATATTGTGCTGTTGATGTGGGATTTAGGTTTCTTTATCACCTTTACTCTTATCTCTGCTGTTCAGAGGGGGTAAACACTGCTGGATTGTTCCGAGTCACTGCTCTTTTTCTTCACAATCTAACACCCATCTTTATTCTTTGCATCTCCCTCAAGAGAGGATTATAAGGTAGTTTTGCCTGACTTTTACACAGTACTTAGGTAAACAGAAAGAAGATAAAAGAGTTATTCAGCTGAAATAACTTCTCCCTTCTTCCCAATTTCCAACCTCTGGCCCATACTGAAAATCAGGGGTGGCCTAAGGCAACAGGAGCTTCTCAGGACCCACACTCTGCTCATTCTTCCCAGCTGCAGACATACACACCCAGAGAATAAACAATAGGTCCACTCTGCTTGCCATTTGCATCTGTAAATTAAGCAACAGAGGTCACCTTGGAAAAAAACTACAAACAAAATGACGAAGAAATTAATTAATAAATCAGTTTCACTTTTGGTGGCATTGAATTCCCAGCAAGGGAAGGAAGCTTTTGGGAAACAATTAATTTTGATAGGGAAAAAGATGCTGATTCCATTGGGAAACCTCAAAGATCAAATTCCAGTTAAAGATGTTGTAATTAAGATGAGCTAATATACAGCAAGGTGTAAGGATATGTTGGTAAAGCAGTAGATTGTGTTTTTAACAGAGTGCAAGGAACATTTGTGGGAAGGCCTTGTGAACAGGGATTCAGGAGATTAGAGGGTGCAATATAAAGCACTGCAGAAAAAGCAATAAGGAAAAAACAGTAATTATTTTTAACTCTTTGATGTGTTTATGAGTTTTAAAGAGCTTTATAGACAATACTTTAAAAAAAGGCTTGAAAAGCTGCTTTGATTGCTGGAGTGGGAAAGATCACCTTAATTATTATCTCATCTCCAGATAGAGCTATTTCAGGGGAAAGGAAGTGCTCAACCTGTTTTGAAATATAAAATAACCCACCAAATCACCCAAAGTGGGACCATTTCAAGTTATCATAAATTCTTGCAAAGATTTCCCAAGATTAGGAACGCACTCAGTGAGAGGAAAGACACGATGAATTTCCCCTCCCCTGAGACACAGGACAGCCCTGCAAGAGGCTCTGATAAGCCTTTTTTATGCCTTCCCTAGGATGGGGTTCTTAGAAAATACATTGAGTATTGAACACAGCCTCTTCATGGAGGGCTGGTGACAAGCTGCATGCTCACCACAATATCCTACTTTATACAGCAAAATCTGCTCCTACGCTGGAGCAAACCCAGCCAGGAAATTAAGAACTTTGTTGTTACCAGTAGATGTACATTATTATTAAACTTTCTTTGAAAATACCTGATCATTTACCATTCTTGTAAATAATTCTGCGGTTTGAAAGAAGTCCAAATATAGTTGAGGCAGTTAATTACCCACAAAAAATGAAGGAACACAGTGCTCCTGTGTAGTTTCCCATAAATCTGAGGTTCTCAGCTACTGGAATGGGAGCTCATTGTTAGATCTCTTAAAAAAATCCCAGACTCTTCAGATGAGAGAGAAGGGTCTGAGAGGAAAAACAAAACACAGGTAAACAATGGAAGAGCACTCTACTGAAATTCAAATATCACATATGTTTTCTGACTCTGCTTGAAGACAGTCATGTTTAATGCACAGCTCATCAAGCACAATTGTCTCATTCTCTTTGGAGCACTGCATTTTCCTCCTTCCTTGTGGCAATGTGGGATTCTTCCTTGGCAGATCCCTGCATTGCAAGACAGTCCTTTGTTCCCTTCTTTCATCTTAAAAAACAAAACAAAAAACCCTTCTTGTTTCCTTTAAAGAGCTATTTTGTCATGCTTGTTTTTCTTTTGATTTTGAGGCAAATCAAAATATGCATACTTGTTCTAATTTAATTTTATTTGGAAGATTAGTAATAGCAGTTCCTGCAAATATTTAGGGGAGAAATAAACTGCAGCTTTTTCACACATGAGAATCTAGGAAAAGGCAAGCTCAAACTAGAATGTCCTTAGACAGCTCCAGATGTATGTCTGGATTTCCAACAGTTTTGCAAGTGGGCTTCTTAGCTAAGCTCGCTAGAAACACAAGGG
The DNA here is from genome assembly GCA_013397245.1 of Thryothorus ludovicianus. Classification (NCBI taxonomy): domain Eukaryota; kingdom Metazoa; phylum Chordata; class Aves; order Passeriformes; family Certhiidae; genus Thryothorus; species Thryothorus ludovicianus. Next base: position 59,394 of record VZTB01012905.1, on the reverse strand, counting down.
CAAGGCAAGAAGGTCCAAAGAAGAGGCAAACATTTATAATTTTCTGGCCAGGAAATCACTGAATCATAGAAATATAGAATGATTTGGGTTGGAAAGGATCTTAAAAATCATCTTGTTCCAACCTCCCTGCCATGGATGGGAAAAGATATCAAAGTTGTCAATATCTTATCAAGCAGGGCAAAGACTTCATCCAACAAATAGGAACCTTATATGACATGCTTCTGTTTTGTCTAGCACACAGATATTCTCTGTATCTCCCCAAGCAACCAGCAGACACTTTCTGCTCTGATGAGCCAAATCCCCATCAACCTAAAAGCTCTAAATTCCACAACATCACAGCTGTGGTCAACAGCATTCACAACAGGAAACAGAACATAAATTGTAAGTGGCTTTTGGGTTTTCCTCAGATCCAACAGCATGGATCCCTTGGATTCATTTTAATAGGAATGGTATGACTTTTCCTTTGAGAGAGATGATTTGTTTGGTTTTTTTTTTTAAATATTTTCAAAAACATTACTATGTAACAGCATTGATATTTTCCCCGATCTTAAGCTTCAAGGCAAGTTATCTTCAGAGATATAAGGTATTAATTCTGGAAAGATAGCAATTTTGAATTTAAAATTACTTTTTCTTCCTCTATCATACCCTTTCCTTCCAGTACAGTATTTGTATGCAAAAGTGCACCTCCCAAGGTGTCACACTAATACTAGAACAGCACCTAAACTGGCAAACATGAGTTAATTTCTGTGCATACCACTCCAGCTGGAAAACCTGTCCATAATATGCCTCTATCCAAGTGGTTAAAGCACTGTTTGACTGTATTCCTTCCTATTACTAGAAATCTTGCAGCTCTGTAGGAAAGACAGTAAACATCACAGGTTTATTAAATTTCAGCCTCAAGGTGCAGCTGTGAAGAATGGGTACTTAGCAACCAGAAACAGAGGAGCACAACATGTTCCATCCTAATGGCACATTTCACAAGGAAGTACAAAAGCTCATATCAGGCTGTAACATCTAGGCCAACACAAATGATCTCCACAAACAGCTCCAAACTAGGAATTGGCAGGAAATGAGCAGATTTCAAAGCCTAACGTGTCTGGCAAATATAACTCAGCCCTTCAACTTCCTTGACATTTTTGTCCTTACCACCACCATGTTTTCCAATTTGATTTAAATGAGTAATCTCAGTTTTAAAAGGTTGGTTCAATATTTACGTTGGTTATTAAGGTCGAGGAGTCAAGAAATGAGAACGCTAATTTCTGCAAGCAGATTGCCTGACATTTGAACAAGATTGAAAATTCCATCAATATGGCACATTTTTCTTCATAAAAAGTTCATGTAGTTTCTTAAGCATTAGTCAGCAGAAGTCAGTCCTGAATACCAAAAATCAGCAACCTGGATCCTCTATGACATGTCATCCAGTCTCATTGGGATGTTCATGCAAAAGGGAGTACAGATTACACAGCGGAAAGCAAATCCAGCAGAGCTCAGATCTGATTGGGAAAACTGCATGGAGAGCTGCTTTATGGAGAGGATGAATCTGGGGGGCAGCTGAAGGACCACACACATGAAGCCATGTTATAGGTGTAGGAGAAGTGGCAAGTGGTTTGGGCCCCAGGAACTGACTGTAAAAAGCTGTATGATTTCACTAAGGCAACATGAGGTATAGAAAAGGAAGAATTATTCTGGTCCTTGGATACTGGGACATGCCATTTCTAGTGAGTGCCCCCAAGTCCCAGAGGCACCATCCTGTAAGACCTACCCAGCTTTCTGCCTGGGCACGAGGATTGGTCAAGGCATTGGGATGTGAGCTGACTGGATAAACCTCAGTACTCTTTTAGCTGCATCTTTTTCAAGCTTTGCTGAGCTATCAGAACACCCACCCCCTCTTCCTTTGCTGACAGCCAGTAGGAACTCTGCCTTCTTTTATCCCATTTCAACCTCCAGCCACATCAAACCAAGGCATGTTTAGAATCTCTTTGGCTTGGCAGGATAGGGAGAAATACACCCCCAAGTGTATATCATTCAAATGGTTATTTAATGAGCCTGCTGACTTGGGTGGAAGATGCAGCCAGAGGAAATAAAGGCTTTTAAGGTGTCTTCCTGATTGTTCAATAAATAGCCCTATAGCAGCAAGAGGGTTCCTTTTTACAGGATGTTAGAGGAACATCATCCTGCTGGGAATCACTCAAAAGCCAGCCAGCTCCTCAGCTGCACTGCAAACAAGGAGCAAACTGGGAATGCCATGGAGGGAAATACATCAGACTCATAGATGGGAATAATCTCAGGGCGAAGCCAATTAGAGACTTTTAGTGACTTAAGTTGAAAAAAAAGAGCCTTTGAAAATGCTCTGGAGCTTCATGCATACTTGAAATGTTGAGGATTTTCCTCACTCTTTTCCTTCAAGTGTTTTTCCTTTCTAAGATCCCCCAAGAAATGAATATGGTGTTGGAGAAACATTCAGTTAACTTGCACATGAAAAATAGAAGAGGGAGGAAAATATCCTCCCAAGTTTTAAATCGTAATTAAAAGAAATTATTCCCTTCAGCGTGCCAGCTGCACAGTTTCTCTCTGCTATTTGTTAAGTTTCGTGTGTAGTTTTGGTTGGTTGGGGCTTTTTTCCAATTTCTTATGATGTGATAAAATATTGGCTATAATTTACAGAATATATGTTGTCTGAAGTTCCTTTGGGTGAGGTAACATGGGATACAAGCTTTTGTTGTTGCTTGTGTTCTGCTTCCAATGCCACACGGCCTGAGGCCAGTCTGTGATCTCCCCATGGGCAGCTCCTGCTGGCTGGGGATAAAATCCCTCTATTGTGCACCAATAGTGGCTGGGTTTGCTGCCAAGAGCCTTTTCCTACTGTGTTCTCCTGGCTATTGTTTTACAACAAGTGGTTTGGGCCAAAGACTGGGATCTTTTGACTTTTGTCCTTCCTCTGGAGATCCCATGTGAACTAAAAGGAATGGAAGTAACCTTGCACATAGCCTCCCATATTTATGTCCAGTTATAGGGAAAGGGAAAGTATATGCATATGCTAAGTGAGAGAGAGCACCATTATTGTCCATGCTTCAGTTTCTTACAGGATTTTTTTTTTTCATATCTAAGAGCAGAATTTGGTTAAATAAAACAGAATGAAAACAAGTGAAGCCTGAATATGGTTGCCTCAACAGTTAGATCTGCTAACACCTTGCAAAAACTTCAGGGAAAAACACGAACTCGATAAAGGACAAAACAAACTGATTTGAATCAAGAAACAAGCAGCTGTTTCTAACAACTGTGTTTAAAACCCTTATGTTGGTCATTTTTACAAACCCCTGCCGCATTCCCAGGATTTGTGAGCTCCCTCTCGCGGCCGCGTTAACAATCCTGGGATGTTTTTTATGAGCCCGGATTAATGTGACACCAAAGGGCAGTTTGTCATCTCGGAAGCAGGAATTGATTTCCATCTCCTCGCTAGCTAAATGAGTCACCCGAGCTCCTGCTGAATCACCGTCACAAGCGGTGGGAGATGCATTTGGCTGCCCGAGGGCGCCGGGAGCTGGGCAGGATTCCTGCTCCATCTCCAGGATGGGGTGGATCCAAGGGCTGCCTCGGATACCAGAACGGCTGCGCTGCCTTTCAGGGCAGCCCAAGGGCAGGGCGCCCTTCAAAACCCATCAGCTGTGGCTGCAATATGTAATTTGCAGGCTACTCCAGCAGGGATGTGCAGCACATCACCAGTGGAGGGTGGAGGTGATGCAGGGAAGCCGCGGTGCTGCTGACCCCAGCAGGGAGGGCAGCCTGATTTCTAGGGGGCAATTAATGGGGAGAAAAAGAAACATCGGGCTGCCATGGATGTGAAAGGAGCTACGGCTCAGTGATGGGTCGAGAGAGCAACAGGGAGAACTGCGAAACAAATCTTACACAGTTCTGGAACCAGAAGCTCCAGAGTTTGGAGGCTGAGCTGAAAAGCACCTTTTTAAAAATAAAAGGTCACACTGTGTGAGTGTATCATATGAGTTCTGGCCTGATTTTTTTTTTTTTTCACAAATTTATGGTACCAATTTGCAGACTGTCATTAAAGGCATGACTGAGATTTTCATTTCTATTTTTAAGGCAAGTAAAAATGGGGGAAAAAAAAGCGCTGCTTCTTTCACCCTAGAATCAATTTCCCTTCAAACCAAACACATCGTCTCCAAAGACTGATTGTCCTCTTACCATTAAAAGCTGGATTATATGTTCAGTAACTTAACCCCAGACAGGCTTCAGTGGTGCATATGACAATCAATGAGTTATAGCCATTCAAACCCTGCAAAATTACTAATTTTGGAACACAGTTACTGAGATACATTGCAGGCACTGTGCCATGAGAGTAAACATACAGTCCTGCAAGCATTACATAGATCCCCGATTAGTACTTCTTAGCACAAAATTTTACTGAAAAAAAGTTCATTTATTAAAAGGAATTAATTAAAATTCATCAATATCATTAACATTTCTTGTAGTCAATATTTCCTACTAGATCAATACTACCTAGTGACAAGACTATCAATATCTGGTGCAGCTCTGGGCCATATGTACCAGAAAAACCCCACACATTTAGCTTGTGGAAAAATATGCAAATTTAATTTCAGATCATTTGTTTACGCTCGATTACCACAGTGCCATGGGCAAATAAGATGCTAGAATGCACACACAGCTACAACTCTTGCTGTTCTGTTTGATCTGGCAATTATCTCATTGTAATGCAACATTGCTTTTCTTAACTTGCTAATCTGATCATGACAATAGGGATTGTAATAATTAATCCTCAGGTTTCTTAATTTAAAATATTATACCCCCAAAATCTGGCCCCCTTTCCCCACTGTCTGCTGTCCCCACCTCTCTAGCTCTCCCCAGGGTCATGAAGATTTCTCTCATTGCATTTGTCAGACTTTGGATCCAGGTTCAAAGAGACAAATGCTTAATCACAAGACTTGGTATCAAGATGCTGCAATACCACATAGCTGGGGAAGTTAAATGCTTCTTTCAGAGAGAATGACAGCAATGCTGTCTCAAAAGGCCATACACCAGAATCTATTAAACACACTCCAGGACAAGATCTGTTCCTCCTGCAAGTAATTATTTCCCATTGAACAGCATTTTTCTTTTTCAGACATCTCAATGGAAGAAGAAATAAATAAAACCCCAAAACATAACAAAACCCCCATAACATAACCAAAGGCAGAATAAAGTCCAGGCCTCTGAAGGATGGATGTCAGATGGCAACCCTGGGAGCTGCAATTCCTAAGGAGATGCTGCCTACAGAAAGGACATCAGCACCTCACAGTGCCCATTTTCTGGCAGCTGAACCTTGCATTTCACCACAGCTCCTGTCCCCATCCCTGTGCCTGACCCTCCATCATAGGTTCACGATGCAGTGTGCAGGGAAGCTGCTTTGGGCTGTCCTTCCCCAGGGTTACCTGTGCCCCACACCAGTGTGCCCAGCCCCACCTGAACTCCTGCAGAGGCAGCAACAGGAACTCAGCATCACTGCAGGCACCACAGAGCCCCTTGTAAAAAGCTTTCCACAGCTGCATTATTCCTCTCTGGGGAACATCCCTTGATGCAAATGGAAATTGAAGGTTTCTCCCTTCACTCCCCCACCTTCCCACTCCTGTATACTGGTGCTTGAAGGGAAAAACAGATTTTAGAGATCACTTCCATGACCAGATCCTAACACAGATAATTCTGTTCGGTAAATTTTGAGCTGAAAGGTCACACAGCAGCGAGGAGTTTAATTTCAAGATAATTCTAAGGAAAAAGCAGATCCAAAGGGAATCTCAAAAAGTACCCATTTTACCAGACTGTTTGTCTAACTCTGTCCTTTCTGAGAACAGTGTGCAGAACAGGCTTGGAGCATTGTGATAGCAGTGATAGCTAGCACTGAGCTGGGAATTATGAAGTGCAGATGCAAAGTTTGGCTAAGACTTTCAATGTGAAAAAGCCACAGTTGGAATTTGGTTTTTGGAATTGTCCAGGTTTTGAGTTCTTTGAAATGTAACCATTTTTGCACGTTTAAACACTAGATATGTAAATTAAGTATTATTTTCCCACATTCTTTCTCAGGTAGAGAGAAATTAGGCAGACTAATAACACACCCATTTTAAAGATGATGCCTTTGTGGAAAAAAATAATAATGTATAACTAATTTACTAAGGGAGATAAGTGATGCTTATCTCTTTTACTAGCTAGCATGATATTTAAAGTTGCTGTAAAAAGCTAATTACCTTCTTTCTGTGAAGCAGATATAAGACTAAAACCTGTTTAATAGTTAAGCCTGTTGCTATAACAACCACACTTCAAGGACATGGATATACAAAACATGCACAACATCTGCATTAACAAAATGTCTCACTGCAATTGAACTCTACCTGGCAAAAAAACCAATTAAATGTGAAAAGTTCTTTTTCAAAAAGAGAAAAAACAAAAAAATACATTATTTTGTTACTGTCAACAGAATTTCATCTTGAAACACCAACAGTCTCTCCACAGGAGATTTAATTCATCTAGTTTTGGATTCCTCCCCTAATGTTTCCCCTCCAAGGACAAGAAGGGAACTTCAGTGTTTCTACCTCAGTCAAGCAGACATTTAAGCATCTGGCTGTTTCATTATGTGGTGGGAATATTGTTTTGGCTGAGTATTGCACCATGTTCAGAGATAAAACTTCTTTCAGCCTTTGCTCATGAAATAATGAAAAGAGAAAAGAGAATGAAGCACAGAAAAAAATGCTTCACTGTAACATAATAGGCCAGGCAAGGAATCAATAGATTTTTGTTTGTTTGTTTGCTCAGAGTAGTTTGACAAATTAAGTAGCCATTTGACACAACTTTTTCCCTTAGAGGATCATTATTTAACTGGGATAGAAAAAAGACTATAGAATATTACCTATTATTTCTTAAAAAGGAAGATAGGTTAAGTCAAGATAGATAGATGTGTTCTGTGCTGTTCAAGAGCAGTACATGTATTTTAGAGCTCTGAATAAATATGGAAGATTTTTATAGGCTGGGGAAGCTCTACTTGAATATGATTATGCACAAAGGGCTGTTACATACAAAACATACTAATAGCCATTGATTAGGATGCCAAGATTGTTACTTCAAAAAGAAAAGAGAATGTAAATTTTTGGGCAACAATTTAAGCTACTCTAAAGCCAGCCAAATGGTGTCATAATAAAGGAGTGCAGCTCAAACTTATACAATGATTGTTTCCATACTTTGAGGAGATTTCTGTTCACCCATAAAATATCACACAGCTAGAAAGAACAAAGTGATTTGGATCAAATTTAGGAAAGAATTATTTTCAGCATAAAAAGTATTCATCATGCAATTTTCAAATACATAATAATGCTGCATAGGGAGTTGATAATCATATTAAAGTTTTCAGAGGGATGAATACAGCTCCCTCCTGGTTAAATCTGTGCTTTCCAGTACCAGTCATGAAACACGGCAGTGGAGAGATTAGAGGCAGTAGCTGTACTTGTACACCTCTGATGTACAAATTTCTTGGCATTTCTCTAGCCTGTTTCTCTGATCAGAGCATCTCAAGCAATGTAACTCCAACAATATACATAAATTATTCTGATTATGCTCCATTCTCCCCCTTTTTCAGTTTCCTGAGTTTACATAACTACATAATTGAGGAAGACAACTTCAGAAGCAACATGGAATTCAGCACAAGTTTCACAAATCTTTCCAGAACTGTGATTTTGTTAATAGTAAACACAAAATAAAGGTTTCTTTACTGATATCTTTTAGCTTTCTCTTGCAAATAGCAGCTATCTCCTGGAAAGAACAGTTTTCATTTGAGTGCACACCTGTTAAAGAAGCAATAAAAGCACGGGAAGAAGAAGTCAACAAATGTGTTACAGTGTTCAAGCTTTCTGGTTTCAAATCAAATTGCATACTACAGAGGCAATCTGCCAAAATCAGACCACAGAAATAAAAATCACACTTCTCTTTTCCTTCTTACATGTAAACACAAACTCTGACATTTATTGGAGTAAAACTCCTTACTGCAGAAGGCAACAAGAACATCACATCATTGATGATGGAACAACCCAATTTGCAAGCCTCCTGTTTAAACAAAACCAGCTGAATCCTTAAGATGTGCTTTTCAGCTGGGTGAATTTGCCATCACCTTCTTGTATTTGTTTTTTAAAATTAACTTCTAACAATTGAGCACTTTTAAGAGTCTGCTTATCAATTAGAACACATACTTGAGTCTTCCATTCAGAGGTCTAATGCAGGAGCTGGAAAGGTTAATGTATCATAAAGCATTTTACAGCAGCTGTTAAAGGCTGAAATCAAATCACCTCATGCAAAAGGGACTCCTGCCAGTGTTTTTAAGAGTTGGGATTTCACCCACTGAGCTGATGCCTTGCATCATAAGGTGAAAGCAGATGACACTGCTGTGATACTGACTGCCATAAACAGAAGCCCAAAACTAGCAACACTTTGCTCAAGAATGTGTTGGGTGAGATTAAGATGAGAAAAATTAAGTGTAGGTTATTGATTTGCCAATGAGATCCAATTTAAGAAAATAATGCTTATGGAAAATCTTTGATTCCTTTCATTTCAAGATCATGAGCCCCCAAACTACACACGGAAAGCAGGTTACAAAATAGCTTCTAATTGCAGGAAAAGGCTGACAAAAAGAGAGGAAATAGCCTCATGACTTCATTGACATTAATTTGTGCCACACTCATCTCCCTACCCAAGTCATGATTTTCTACACCTCACTATTTTCTTTTAAGGTGTGAGAAGAGGAAATCTTTTATTTAAGCCAAGTGGTATAACTGAAAAGAATACAAGTTATCAGACATATCACGCCCATAGTTCAGCTATTCTGCAGCTGTAAACATCTGGAGGCCAGTGAAGAGCTCCCTTCTCTACAAAAGAGCAAAGGTGCTGGCACTGCAGTTTCTCAACAAGAGAGACCTGGGTGAGGAATGCACCAGGGCACAGCAGCCTTGGAGGCCCTGCAGTGGCAGGCTCCCAGCTGAAGGACAAACGCTGAAGCTTCCTCAGGTCTACTGGGATGTGCCAGACACATAATTTTGTTTTCTTCCATTTCAGAGAGCTATATTGTTTCCCCTGGTACTCACTTTCCTATTGTTAATCTCCTCTAGCCCCCAGCACAATTTTCAAATTACAAACAATGATAAGAACAATGTGCATGAAGCAACTGATGTTAAACATTGTCATTTGTCTCCACTAAAATCTCCTGGTTATTCAGCATAACAGCTGGCAAAAAGACAGATGACTTCCTTTATACACTTCAGCAAATTTGATATATTTTCAATTATTTATGCCCACTTTTGGTTAGAGATGTAAGAGACAACCCATTTCTCATTTTCCAAACTGAGGCTCTCAGGGCTGGATTCAATTACAGCTAAATTATGAGATAAGGTTTGGGATAAACGTTGCCACCCTCTGACAGTCTTCACAGACTGTAGTGAGGCTGAGTGTCTGCTTTGTGACACAGGAACAGGGCCAACCTTCAGCTTCAGCCTAGCAATGTCAGGATGGCGACTCCCTTGGAGCCACCACTGTGAAGAATAGCTGTCACACCCACATAGGATCACAAGTGATGCCTTGGTTCTGCCTGTACTTACTGTCAGCAACACCAGTAAGCACTACAGGCTTCTCCTGAAGATGGAAAATGCTCCAGAAAGAGCATGTGAGATGGTCAGAAATTTGTGCTCTCTATATAAAAATTTCAAGGCCTTGGTTGAAAGATAAATGCACATCTGAAATATGCATTGCAAATTGTCACATTTCTGTTTCCAATGCAATGGCTGGGGAGAACTTAGCTCAGGGATGTCCTGTTCTCCTTCCTGAGCAGCCTTACCCAAGATGCTCCTGAAGGTAGAAGCCTGTTCCTAGTGAATTTAAAAGGGCCCAAGCACATCGTGGCGTGTCACGAGAAAAAGTTCTTGGAGGGTAAGGAGAACACGAAGCCCTGGATTAGGGCTTTTCATTAGGGCTCTTATAGCACATTGCCCTAGAGCAGACTGCTGCAACATTTTGTATGGAAGATAAACACCCTCTGGGAAAAAGTCTCCACGAGCCATAAATAGGTTAAAAGCAGAATGTGAGTTTACGCCCAGGTGTTACCCTACGGAAGGAAAGAGGCGCTGGCTGGGAGCGGCTGCTGTCGGAGCGGGGTGGCGGAGCCCGCCCCAGGGTCCCGCTGCAGCCGCTAGAGGTCAACACGGCCCCGCGCTTGGACACACGGCCGGACACCGCCCTGGGCAGCGGGCACCGCACAGCCACGGCTTGTGGCCAGGGGCCGCCACGGGTGAGCTCCGGCACGCACGGAAACCTGTGGGCACCTCCACAGGGCTGTGCTGCTCCAGCCCGGACCCGCTGCACAGCCCTCCGGGATACACGGGGGATACACGGAGTGTGCACGGGGGATGCACGGGGGGTGCACGGGGGATGCAGGGGGGATGCACGGGGGATGCACAGGGTATACTCAGGACATACACAGGGGATACACAGGAGATGCACAGGGTATACTCAGGACATACACAGGGGATACACAGGAGATGCACAGGGTATACGCAGGACATAGACAGGGGATACACAGGGGATGCACAGTGTATACACAGGACATACACAGGGGATGCACAGGAGATGCACACACATTCAGGGGGAGCAGGGAAACTGCGTGGTGCTCGCAGGAGGTGAGTACTAACGGTGCTCCAGGTGATGATCTGCTGAAACCCTGAAATACAAACTCAGGAAATGCAGATCTCTTTTTACACAGAGCAGTGCCAAATACAACCCCGGCATATTCATATTCTCAATGATTTCCAGTGACCATGACCAGTTCAGTTCAGGCAGGTAATTTATTTTATCTGTCCAGGAGCTTGTATAACTATGCAGCATTTTGGCTTCTGAGAAATCAGTGCGTAAAAAAGTCATATATATATTCAGTGGTAAACAGCTCACCAACCATTCATTAAACTCCATATTACCATTTCTCTCCCCTTCAAAACAAAACACAGTTGATCATTGTTATGAAATTGTCTTTCATTTTCCCAAATTTTCTGCTGCAACTTGGTAATTTCTTCCCTAATTTCATGTTTGCTTTTTGTAATGTGTCATTAAAGTTACCATTTTCACCGTAGTTTTTTCCAATACTGGAAACAATTTCCTTTCTGTCAAACAGTATTTACATGTACACTGAATTTCCCATCCCAGTTAATTGTCACAGTCTTATATAGTCCAAGGCAGAGTTCAGACTCATTTTACCTTCCACAATTCTCTCTGTAAGAAAAATGTCCTCAGTCTATCACTGTATCAGAGGAGGGAACTAAATATTTGGTATGTTTTAGCAAAAGACAAATATTACAATATTTACCTGCGCAGTTATAGTCTATCCACCTCCAGAAAAGAACAATTCTTCAAGAGGTGTTTCTCAAATAAGCTGGGCAACAGCAGATTCAAGTTACTGCTGATTTCTGGAAGTTTCCATATTAAAGGAAAAATACTTATATAAGCCTTCTAATGTTTTCTCCTTATTGATATGCCAGCATTGTAGATAAACTCCCATCTGAATTGTGGCTTATTGTAGAACATAGATTGGGACCTATGGTTATACTAATAGATTTTCAAGGTCTTTTTATTACAGTATTCCATTTTCCTGGGCTAATTACATAGATCTATTAAGCTTTGCAAAGTGCTTTATAGCTTTAGTAACTTGCAGCTCACAACATCTTGAAAAATCAGAATCTATATACAATTTTTAAGTCTGGAAATGTAAGCCAGTTAATTATTAGAAATTTCCTTAGGAGCCTTGGTATTCTGTACCTATTTGCGATTACAAATATTAAATTATTCTATTATCTGTAAAACATATCCTTTGTCTATTTTTTTCTGTTTGTTTTTATTTTACTATTTTGCAAGGCCCTTGGGGCACCAGGATGATGGGCACTTCAGCTGGAGTACTGGGCTCCCTGGTTCTTCACTGCACTCCTTGGCACTTTTAGAAAGCAGGATCTAGAAAAGAATCCTGGGCTGCAGTCTTGAGAAGGGGGGTCTGGGGAATCGTGGAGGGGGAAATTCCCTAGGAATGTGTTCCTATCCACCCAGTATCCTCCTGTTGTGCTGTCCAGTCCTGTGCTGGGCACACCAGCACTGGGAAGGACGGTGAAAATAATGGATGCAATTGTAGCAAGGAGAGTCACAGGGCATTGAACAAGGAAGATGGTTTTTCAGATGAGTCCAGGGTTCACATGTGCTTCAGGCATGGGTTTAGCTACTATAAAGAGTTGGAAAAGTCCTCTCAGACCTCGTGAATCATTCTCAGCTAATGAGAGCACACTGTGGTTCAGCTATCAAATAAACATGTGTTATCTGCTCTTAGCCCTGGCCGACGTGACTGCAGGGCTGAAACTAATCAGCAGAGCCTCTGGCTGCTTGGACATGCAGGTAGGGATTAAGTTTCACTTTGCTGTTTTGCTGTTGTGTACACTGATTTATTTGGTAACCGAAGGACCTCAGGGAAGACAGTGCCAAAAGCACTGCTGAGTTCCTGTAAGGTTAAATTCATTCTGTTGCCAGTAAGACTTTAGTGCTTTATAAAAAGCAAACAGGGTCCTCACAAACCTCTCCAGGTTTCTCCCTGCTCTGGGTTTTCAGTCATTATGTCCTCCCAGGAGGAGAAACCAGAACCATTTTATCATATNGATGCACAGGGTATACTCAGGACATACACAGGGGATACACAGGAGATGCACAGGGTATACTCAGGACATACACAGGGGATACACAGGAGATGCACAGGGTATACGCAGGACATAGACAGGGGATACACAGGGGATGCACAGTGTATACACAGGACATACACAGGGGATGCACAGGAGATGCACACACATTCAGGGGGAGCAGGGAAACTGCGTGGTGCTCGCAGGAGGTGAGTACTAACGGTGCTCCAGGTGATGATCTGCTGAAACCCTGAAATACAAACTCAGGAAATGCAGATCTCTTTTTACACAGAGCAGTGCCAAATACAACCCCGGCATATTCATATTCTCAATGATTTCCAGTGACCATGACCAGTTCAGTTCAGGCAGGTAATTTATTTTATCTGTCCAGGAGCTTGTATAACTATGCAGCATTTTGGCTTCTGAGAAATCAGTGCGTAAAAAAGTCATATATATATTCAGTGGTAAACAGCTCACCAACCATTCATTAAACTCCATATTACCATTTCTCTCCCCTTCAAAACAAAACACAGTTGATCATTGTTATGAAATTGTCTTTCATTTTCCCAAATTTTCTGCTGCAACTTGGTAATTTCTTCCCTAATTTCATGTTTGCTTTTTGTAATGTGTCATTAAAGTTACCATTTTCACCGTAGTTTTTTCCAATACTGGAAACAATTTCCTTTCTGTCAAACAGTATTTACATGTACACTGAATTTCCCCATCCCAGTTAATTGTCACAGTCTTATATAGTCCAAGGCAGAGTTCAGACTCATTTTACCTTCCACAATTCTCTCTGTAAGAAAAATGTCCTCAGTCTATCACTGTATCAGAGGAGGGAACTAAATATTTGGTATGTTTTAGCAAAAGACAAATATTACAATATTTACCTGCGCAGTTATAGTCTATCCACCTCCAGAAAAGAACAATTCTTCAAGAGGTGTTTCTCAAATAAGCTGGGCAACAGCAGATTCAAGTTACTGCTGATTTCTGGAAGTTTCCATATTAAAGGAAAAATACTTATATAAGCCTTCTAATGTTTTCTCCTTATTGATATGCCAGCATTGTAGATAAACTCCCATCTGAATTGTGGCTTATTGTAGAACATAGATTGGGACCTATGGTTATACTAATAGATTTTCAAGGTCTTTTTATTACAGTATTCCATTTTCCTGGGCTAATTACATAGATCTATTAAGCTTTGCAAAGTGCTTTATAGCTTTAGTAACTTGCAGCTCACAACATCTTGAAAAATCAGAATCTATATACAATTTTTAAGTCTGGAAATGTAAGCCAGTTAATTATTAGAAATTTCCTTAGGAGCCTTGGTATTCTGTACCTATTTGCGATTACAAATATTAAATTATTCTATTATCTGTAAAACATATCCTTTGTCTATTTTTTTCTGTTTGTTTTTATTTTACTATTTTGCAAGGCCCTTGGGGCACCAGGATGATGGGCACTTCAGCTGGAGTACTGGGCTCCCTGGTTCTTCACTGCACTCCTTGGCACTTTTAGAAAGCAGGATCTAGAAAAGAATCCTGGGCTGCAGTCTTGAGAAGGGGGGTCTGGGGAATCGTGGAGGGGGAAATTCCCTAGGAATGTGTTCCTATCCACCCAGTATCCTCCTGTTGTGCTGTCCAGTCCTGTGCTGGGCACACCAGCACTGGGAAGGATGGTGAAAATAATGGATGCAATTGTAGCAAGGAGAGTCACAGGGCATGGAACAAGGAAGATGGTTTTTCAGATGAGTCCAGGGTTCACATGTGCTTCAGGCATGGGTTTAGCTACTATAAAGAGTTGGAAAAGTCCTCTCAGACCTCGTGAATCATTCTCAGCTAATGAGAGCACACTGTGGTTCAGCTATCAAATAAACATGTGTTATCTGCTCTTAGCCCTGGTGGACGTGACTGCAGGGCTGAAACTAATCAGCAGAGCCTCTGGCTGCTTGGACATGCAGGTAGGGATTAAGTTTCACTTTGCTGTTTTGCTGTTGTGTACACTGATTTATTTGGTAACCGAAGGACCTCAGGGAAGACAGTGCCAAAAGCACTGCTGAGTTCCTGTAAGGTTAAATTCATTCTGTTGCCAGTAAGACTTTAGTGCTTTATAAAAAGCAAACAGGGTCCTCACAAACCTCTCCAGGTTTCTCCCTGCTCTGGGTTTTCAGTCATTATGTCCTCCCAGGAGGAGAAACCAGAACCATTTTATCATATCTGGAATAAACCTCCACAATGTCAAAGTTCTTCCTTTCTATCTCTCTCTTTATTTCTCCACTCCTGTGTTAGTTCATTTCTGTCTACAGACAGCTACTGAAGACTTGGAGAAAGACAATTCAGAAAGTTGTGGCTGTGAAAGGCAGCAGTCAGTGTATCAGAATCCTAACACAGTCCTGGTGAGCTGTAGCATTCAAAAATGGGATGAAGAGTTTCTGCAAGGATCCTCTAAACCAGACAAAATTCCCTCTGACGCCACAAAGACTGCTGCTTAGATAAAGGCTGATATCTCTCACTCATCAGAAAGGAAAGCATATCAGTGAGAAAATCTCATCCCCTCAGAAATATAACTTTAGACTGTGATACTTGGGAATATTAATTACATGTATGAATTTTGTTTATGTATAATTTTAGCAAATCTCCACATTTTATATCTTCAGGCAAAACAGGAACTTATGCAGAACTTTACAGGTTCACATGTAAACTTGGAGCTAGGTGGACACTCTCCCAGATCAATAAGTATTTTCCAATACTTCTGTATTCACATAACATAAAATAGATCAACTTGTATAACCTAAATGCAACTATCCTAGCCTGTAGATGTGAGCAGACAAAATCAGCCAGCCCAGTGATTTGCTTGGGAAAGTCAAAGAAATTAGTATGGGGTACATTCTAATACATCAAATATTACACAGGGAAAGGTTGTCCTCTCTTCTAAAATGTAAATACAACTTCTGCTATGTGGAACTGTAACCAAGCAACACTTGATAGCTCATTATCAAGTCCTAAAAACTTCTTGAAGAGACTACCTTCCACTTCTAATTCATCTACAGAGAAACAAGTGACCCTAGACACTGGAGGTTGATTTGTGATAGCATGTAGCATTTGTTATCTTTGTGAAGTGTAGGATTTAGATGTCTTGCATTCCATCACCACCAAACCCTCCAAGATCCAGGGCTCTGTCCTGGATCAGCCTTTCTGCTCAGGCTGTGCTTGCAGTTTCACAGGCAGCAGTGTTTGGTCACAGCTGAGACAGAAATCTGTCCTTCTTCTCTGCATTTCTTTTTTCTCCTGCTCCTGCTCACAGCCCACCCTCTTGCTGAGATGTGCCAGGCACCAGCTTCAGCAGAAACTGAATTTCTCACAGCATATGAGCCTTTAGCCTTCCAGACCACTCATTAAATCCGTTTCAATGTGGGTCCAGTGAGCACCAAAGGAACCTGAGGCAAAGCAGTGAGAGAGAGGGAGTGGAGCAGGTGGAGATGGGAGAGAGCGTGAGAGACACAAACACCTTCACCATGGGATCTTCAGTGACCTGTGGAGCCGTATCTTTTATCACCCCTGCTCCTCTATGGTCTCTGCCCTGCTGAACCACCTGGCAGTACCAGTACTTCCCTGCCAGCCTAAAGGGAAACAACATATAGAGAGGAAACTCTTTTCCCTGGGGTGTGAGGGCCAGGAAAGACACAGAACTGGAAGCTGAAGTATATTTGGAAGCTGCTTATGGCTTAGTATAATATTCTCAAATACTTCACTTATTACTTTAGGTTTAGGCGCAAAGTTTTGGCGTTCAAGGGCAGGACAAAAGCAGGAAATCTGTTCATGCTGTTTCAGTCAATATGGATCTGTCTGTGAGTGCACCAACAGATTTGGTAGTATGAAAGGCTAACAGACTTTCACTTAAAGTAAAATTAAACCTTCTCACAGCTCTCTTACAAACAGCACAAAATGGCTTGGGAGCTGCTCTACCATGACAAACACTTTTAACACAATCACAGCTCTCTCACCTTGTGCTCAGCTCATCCTGGCCAGCTGCTGTCCCACAGCATTCAGAGACTGCACATGGAGCAACCATCATCTTCCATTATGCATTTGTTTTTAGGGCTCAGGCTGGGCCATCAAAATGATAAAAACACTTAATAACAACTATCCATAGGAAAGTGTGGAGCTAATTACTCTCAGACTGCACCCCATTGTAAAAACCAAACACGCTGGAAAAGGGTAACTTTGGGCACAAAATCATTTTGTGATAATAGACATGAAACAACCAGTGTTTCCATTTTTAATTCTTACACTGGCAGCCAGTCTCCCAGCCATGTTTCAAGAAGTTTAACAGGCCAGACAAATGATGCCACTGCAGAGGTTTACTATTAGTTGATAGTACTGTTGCAATGAACCCCAAGGAAGTGTTCAGGGAAACAAATCAGGCTGCTGGTGGTAGATCTCTGTAACATGTGAGAACCTTGTTCCAGTTTGAAAGCCAACCAGTGGGAGATCTCAAGTAAAAATTACAATTTAATAGGAAAATTAAGAAAAAGGCAATAATACAGGAACACTGGTTTAAACTGGCAGTCAGGATATGACCTGACACCCAGTTGGTCAGGGTGGTGGTAACAGTCTGATTAAATGGTTGCTGCAGTCCTGTTGGAGTGATGGATGTGATTCTGTCAGAATAGCGATCCTATAGCAAAGTCTGGTCCTTTTCTGGAGGTCCAGTGGTGACTATAGAGCTCTTCTCCTCTGGGAATCCAGTGGTAGTGCTCTCCTGGTGTTCCAAAGCTCAGATTATATCCAGGTAGGAATGCTCAGTTCCTCCCCCTGGGCGGAGCATCACACAATGGGATGATGTAACTTAGGAGTCATGCAGTGAGAACTGATGAATTGATGTCCCACCAACAGAGACAGCCCCTCCACCCCTCAGGGAGTTATCAGGGGTGAGTCACAGAGGAGATAAAGAACATTACCCCACCTGTTTTTACAGCTGTTGAAGATGGTATTAGAATACATAATTTTGGTTACATCTGGCATTGTAACCTAAGACAAGCCTGCAGCAGTTGCAGTTTCTCCTATGTGGCATTCCACATGCAACCAATGGACTAGGCAGCTTGCAGGCCACTTATTTACAAAAACAGCATTAAAATCTCACAATCCTGTGCCTGTATCTCAGGAGATACGCATAGATAGATATACTTCAACCTCAGAAATTGTTGTTTGTCAAGCCCTGAACATTCAGGTAAAAACGTTGGGCTAAGATGTTTAATGCTTTATGTGCTTTCAGCAGGCTGATGTATATAGCTTTAGCAAGAACATCCCTGCATGATGAAGCAAACTAAAATGTTGACATTAAAAAATAACAAAGGGAAGCTATTCTTGGAGCCATTTGGGCCACCAGATTCTTCCTAAATAGTGCAGAAATATCAACTTTGAATAATTAATGCCTGGAGTGGTTGATTCTCACTGAGGAAAGGAAGCAGCTTAGCTAGTCCTTCAGCAGTCATTCCCACTAGAGGTGAGAGTCAACTTTTGTTGTGCCTTTCACCAGGATTCCTCAGCCTTGCACACAGCAGCAGTAACAAAACATTGCTAACCTTGGAAGTCAGGGTGAGAACTAGAATTGAACTTCATGTTTCAAACCTGTATCTCCATTCAAGACCCTCTTCCTCAAATTTGAGCAGGGATTTCAAAATCTGAGAAGGAATTTCCAGCTAATCCAGAAACTACAAAGGAATCCCAGTAACAGCACAGCAGAGCTCTAAAGTAAAATATTGGATTCAGATACACACCTCATTCACACAGGGAAAACAAACTGTGATAAAGCCTTAGCCCTCTGCAGCTACACAGCAAAGGGCTTGAAACACGTGACTCCTAAAATCACTTGCTCATTATAAAGACACAAGATGGCAAAAAAAATGGACACAGTGCAGATTTTTATGTACCATATTAAAAGGGCTTATACAAAGGAGAGAGAGGGACTTTTCATGTGGGCAGATTGTGACAGGACCAGAGACAATGATTTTAAAGTGAAAGAGGTCAGGTTTAGATAGAGGTTAGGATGAATTTCCTTACTATGAGGATGAGTGGCACTGGAGCAGGTTGCCCAGCAAAGTTTTGGATGCCCCATCCTTGGAAGTGCTCTAAGACAGGTTAAATGGCATCCCTCCCTATGGCAGGGCATGTGGGACTAGAAGATCTTTCACTTCCCTTTCAACTCAACCCATTCTGTGCTTCTGTGACTCTATTAAAATGAGTTTATGGTCCAATCTAGGCAAAAGGGGGTAAGTTTGGTGGATGATCTCACCTGAAGGGAGATTTCCTTAATGAACCTCAAGGGTATCTCAGAAAAATTAGCAAAAGCAAAGCAAAGCAAAGCATGTCTGTGTGAGCCCAGTCAGCCCCAACCTCATGTCCTCACTGCTCCAGCACTTTTAAACCAAGCAGAATCTTGTTCTGCAGGAGTTCAGATTGTTGCTGATGTGCAGCAACTTATGGGCTTTGCAGTAGCTGAGACTCCTCATGAGCCAGGAAATCCTGAGAGAGTACAAGTTTTCTATCCCAGTAGGATGAAAAGGCAAAACCTATTCAGGTTTTCAGGTTAAGGAATAAAGAATGTCAATTCAGAGATTTTATATATTCCTTATCTCTTCAGGGAGACAAAAGCTACTCAAATCCTCAAGGCTTTGTTTTCTAAAACACAATCTCATGCCACTTTGGGTGCAGGTCAGGACATGAACTCCAGCTCAGCTAAGTCTATTCAGCTTAAGGGACAGTTCAAATAGCAGGACACATGTCCTGGAAAGAACAGGGCTGGAACCAGGAAAATAACTTCACCAATGACTAAAGCCTTCAGGCAAAACAAATGACCTTTCTCCTTTGGAACCCATACAAAAAAATAAATCTCATTCCACATTAGTGACATGTAACAAATAAACTGAAGAATACTAATGACCCACTATAATTTTTTGTAGTTTTTTTTAGAATATTATTTCTGGTATATCTCTGAACAATGAAAGTAGTGGTTAGAAACTGAGGGCTGATCAGAGAATGAAACACTTTCCTCCTCTGCTCCTTTTGAAACTAAT
This sequence comes from Thryothorus ludovicianus, assembly GCA_013397245.1. Classification (NCBI taxonomy): domain Eukaryota; kingdom Metazoa; phylum Chordata; class Aves; order Passeriformes; family Certhiidae; genus Thryothorus; species Thryothorus ludovicianus. The sequence goes on along the minus strand of VZTB01012905.1, from coordinate 39,582 downwards.
TTAGGTCTCTTATACAGCTGAGACTTACTAGAGCTGTAACTAAGAGCAAGTGTAAGAAATTAGTCATATCAAAATTCCCATACTGATTGACTGTGGACAGGCCATTTACTCGACCAGCTTAACGTATTAATACTTTTAACAAGGACAAGTGCTGGACTCTGTTAGGATTTGCCATATTTATACTGATAAAGCCCCTCCGGCTAAGTCTAAGGCTTGGAATGCCTTGGTTGCTGCCAGTAGCACTGTTAGCCCAAGCTTGCCTGAACCCCAGCCATAAACAGCACCCAGGAGCAATCTGGGGTGTCAGGAGGCAGCCAGGGAGCTGCCTTGCTCTGCTTGCTCTAAATACACCAATCAAGCTCATCTCAATCTACATGGGAGACCACAAAGCTTCCAGACTCACGGACATGACAGAGGCATCTGGTCTCACTGCCTTTCACCACAACCTGCCCCAAAAGTGCTCCCCTGCCAGCTGGAGTCAGAGACAAGGATGTGTGTAACTGCCCACACCATCACCCCCTGAGCAGGGCTGAGAGGGGAGCACAGCACAGCTCAGAAACACCACTTTTCCTGGCCTGAGCATTCAAGGAGCAAGGCCAGAGGAGACACCATGCACCCTAAGCCCCTGACTGACTCCCTAGAACAACCCCTCCCCTGAAGCCCTGAGCCCCAGAGGAAACACAAGGGCTGTGGCACTCCCAGCTGTAAGAAGGTGTGCTGCCATAGCAAGGTCATCAGAGGTATTAAAACACCCTGTATAAGCCAGAACACACGTGTGTCTTGCCACCCCAGTGGTTTTAAGCCCTCACAATTTCAAGACCACATTACAAATCTGCTCTTATGAGCCCTTCTTTAAAGGCTTCAACCCATGGCACATGGAAAATGATGAAAGGGTGGTCATGTAACACAGGAGAGGTACTTGCCCATGATACAGTCAGACAAAATTAGGCTACGACACTGTGCTGGTTCTTGACAAGAAGCAAAGAAAATTGTTCAGGCAGTCCCAGTAGGAACTCAATAAATTATTAATAGGGACTTGTTATAGCTGACATCTACTACATTAGAGAAAGTCCCAGTGGTTTCATGTGTGGATGAGATATTCACTTCTGGTTAAATGAGACGATTTGGCCAACAAACTTTGGCCACTTTTCTCGGTCATAAGTAGGGAGAAAATTAAGAGTCAGATGTCAGGAATAAAATCAGGCTATTTGAACTACTGACCTTATGACAAAATATCTAGATTTTTTTTTTTCTCCAATGCTTAAAGTTTACTAAGCCAATAAATGTAATCTGATATATGAAAAGAAAAAGTGACAATCCTTGACTGCTTCTGGAAGATTTCTGAGTGAGTGCCTCCTTTTCCTTTCTTTTCTTTCTCCTGCTTTAGAATTTAGGAAGACAGAACCTGACTTGCTTGCTAGAATATGTATTTTCTCTAGCTTTTCCCCCATTGCCATGAACCTATTTGGAACCTGGCTAAATATGAGTATCCTTATTCACAGACAAGAAAGGTGAATTGGGTAGACTGATTTCTGGCATGGTAACAGTTGCCAGTCACAAATATTCAGTTTGTTTTTATGAAAACCTCTACAGATTCAAAAATTTTCATGCATTGTAACCTGGGAAACTATTTGGAGAAAACTTGCAGCTTGAAGTCATCTTAATTTTCTCTCCCCTATACAGAGTTTCAGTGACTCCCATGAGAAGTGAAAATAACAACTCAGGGAATGAGAAGTGAGACACCACCACAAGAAATTAACAATTACTTCTCAATCAAAGCAGGAGACACAGCCACAAAGCCTTTGCACAGACACACCCAGCAAACAAGGGGATGAAATCAGGAAAAGTCTGCTAAATAGGAACAGACTTAAAAGACACTGTGTCCATAACCAGTGACTGAACAAGATGCACCTGCTCCTGGACAAGGTGCCACTGCACAAGCAGATATTTGCAGACAAGTGACCAAATTTTCAGATGTTCTACCCCACTAAAGGGCTCCAAGCTTTGTTCTGCAGACACTGTCTCACAGCTGGAGCCAAGAATATAAACCAGGAGACATCAGATTGCTGTTTTAGGATGAGGTTTGTCTTTACATGGAGAATCCTTGCTATTCAAAAGCCCTCTGAGTAACAAATGTAACTGAGGGCATAGTTAGCTGGGAACAGCTGCCTGGGAACATTTAATGTGTGGCAAATATTTTCCATCAGCTGCTCTTGCAAATGCTTACTTCTCTGAAGGGATGAGCTTCTCACTTTTACAAAATGCCACGTTGAGCTTCTCCAGTCAAATTTTAAGTCTTTATTACAACCTGTGAACTGGGCACAGTTCCTGTACCTGCAAACAGCCACAGGCAGCCTTGGTTTGGAGAAATGTGCAGGGCTGGGCTTTCTTTCATGCTGCCTTTCCCAAGTGCCACCCTTAAGCCTTTCCTCAAGGCTAGGATAACCACATTTTTGCAGTTTCTTGACACTGAGGTTAACCTGAGGCAGCTGGCAGACCTAACAATCACCTCTGTTGAATAGATCTGTGAGCCTTAAGGATTTCTTTTAATTACAAATATAATCCCTTAGCATTGCGTGTGGAAATAGTTCAGCTTCCCAAAATCTAGAAGTCTAGAGGAGGGAGACTCCAAAAGCACTTTTACTTGGTAGACATAGCTGGAAATATCTCTGAGAAATAATCAGGTTTTTCCTCAAATACTGAAGCTCTGAATTATATCTGAATGCAACAAATATTGGCATGCTGCCTACCACTTCCAATTAGCTTCTAATTACACAGTGTAATGTATGGAATATAATGCAAGAGGCAAATTTGTCCATTAATATGAATGGGATGAGACCACAGAGAATGTGTCTGTTTGAGCTGATGAACTGACTTGAGAGTGATTGATTGTCTTCATTTCAGTTTTATTCCCAGTTTACAGAGTTGCTTGGTTTGGGGCTTGGAATTTAATAAGATTTGCATGTAGAATATTAGAGCTGAAAGCTTTCATTTCATCTGGATTTCCTGGAATTAAGAATTTTAAATAAAATATGAGGAGAGGAAGCAAGACAAAGAAAACCCCAAACATTCAATGCTAGTGTTGGGCTGTTTAGAAGGATTCTGAGAAAGACGTGTGGAAGTTCACAGTGCAGACAGATAGAGTGCTTACTAAAAAAAATATACCTTGCCCAAGCTCGTGGACCCTTCTAAAAGTGAGAATGCAAGAACAAAATGAAGGAGGAGTCAGCTGCATATTTTTAAGCAAAAAGAAAGCTTTGGGAGGAGTAGTGGACAAGTAACCTTCCACTGTCATTATGTTGGTTTCCTAGGGGAACTAAAGAAAGAGAAGATGCAATCCAGGGGCCAAGTCACAAGACAAGTCTCTATATTTTAACCAGTTTTCACCTTCAGTGGTATCAGGATTCCATGGCTGCTCATTCCTAGTCCTAGGCCATTGCACACAGAGGGAACAGCAGAAATGCCATAAGTGCCTGAGTGAGGAGTGATGGGAGCCCAGGAGAAACAAAGTAGGGATATTCCTGTGTGATTCTCCTTGTTCTGCAGGTGCTGGCTTCAGGGGCAGCTCCCTGCACAGCACACGGCTCACATGCTCCCCACCAAGGACCTTTGGGTGGAGAGGAGAGGCCAATGAGGGACCTGCAGGGCTGTCCCAGCTGCACAGCCCCCTGCATGCCTGCCCACAGCTGCCCACTCAGAGCCACAGCAGGCTCTCCACGAGGATCTGGTGAGCCTGTGCTGGGATGGAGGGGGGTGTCTCTGTTCCCTCACCCCACCCCAGCACCATCAGCTGCTCCTTACTGGAATGGAGGGGGGTGTCTCAGTTCCCCCACCTCGCCTAGCACCATCAGCTGCTCCTTGCTGGAATGGAGGGGGGTGTCTCAGTTCCCTCACCCCACCCCAGCACCATCAGCTGCTCCATGCTGGGATAGAGGGGGGTGTCTCAGTTCCCTCACCCCACCCCAGCACCATCAGCTCCTCCAAGGGCCAGCACTGTGTGCAGCTCTCTGGCCTGGCCACCCCAGCAGCCCTGGCCAGCACAGGGAAATGTGTCCCACTGGGGCTGAGGGAAGCTGGGCCCAGGAGGAGAGATGCTGGCCCTTTTTGCCAGTGCCTGCTTCACATTCCTCAATGTGGGAAGGCTCCCCTTGCTGGGATATACTGGGGAGCAAATATGGAGCACAAAGCATCCCCCAACCACGTCTGGGGCCACTGCCTGAGCCCCAGCTCCATCCTGCACCCTGCCCCTGCCGAGCTGAGGGTCAGGAAGTGACAACACCATCTGCTGCCTGGAACAGCTTCTGTGAGGAAATGCACAAAATAGCTCTTAAATAGCGTTTTCTGCCACAAAACCATCTGCAGATGGCAAAGGTGAAGCAAAAAATGAAGTGGCTTTGTAGAAGTCGCTGAAGAGGATCAGTCTGAAAATGATTCTGTATGTTCAAATCCTCTATCTATAGACATAGCAATCAAGTACTTAGGGGATTATGAATGGTAGGTGAGAAGGTGACATTTTTCTTTTAGAAAGAAAAGCATATTTTTCCTTGCCCATGCTGCCCTTCATAAAGTTATACTGAGAAAGATCAATTCACTGAATTTCTCCCGCTGCTTTCTTTGAAAAAAGTTTGAATGCACAGAGATGTCTGGGATTTTTCCCCTCTCTTCACTTAGTACTATTGAGTCTATTGAAAAGACTGAAGCCCTTGTCAATACACTCCATGTTCAGACAGTAATAGATTTTATTTGGAATTAAGTATTACCATTTTCACTTGAGCTTGGGGTGCTTGAGGGGTATTTACCTACCTCTTGTCTGCAGAGACCTAGTTTTATGTAGTCCAGCTTTTATATTTGTTGGAACCATACATAGATTCCTCTTGCTTGAGTTTCCCTTCCTACATTTTTCTCTCTCCTCTCAAGTAAAACAAATACTTTCAAGGCAACACCTTGTACAGCCTGTATTCCTGTAGCAGCAGGCAAGATGAGGAAGTTTTGGGTTGGTTTTGTGTCATTCACAGGTCTCTACTGACATAGTCTGCAATTTATTATGGCTGTAACACACCCACTGCAAGTCATGCTGTGACTGCAGTCGGGTCATGTCCCTGCAGGTCATTTACCCTCAGTACTAATATCAAAAGGTGCTTTGGGAAATCTTTTCCCAAAGTCCTTTTCCTTTGACTGGTGCTATTGCACTTGCACAGATGAGTGATGTGACATTGCTGCCTGTGCTCCCAAGACCTTCACTCATCCTCTCTTATCCCCAGTAGCTCCAGTTCTGATAGACACTGACATGAAAAAGGGGCTGTGCTTAGGAGTTAATGAATCTGAGTGCCTTTCAAGAGATGCTTTTCAAAGAGGGCAGACATTCAGAGGAAGGAGAGAGCAAGGGCTGAGGCCCCACAGAGCAGAGGATCTGAGACACACGGGACCTTCTGGCAATCTTGGGTAGTGTCTGTGCAGCCCAGCTTACACAGCTGGGCCCCGTTTATAATTATTAAAGGTTTTTTTTTTTTTTTTTATCCCTTGGTTGGTTGGCTGGCTGTTTTACTTTCAGATCACTTAAACAGGAAATGAAGAGGACATCAAACAAAAGGGCAAGCAGAGCTCCACACATTTCCCTGTTCAGCTGGGAAACTCAGAGTGACTCTCACTGAAGGGTGGGAGTTCCAGGGGCGGTATATCCCTAGCTGTGGCCTGTTTCTTCTCAGCTCTTCTCTTTTATACTGTGACTATGAAAGGACTTTTTATTTAACCAGCATGGGGAATCCTTTGTTTCAGCTGCTCAAAAGCAAGACAACTACTTAAGTTAAAACATAAATGGAAAGAAAAGAAACCAAAAGAGAGTTAATGGGAAAAATACAGCCTTCACTGCCTCTGTGGACCATGACAACAGGTAATTTTCAGAATACCGATACCACTGCAATTAGATGAGATTTGCAGGAGCCCAAACCAACTGAAGATTTGCTGTAATTTACGATTAAGTTCAGATTTAAGGATGTATGTTCATCTTGGGTTACTTTTGAAAAGATATTTCTCAAACAAGCACCAGGAATCCACACAAATCACTCATGTTTCCTCTGCACCTCTGTCACTAACCCAACTTTCTAGCAGTGCAGTTCAGACAGACTTTGAAACCACCAGAGAGGAAAAGATGGAGCTCACACAAATACCAGACCAACTAGAAGTAAGATGGGTCATAAACATAATAGAAAATCTGTTCCCAGGAGATCTCAGCAGTCCCTCAACTTCATATTGCTCCTTACATTTCAGGCACACAGCATGGAATATGTGATAATGCTGATGAAAAGAGTTGATACAAGTCCCCCCTGTCTGTGGTGCCTTGAGCAGACAGGCATGTCCCTGTATGCTAACACTGGCAGTCCATGCTAGGAAATTGCTTTCCCTTGTCCTGTTCTGTTTTCCTATTCTGAAATCAATGCAAGGTCAAAAGCACATTTGTTAATCTAGGGAAAAGCAGAGTGCATGGAAATATATTCTTACTTTTCAGACTGATTGCCACATCTTTTGAACTTCAAGTTAAGGCTAGCGATTAAATAAGCCAGTCCTATTACCTTTTCACCATCTTGGTCTGTTAAATTAATAAATCTATACTTAACATTATTGGTTAGTAATAAATATATCTATATTTGTATTTTAAACACATAAAGTATAATTCACCATGGCAGGAATGACTTAATGTTCATCACCATCAGAGTGAAGGGCAGAGCAGGGTGTGATGTCAGGCTTTAGTCTTCTCTTCTATCTGAACCTGCACTGCAGTGTGTGGAGCCAGAATTTGTGAAAGGCTTTTCTAAACTTCTGAGCAGTAAATATGGCAACAGCATCTCACTGGAGAGGGCTGAGAACAAGGGCAGACATGAGCCCAGAGTAAATACAGCACAACATCACAGCAGGTAGGCAACAGAGAGTATCCACAGCCTTACCAGTCCTTATTAACAACACCAGAAAACTTCAAGGGTGCTCTTCGAAGGCCTGGTACACCCCAGGCTGTAAAGCTGGTGCTTCCTTGGGTGTGCTCAGCTCTTAGTTCTCTGAACACGTGCTGGCTTTACAATCCAGCTTCACGTGCTGCATCCTCATGGCAATGTGGCTGGAGCCATACCTAGGCAGACAGCTCTTCCTTACAATCCATTATGTGCCCCAGGCTAGTTACAAATGTCAGAGCTCTTGCATTTGTGACATCTTTCAGGGATTCTGCAGCACTCAGACTAGTAATGAGGGGAACTGGGAACAGAAAAATGATAAATCTGAGAAACAGATCCCCAGTTAACATTTGTTCTAGGCTTGAGGAGCCACAATACATGGTACAGAAAGCACTGAATTTAGAGACCACAGCGCTGACCTCCCCAGTAAATTGTATGCAATATTGATGGCCTAAAGACAAATAATCTAAGCTCACAGATCTGTATCACCATGAATTATTTCTTACAGGGTTTTAATTAAGCATCCAGATCTGTCATCAGCATATATGATGGACAAAATCACATTGTACCACAGCATTCCTGCGTGTGAATGGTCTTTGCCTTCAGTGTAGCCAAACCTGAACCCAAGCTCTGATTTCTCTGTGGTAGTGCTGCTTTAGGTTTGAATCTGAAGATTTCTTCAAGTGAGAAACCCTCTTAAAACAAATCAAACTACTTAACTCAGTAGAGAAGGATGATTAATTTGCTGAAATTATATGGATGGCAGGACTGTGGGACACCCTCTGTGAGTGTCCCCATCTCCCCTGTTTTCTATTCACAGGTTCAAAGTCAAGTGGAACAATTATAAGAATCTAAAAGAAAATAAGGCAAATCCTCCAGTAAGAGACTTTGCTTATATAAGTAAACTAATTAGGTATAACTGACATTTCTTTGACAGACAAAGCTGAAGAGTACAGAATTTCAAAGTCCTTTTGCTGGTCTGGCCTATTTCACTCAGCAGAACTGGTGAACTTTAATTGCAAATGCACTTTTCCTTCAGTAAAAGTAAAAACTTTTCCTACACAAGGACTGTTTTGTTAGCACAGCTATGCTGGCAAATCTCTCAGCAGAGACTGACCTCAACAGAACTGTAGATGAAAACCAAAGTTCAGATGAACCAGAAACCACTGGGTACCAGCAAAGACCTGTAGCTGCCTCTGAGCATGGTTTTTACCACAGACAACAGTTTTAACATCTTTTACTGTAGCTTAAATTGGTTTGTATTTCTGTGAACTAAGTAAATATTTACAGGCAGCCTACTGCATTGTAACCTGTTGAACGAAAGTGAAGTGGCCCAAGCAGCTGTGGAGCAGTCAGGGGAAGGAAATACTGATCTTCCCTCTTCTCAAACCTGACACAGAAACAAAGAAATGCAATATTAGCTCTTTCTGACACTGGCTGAAGTACAAGTTCAATTTTCCACCACTCCAGTGTCCATCACTCACTAATCATCAAGAGGGTTTTGTTTTTTGTTGGGGGTTTTAAGCCAAAGCTCTAGGGGCCTACATTTTGCTCTGATTGTAACTCTCAAATGACAGAGACTGAGTCTTCCCCAATGTTTATATCTTATCAAGCAGACTGAAGACAATCAATAAAGCAGAGATCATCTCAATAAAAGTTTGTATACATTTCATTAAGTCATTTAAGTGCATGTGTAAGTAACTGCATGAACAGCTTCCAAGTGGAGCACTGTGAAACTCCATAGCAACACTAATGACATCAGGGAAAAGAATGAGCCTTTGAAAAAACAGAAAGCTGGAGAGGTCATGGCTTTCAGCCACACTTGATCCCTCAACATTCAGCATAAAACATACTGTTCATTCCCCCAGCTGGTGAAGAACTGAACACAGGAGACAGGGGTGATGCTCTCTTTCACACTGATGCCATTTTTAAACACACAATTTCTCGGGCTCTTTACCTGTGATAAGTCTTGGAAAAATCCTGGGCAAGGCCTTGGCTGGCTGCTCTTAAAAGCAGTGATTAGGACAGCCAGTAACAATGGTCAAAGAAAACACAGTCTGTGATGTTGGAAATAAATTCCTATTCCAGAGAATCATTCTGTGCAAAAGCCCTTTTCATACAACAGCACCAATTATTTCAGAGTTCAGAGCCACATCTTTGAACTTTAGGGGGGGAAATAAAAACAACCAAACATCCTTAAGTCTGTCCTGGCTCTTGTCAACTTCACATCAGTAGCACGAGCACCTTCTGCCCTTTATGGTGCAGGTATCACCCCACAGCTGTGTGCAAGCTCTGGCTGGGTCCAGATGTGAAGAGCAATTGAGAGGATGTAAATCCACAGGTTGAAGCAGGGCCCGAGCTCCCTGGCAGCCCAAGGCTGTTTGCTCTTGTGTGGACACTGAGGAAGAAGGATGTGCATAACCCAGCCTTCTCTGTCAGCCTGAGCTGCAGGTGTGCTTGGCAGGCCCTTGGGTGGCTGGTTTGCAGGGAAATCAAGTGCCCTACATCAGCACTGCAACACACAGGGAAGCAAAGAGGATTGAAGTGTCACTGCTGTGAACACAGGGTGACGAAGTGTTCACAGCAAGGCTGCCTGGAATGGATGGAGCCTGCAGAACAGGGGCTGTGCTCCAGCCAGCTCAGGGAAAGAAAGAATAACCCAGCCAGGAAAACAGCCTGAAAAATCCTTCAGATGTTTGAAATAGTGCTTATTATTTTTAATATGGGTATTTCAGATTTTCCTGGGGTTATTGTTATTCCTATCCTTTAACAAGTAGAATGAGACATGGAAGAGCTAAGATATTTCCTGATCTTCTTTGTTTGCCTTTAGATAAATAAACCTGCAAACGTTTCAAAAGATACTCTCAGTTTTGTTTCCAATACACATGACCCACGTCATTTCCTCTCAGAAAAATGTTTGTGGGAATGCTCAAGCAGTTCTTGTGTTGACATCCATAATAGTCAACTTCTGATTTCAAATTACAGCACTTCTGCACATGACTGGGCCTCATTGGTATGTGAGGGATACTTCTGTGACTGCTCTAAATTCATATACTTCTCTTCTGCAGTTTGTGCTACTTTTCCTGCACTACTGGTGCCCCTTACAGACATTGTTTTGCCCTGATACAGAACTTTGTCAGTAAAATCCCAGAGTACAGAGTTGTGTCGGCCAGAGTTTTTCTGGTGACTTTGCCTCGGACCAAACAAGTAGCAGTAGCACAAGTGATTATGGTCCCTGGGACTGATTTCACTCTAGTGGAGTAAGTACAGCAGCAGCAGCAAATAGCTCTTTTAACCATCTGGATGCAAAGATTCAACTCCAGCCTTTTATGTTCCAGCATTGCAACAATTTCCAAGCGGCTTTCCCAAGATCCCCACAGGTATCAGGCAGTGCAATCCTCAGTCCAGGAATAAAGCTGATCTTGCTCATCACAGCCATCACCCAAAGGTCATGGAACTCGAGGCAGCAGCATACCCTGCGGCTGAAACACCCACCCCTCCTTCATCCTGCCCTCTACTGATGTTAAAAAAGCACTTATCACCTTGAAACGTGTGCACCAGAAAAGAGAGCCAGCATGCAGGTTTGAAGTGTGTATCCTGCAGGCTGAAAGGCTGCTGTTAAATTTCTTTCTGTTATTCCATGGCATGTAGGGAATGAGGGATGGGGTTATTAGTCCATAACAAAAGGAAAGGAGGGGATGCAAGGTCATTAGTCCACAACCTTTAAGCTACTGACGAAGAAACCAGGCTCTAGTGGTATGCCACCTGCTTTTGTTCAGTAGGATTCCAGGTTGGATATATATTGGGATAATTTCCCGTATAAGAGGATCCCTTCACGAAGGAAAAAACCAAACCAAAACCTCTCACTTCAAATTTGAAATTCCTGTGTGTTTTGGGGATGGTTTAAAGCCTTTTATAAAACAAAAGCTGAGGAGGAAAGGTCTCTACTGCTCATAGGCTGTGAAGGTACCCTTCAAAATGTGAGTCAAACATAACCTATGCAGTAATGCCTACTCGAGTCGCAAAGAGCTCCAAGCAACAACATATTAACTGTCCAGTTCTGCTTCCATAATAATTATCCACACCACTTATTTCAGTGCTCAGCAAAGACACCTGTCTTTGGAACACGGCCATTACTCCAGGCATCTGTAAAATACAATGTTGTCAACCTCAAACACCGAAAACTGTCCTACATCAATTCCCCTTCCCCAAAAAGACAAAGCACCAGGTAAAAGAGTTGAAATTAAATACCTGTGAGTATTGTTTTAAGCCTTTATAATTTCATATCTCTTGTGTACACTGAGGCCAAAGTTTCAGGCTTTTATCCACATTTAGAAATGTAAGAAAAATTAAATTCATAATGTAGCCATTTGGCTTTTAAGGGCAGAGAGAAATACATGATACTTAAGCTCATATTTAACTCATGAGAGAGCTGACAAGGTCAGCAGCTGCATGTGACCAGTAACTCTTTTCTGGTGCTGAAGAGAGCAGATTCTGATGGATCAGCATTACATCAGCATATGCTAAACTGGTCCTGAAAGGTTAAAGCTTGCTGAAGAAAGGTGAGTATGTTTTCCTTGCACAAGTGCTCCATTTATACATCACATTTATTCACTTTGGTAAAGACTCACCCCTTTAGCCCAGTCTGTTAAAGATTAAATCATTACTGTAAGTCATCACCTTCTCCTTCACATTGAAGGACCTCATTCTTGCCACCATATATTTATGTTGCTGAAATCCAATGACAAATGTGTGTTGTGTGAATAAATCAAAAATGCAGTCCTGATAACCCATGTAGGAAGAAATACAATCACCACATCACAAATGAGAACCACCGCACTAGTCCATAAGACAATTCAATAAAGAAATCCATTTTCAAGCTAACTTCAATAGAAGTAAAAACCAAGTCTGTCAAAACATAGATTGTACCTCTCAGCCTTTCAGCCCAAGGGAATGAATGCCAGAAGTAAATGGAAAGAAATAGCAGAAATGTCAGCACCCAGAGCCATATTACAGGCAGCTTTTAAGAGCAAGTTTGATCCTGTGATGGGTGTGGGGAGATGAGAGCCCAGGGTGGGTTCCCATTTCTGAAGCACAACATGGTGCAAGTCTTCTTTGCTCTGTGCAAGCTCTAGCTTTGTGTCCAGCACAACACACTGCATTGCTCAGGATAAGGAACAGAATTGTACAAGTTTCCCCCAGTTCTCCTCCAAAAGTGCCTTCTACGTTAGAGACACTCTTGAATCCACAAACACAAGCAAGGGAAAGGCAGTCTTTTTGATTCCTCTGCAAGATTTCCTCCAAGTCAGAGCCTGTTTTAATTTCCTTTACAATAAAACAATATATGTCTCTGTCCCTAGTTACTATGGAGTCTACGAAAGGGAGAGGCAGAAGTGCAAGTCTTCTTACAAGCAATGCTTGGAGCAATGTTCCTCACTGCCCTTCTGCGGCATCAGACATTCATTAAAAAGGTCTTGGCTGTGCTCTCTTTGTTGTTAATAAAGCTGTGTGGAGCTGTGAAGTCCTGCTCTAGGCACAATCCCTACTACAACTCATCTTTATTGAATTCAGTTCTTATATTTTCTTTGCACAAGGACTTCTGCAATTTCAAAATCAAAACTTGTTGTAGCATTTGTAGCATTGTGGGTCTCTTTTTCCTTTCCTGAGTTATCCAAATTCAAGCTGGACAGACTTGAGAGACACTATCTGGTTGGAAATTGCCATGTGTTCTCCATTGGAACAGATCCCAGTGGAAAAATTTTAGCTGGAATTCAACAGCCTGTTGCAATTTTCCCTTGATTTTATGGCCAAAAAGATGAAGGAACCAAGTTCTTCTATTTTTCCACAAAGGCTTCTTACCACTGGGACTATGCTCATCATTACAACAACAACAGCAACCTTTGAGGCTTACAAAAAGTCATTTTAGACTAACCAGGAATGGAGAAGACTGATGCAGAAAACTGCCACCATGGGCTTCCTGTCCCTGCCCTTACTGGCCCTGTGCATTTCTCCTGCCAGACCTTTGCAGAACGCCTTGAAGAGGAGGGAGCAAAAGGCCAGGCTGGTCACCATCCTGACAGAGCTTTCCTGCCCACCTCTCCCCCATCAGTCTCAGAGCAACATCGGAGCTGTTGGCTTCTTGTCAGACCCCTGACACCAATGCTATGCTCACAGCAAGAGCTGGCTTTTGCCTCAAGCACCAGCTCTAACTAAAAAGGAAAGTAAAGAGCACATTACCCTGCTGTTTCACAGAGAACCAAGGTTAGCACAATATATCATCTCTAGATGAAACGTTTGCAACCAGCAGAACCATCCATCTTCTCTGGGTGCAGTCATTTTTGCCAGTCCTACTTGTGTTGGTAAAAAGGGGCAGCAAAGAGTCTTTTATCTGAAAGCACGTTCCCCTGGAGATCAAAAGTATATTCTTTAGTTTTCAAATCTTCCCTCTTTATCCTCACAGTTCCCATATACGGGAAAAAAATGACAAAACGTTAGTGAGAGTATATATAAATCACACCAACCCCTGATCCTCTTATCCAGTAACCATAACACATCATACGTGGGAAGTCTTTCTCTGAGAGAGTAAAATAAATTACATTTTGCTTGCCAGCATACAGAACCTTATGTTGGTTTTTGTAAATTATGGAGAGCACAAAGGTATAGTCTTTGTGTGCTCTTCTTGGAATATGGAACTTGAACATCAAAGGCAGCAGTTATCAGAAACTGCTCTTTCTCTACCTCTGCTTTTGACAATGGGCTGAGCTTCTCACAGCCATTACCAAGTTAAAAGAAATAGAATTAGACAAGCCATTAGAAAAAACAATTGTTACCAAAGATAATAAATTATCTGTGCTATAAATATCACCATGACCAAATAGCTTTCATTCAAATAATTATAGGATAAAAGCATACATATATTTACAAAAAAAAAAGAAGTGAATAAAAGATACATTCTTTATAATTTTTTTCAACATTCAAGTTTTTTAAAATGCTATCACCTCTATAGTTGTTGAAAAGAATCATTCTCATAATCAAAATTTCATTTTTAAACAGTAGATTATCCTTTTGCATTTGACAACATTAGCCAATGTAAAATCATCCTACCTTAACACAATTTTTTTTTACAGTCTTTTTTCAGAGTCAAGGTCAACTTGGCTCTTACTCTGAAAAAGTACACAGCAAGACAAAGTTTTTGTCTAGGGATTCTGCACATTTCTGCATTCTTCACCACAAATAACGTAAGAATTTGTCTCTTTCTTAATAAGAAAAATATCACAAGCATCACCACCACCACATGCATTTGTCCCATTCAAACTCACAAATCTATTTTAATTCCGGAGGTATCACAAAGCTGTTCACAGCTGTACCTCACGTAAGATGGTCTCAGAAATGATGCTGCTGTCTTGTACAACTTAGGCTCAGACAATAAAGCAAGACAACTTGAAGTTACCTCATGAATTAACTTGTATGGATTGTTTTCTGTAATGGAACAGAGGATGCTTGCAGGCTTTAATAGCGTTTCCTGAGCAGCTGTACTTTTACTCGCAGGTCTCAATCTTTTCCCAACAGATTAATTAGAGTCACTGACAGCTCAGACTCTCTATCATGTTAAAACCTTACCTTCTTTCAAGAAACATATGTGACTCATCAGCTCAATAATTACAACAAACAAACCAAATTTCCCATCTGTCTCACTCTAGGTAAAGCCCATTTAATATCAGTGCCTAAAGCTGCTCAGAACAAGCTGCAGAGGTTGGAGGGATGAGGGGCCACAACCAGGACTGGCCCCTTCTCTCCCTGTGCACTCAACAGAGAGAGGGCAGATGAAGTCAGTCAAATGGGAAGAGAACATCTCCTTGTCAAGGAGGCATCTTAATTATGTTTCTCAGTTTTAAAATGCACCATGATGACTTTGTTTTATAAACGCTATGGAGCCTGAGGCACACATTTGTACTACAGTTGAGTGCTTTTATTGCATATTGTATTTTGCATTTTTAATTGTTCCTCAGAAGATAAAACACTTTTCCACTGAGAAATCTAATACATTATTATTATTTCTGATTCCACAATTATTTGGATCACTGTGGTGCATGTCAGCCACATGACTTGTGTGTATCTTTCTTTTTCTTCCTCTCTCAAAGGATTCTGTTGTTTGGATTATGCAATCATTTTGTTAATACCAGGACAGATGGCCACAATGAAAACACACAGGGTACTCTCTCTGATAGATACTTGCCAATATCAACAGGAAAGGACAGAATTAAATTCATGAACTTCAGAGAGAAAGCACAAGCTTTTTCTTGAGCAGTGAATGGCATAATGCTGTAATGTACGGAGAAATAACCAGTGACAATCCATAGATATGCAGGTTGAGAGACTTGAATAGTTCAAAACTATTGGTGAAGTCACCTGCAGAGGTCATATCACAGAGAGCTGCAAGTGACCTGCTGTCACAAATGGCACGAGGTCAGATTTAGAGAGGATGCAGGGTAAGAATCCGGTGCTTTGCCACCCAAAAGGTTTCCCCACATCAAGGTTAGACTGCCGCCTTCCTGCTGCAATTGAAGCCCACATCTTTCACTCTGCCCACTATTTATTCACCTCATTCTTTAATCTGGGAAACTCTTATCTGCCTGTTCCACCTCTAAACCAGGACAAGCCAAGCACCTGTGATTTAACCTCCTGGCATGCCATCAGCAGCACTCAGACTTTGGCACTGAGCCCAAACATCCTGGGGGAGCTGTGGGCACACGCAGCTGAGCATGCACATCTCACCATGTGCTGTGGGCAGGGAAGGGTTCCTACCCTGTGCAGAGAGAATCCAGATTTCAGCTTGAAAACTTGCAGATTTGGCCGCTAAACTCACCAGACCCCGGTTGCCGAAAGGAAGTCTAAACATCTGGAAAATTTCCATCCTCCTGATACTGCCTGTTCCCATGACATTGTTGCTAGCTCCCAACCAAGAGAGACTCTTAGATGTCACTCAGTAACACCAGGAAATCCATCTCCCTCCACACAGAAAGAGCTTATGGCACGGAAAGTCGCTAAGGAGCAAGGAGATTTAATGAGACAACCCTCATAACTAATGAAAAAAAACTTTTCAGACTAAAAAAAAAAAAAATTAAAAATTTTGATCTGACACTTCCTTTACCAGTAAAATTATGATGTTAAATGGGACACTATTGACATGATAAAGCTGGATGAAGGAAAAAGATAATCTTTGCTTTCTTAAACATGGGGTCTCTGACACCTGGTAAAATTTTGTCAGAGCTTGGTAAATCCAGAAGTCTCAAAATAATTAACTGGAACAAAGTATGAGAAGAGAATTGAGTATCATTGCTAGAGAACCCTGTATTCCTTTAAATCAAGTGACAAAGACCAGATCCTGCTCAGGCTAGTATTCCTTGTCTTTACAATCAAAATGCAGGCTCATACACTAAGCAGACACTCTATCAAAGCTTACACCTCTATATTCTGTGAGCCTAAACCTCAAGATGAGACATGCTATTTCCAATATCTCTGAAATCTCAATTTAGATGTCTCTGGTTTTCAGCCTAGTGCTCACACACCCTTTCAAGAGCACTAGGATACATCAATTGCTCATATGACTGCATTGCTCTCAGGCAGAAATGGGAAATACATATTTGGGCCTAATGGAAGTAAACCAACATCGTATAAATTGTCTGCTACAGGTCATTCAGGGAACTGTCTTTGCACTCCAACACAGGTCTTCCAAGTTTTTCCTTGTACTCATTAGCAGCTAAAGCAGAAGGATAAAGAGGAAATGCTATCTCAATTTCTGTATCAACTGGATCAAGATGTACATACATTCTTCTGCAATCATATTTCAAGAAAAAAAATCTTCAGCTGTAAATAACAAAAGGTAAGTTGGGTCTGAGTGAAATGGTGAAATACAAAACAAGGACTCCTTTGCAAACATGACTGTACTGCCCCACATACGTATTCAAGACCTACAGTAAAAACTGTTTTTTGTTTCAACCTAAAGTAGGACAAGAGAATATATCTGTGTTCATTGAAGTGAAGCACATTAACAAATGTCAGCTTCTCATGAACCTGACCTTCTACTGGAGAAATTGAACCACTGGCTTTTTTGCTACATTGCTATCCAGAAATAGGGTTGACTTTGGAGAACAAGTGAAACCAACTTCTAGAGTTATGTGGAAACATCAAGGTTGGTCAAAACCTTTCCTCTGAGAAAATGGGAACAACAAAGGCTGTGTCCATCTCAGCAGACATCTTTCAGAATAGAATTATAGATAACGCTGTGGTAAACTGATACACAGAAAGGTCAAGCCCTGAATTTCCATGCCATGTTCTCAAAGAGCTCAGGCAACTTCCCAACAGATCTGAAGTCCTTGTGCTGCACTGATTTATTTCCAACCAATAATATTTTTCCCTGTATTGCCATTTTAAAACAGACTTTTTATACTAATTTCTGTTCCATTACAAAGAGAAACCCCACAAGATAAAACTTAAGAATTAACCTTGAGAAAAATTCATTCTGATTCCTCATTTAAATCCTTGTATTCCCTCACTCACTTATTCTAGCTGTCATCCCATTGTTTGGTTCATTTTTCATTAAAGATGGTTTTGACAAATGAATATTTTGTAGTGAAAATAGTTTCAAGAAAGAACACAGCAATATTCTTATTCATAATAGTTCTAAAGACTATTGAGTAAAATAGAAAGATGACACATCAGCTGAGTTTATTTTCTCTGTCTGACTTAAAACTTTTATCTTAGAATTCTTTTGTGGAAGCACATGAAAAATTAAGACAATGGATATGACTACCACTGATACTTTCCCTAAATGGAGCACTTCACCACAGCTTTTGAGCACTGGTAGAATCCCACTCATTTGCACAAGCAGCTCCAAACACTTCCATCACAGATATGAAAACCTCCATAAGGATTTTCCACACACCCACGACACCACCACTGGCCCTACAAGTGCAATTTCCCACTGATCACACATTGTTTTTGCCCTCAAATCTATCAAGTGAGGCTTCCCATAAAAGTACTCTCTTGCTCTGGGTCTCATCTCCCTTCAGCAAGTTATAAGTAGGGCAAAATGAAGATGTATTTCCCACGTAAATTAAAATTGTTCTTATAATTGCAATATTTGTGTCCCCAAGAGAAGAAGAGTGTTTGAGGTGGGTGGATAAACAAATATTCTAATCACATTCTTTTGAATGCTGCAATTTGATTTCAACATCAGTTAAGTTTTTTCTTTTTAATTTCTCCTCTTAGCTCAGTGGGAACTATAAAAAAAAACAACAAAAACATGTCATTTTAACTTACTGCTTTTCAATCTGTTATGATTTATTTGCATGTTTATTTTCCTTGTTATAACGATTGGCTTAATGTATTTTCCTTTTTTTGATTCCTGTTTTCACAGTGCATTTCAGGGATCAGCTCCACTGGATTTTTAGCTGCTGGGTGTTTACCCCGGGGGGAGTCCATCTGCAAACCCTACGAGCCAGCTGGGTTACATTCCCTCATGCTTCCAGCTCCACTGGCTGTGTCTTTTCTATGCTGCCAGGGTGGGTTCCAGCTGCTCATCTCGGAATTCTGGTGATGAAGAAGATGGATTCAGGTTCCTGTGCCTGTGTGCCGGCCCAAGGCTGCACTGAGGGAACACAGACCACAGGTCACAGCTGCTCAGGGCATGGGCCAGCCCTCCCTGTGAATCTGCCACTGTGTCATCTTCATGCAGCCAGTGAAGGACAGAAAAGCCAGCTTTCCAGAAGATACCAAGACCTGGATTGTGGGAAAGGTGAGGAGGCTGTCTGTGGGCTGCAATTCACCTGCTTGGTGAAAAGCCCTCAAGGATGCTGCAGCAAAGTATCTGCCTTTCTGGTTTACCAAACTAGCTTAGGCACCTTCATTGATTCCAGGGGACTCAATGAAAAGGGATTTAGGTAAAAATCTTTAGGAAAATTCGAGAAAAGGTCTCAAAGCAGTGTCAACATGCATCTATCGTGCATGCTGCACTTACATGAAGGAAGTGCTCAGGGGCTAATTTGTGAATGGTGAAGTCATTAAAGTAGCAGCTCTGGAATTAGCTTCCTATGTGATGAAATGAAATTCCTTTTCCATGGGCAGATTGTCACTTCCTGCAGTGACATGTTAACAGTGTTTAGTGGCAGCAGAGGCAGTCTCTGAACTCCTTTAACTAAGAGGACCCTATTAATTTATTGGATTTATGGCTTAACCATGCAATTGCTTTACATTCTACAAAAAAACATTACATTTTGCCATCTACACAACCCACGAGTGTCTGATATCTTCCTAGTGTTGCCCTCTATCAGTCAGTGATAGAAAAAACACAAGAGAATTTGAGCAGAGCCGGGTGCCAGGTTGGAACTGGAGAGAAGGCAACCAAGGGAGAGAAGTAAAGGAAGAGTGGGACATGGCGGGACTGTGTGACACTACTGGTTGTATTTCTAGTCTGATCACAGGTGCCTGCCTATCTGATCAGCAACACGAGAGCAAAGGAGCCAACCTGAAAGCAGAGGAGAGCCTGAGGTGACTAAATTTTCATGAAGTTAGGTAACTGGTGAGAGATGGAGAGAGACACTGGTGCTCTGAGAGCAACACAGCCTTCTCTTGAGCTCCAAAGGACACACACACAATACCACCCTGCTCTAAGTCTCTCAGGAAAAGCTTCCATTTAGTCCTTAAATGGGAATTACATGTTTTCAGACCAAATCTTTTAGTCTTGCTACAGCTACTAGGAGCACACTCAAGCAGAAGAGCAAAGTTTACAAGGTTTGGAAGTGAAGAAATCCTGATAAAAGCTACTGTGGGGAACATGGGAATGCCAATAAGAGCAACAATCCAAGGAGAGCAAGACCAAGACTACAGAAATTAACTGAGACAAAGGCACTCAAATAATCACAGGCAAATGCACAGTAAGTAAGTAAGTAAGTAAGTAATAAGTAAGTAATTCTAGGGTGACAGTTCACTCTGCATATTTATATTTCTCTTCACTTTGTATTCACAGAGCTCTTTGAAATGCAGGGAGTAAGTTTCTGGGAGGCTTAAAGGATTTAGCCATCTAGCTAAAATAAACAAAACACTCCTGTCTGCTGGAGGAGCAGTAGATAAGCCTACTTACAAGAAATGCTTAAACTAGTTGTTACAAAAAGAAAAACAAAGTAATAGAAACAAACAAAAAAACCTAACCCCAAACCAAATAAAACAAACAAAGAGCAATAACAAAAATTCCCCACCCAAATATTCATCATTAATTATCTGTATGTGGATATTGCTGCCATTCCACCTGTTCTTTGGGGCTTGGTGTCCCAATAGGAGAAGAGAAACACCTGAAAGATGGAAACACAAGAAGGACTTAGGAGAAACCATTCAAAAGGGTATTTCTGATTATTCAAGCTGTCCCATCCAGTCACTTTCTTTGTGCTGTTGCCCCTGGGAATGCTGCAGCTTTGAAACACAGGAGCGCTCAACATCAAACAACCAGACCACATGGACACATCCCAGATATTACCACATCTCTATATTACAAAAAGTCAAAAAAGTTTATTGCCCCTCCTTACTTAGACCATTATCTCTGCCCTCCATGTTTCCAAAAAAGGGTTGGTGGAAAAGATTAGCAGTGCCGAAAATATTCCTCATCCAGAAAATACAGGAGTGAGCTTGAACTCAGACAATCCCTACTTGATATTTTTGCTTGCTAAGAGCTGGCAAGGAGCTGAAATTTTAGATGGCAAAGATCCAAGAGATATTGGGAAATTAATCAATACAATGAATTCTTCACATGAGAAGGTTGAAGAATGGGGGAGAAATAGATGCTATATAAACAGAACCAAGAGAATAATGACCTGGATGCAGGTAAAAGTCTCTCCTGTAATTCTGTGAACAGATTATTTGCTGCACTATTGCCTGGTCTCTAACAGAAGGAACACATCCATTCAAAATTGTGCTTAGGAGTATGAAGAAAAAACATAATGGTCAAGTCCCACATGACACTGATGGGAACTTTCCACTCTGAAGTATAGAGAGGCTGCAAGTGCACAGAATACAGCCAGATTTCCTTTCCCCTGCCATAGCTAGGTGTGCCTAGTTATCTCTTTTGTGTGAAAGAACAAAAAATATCCATTTGAAACACTAATACTTGAAGATATTGTCTCTGCAAAGATTAAGGACACACAGAATGAAATCTGGATGCAAACTTGCTTAATATAGGCAAAATGATTTACTAGGAAATGTCCATTCCTCACCTGAGCACTGCCTGAGCTGCTCACCCTGTGCTCTGAACTGCTGTTATGTATGGGCAGCCTCACAGACCTTGTGCAGCTACTCTGCTTTCTCAACATGTCTGAAAACTCCAGTTGGTACAAGACCTTTGACATCTTTCACACATTCCTTTTTTTGAGGCAGGGGAAGGACAATTTATTTTCAAGACACGTAGCTCTCCACCTTCCCCTTGGCCACCCTCCCAGAGGTCACCCAATAATTCCATTTCAACACAACACATTTTGCATGCTGGCGTTATCTGATAGTTCTCTTTGTGTGTTTTAAAGACCTGCTTTCTGTGGTTACTGAAAATTGGCAAGTGTCACATCAGTGACTAAAGAAAGCAAGCAGTTCACAAAGGAGAGTGACATTCAAACTGGTAGTGTACTCTAGTATACTCTCTTTTAAGGTAGACACCCTAAATACACACCCCTGTAAATTATTTTACTAATCTCATCTCCATTAGGAGCTGTTTATAAAGCTCTAAACATGAAGAAATACAGTAAGTTCCCATTTCCCAGGTAGAGGATAAGAATGTGTGGTGTTTTCTCCTTGAAATGGAAACGCTAGAAATAAATGTTACAGCCCTTCAAAATGTTTTTGACAAAACATTTTTCATTAAATAAAATGTTATTCAATGACATCTAGAGTTTAGTTCAGGTAGGTATCTGGGATCCCAAGTGAAGTCATAAAGATCTCAAAATTTAAAAAAAGTCTCACTTGGGAATCTGAATATGGGTGTTTCAACAGTTCTGCTTCACAGACAGTAAAAGGTTTGATCTTGTTCCAATAGAGAATTTCAAAACTTAAGAGGTTGTTGCAAGACAGAATTTCTTGTTCCTCAGCCAGCTCTTGTTAGCATAGTTATAATAATCATAATCAGAGATTTATGTAGTCTTTTATCCCCATAGAACTTAAAGCAGTTTGCAAGTGATGTGATCATAAAAAGCATGTATGAAACAGTCACACTCATACTCCCCACTAAGTTAAAGAGGTTAGTCTGCACTGAAGTATGACAGCTGTTGAAGAAAGCACAGAGTTATGGTTTAAGAACAAGTGTGAGGTAAATACAGCAGCTAATTTAACAGCAAAATGGGTTTAAGTAGGCAACTTATAATTATTATAACTGAATTTAGCTATAAGATGAAAGCAAGTAAGCAAGCAGGTTTTACTGAGAGGATTTGTAAAATATGCATCGTCTGCTGTCTCAGGAAAGGCTCCTCCCATCTGCTCTTGCCCCTGAGAGCTGAGTTTCAGTCCCTAAGCTGTGTTCCATGTGCCTGCTCTCACCAGATGCAGCAAAACCTGAGTCAGACAGGTTTGTGCATAAGGTTATCCAGTGTCTGGAGAAGTTACTACATCACCACAAGCAGCTTCTCCAAGACCACCAAACCAGAAGTGGAATGTCATGGGAAATCATTTACATGCTACCGGATTTAAAAAAATAAAAGTAAATTCCAGTCTGTGCAGTTATATACATAAAATTTGAGGCATACTTATCACATCTATAAAGTTAAGCAGAGAAGATGAAGACAGCTGACACGATTCCAAATAGGCCAAAAAGGCATTTCTCATTCACACAGTTTTAGAAGCTCCACATGCCAATCTCATACCACTTGGGGCTTAAATTCATGAAACACTCTGGTGAGATGCTTTAAAGATTACTGTGTCAAAGAGCAAAGCAGAAAGCTCTGACAGGGAAGAAATTTCCAGGAGCTTCCTGAGACAAGCTTGGCAGAACACAGAGCTGCTGAAGTGGAGTTTCTGCTGAGAGAAAAACAGCTACCTCTGTAAAAAGCAAAGACAAGAAACTTGTGCAGCTCTGCACAGGAGAAATATTCACCAAATGGCAGAAAGCTGCAAAGAACACTGACAGGAACTTTGCCATGATCATGGCTGTGAGATGTCATGATCACTGCAGTGAATGCTTGTGCACTGAAGGCAAGGGACCAAAAAAAGAAGTGTAAATATTGTAGGATTGTTGAATGAGATGCCGTTCTTCTGAATCTGTTCATCAGAAATAAAACTATTTTTTCTTTTAGAAAAATGGTTGATGGAATCTTCTCACATCAGGTTTAATTGCAATTATGAAGTCATATGTAAGCTGAAAAATAAAAGCTACTAAAAAAACTAATTACATTGACATCTTAGCCTTTTTTTCGTTATACGTATTTGTTACATCAGAATAAAGGGGACAAATCACTTAGATTTGTCCATCTCCTCGGTGTCCTCAACCAAAGTGGAATTTTTAAGAGATTTAAAAGCTTTTCAAATAGTGAGGTCATTACAGAGACAAGAAGCCACTCTTGCTCCCTAACTGAGGCTGTATCTTGGCAGGCCTGAAGCCCTCATGTGGGGCTCCTGGCCACCCACAGTCTGGATACAAAGCTAAGTCAGTTTGTCATGGTTTCCTTGCAGCCTACTTTGCTCAAACCTAACCAGCAAAGTGTGCTTGGAGCTGCTCTAAATCATCACACACCTGAAATTGATTGAAAAAGAAAGTTTGAGCAAAGCTGAGTCCTGATAGAACTGGAAATCTGTGAACCCAAGCAGGTTCTGGAGAAGGGTTCCCAGGCAAAAAGGGAGCACACAGTATAGCAAAAGGGCTTAAAAGTCCTTGTAGCTCAAAGGAAAGGGGAAATGGAAAGAAGGCTCAGAACAAAATTTAAAATGTTTCTTTTTTCAATGAAAGGCCTCTCAGAGAAAGGAGCACAGACATGTCTCTGTTCATGAAATTACACTTTCACACTGTGGTCTCTCCTATATGAAGCTGGAAAGATCCCAGCAGCAATTGTGGAGGCTGCCTAGTGTTTGTCATTAGGCTCTTAAGAAGTCCTTGCTGGTGAAACCTCCAAGGGAGAGTGAAAGACGCTGGGTTTGAGCACACAGAAAAATTGAATTCTGAATGGATGTTTCTGTGGTGCACAGCATCCTTGACTGCAGTGAAGTTCTGGTCATTGTACACCCTGCAGACCCTTTCCATACATCTTAGCAAAGAGTGGCTAGCAAAAAAATGGCATCTCATGCAAGAAAGGTGCTGGAGCTGGACTTAATGCTGCCAAGTTTAAGTTTGGACTTAGCACTGATAATAATTTTCTGTTGCTTTATCTTATAAAGCACAGTATTTTGTCTACTCACATCTGGGGAAAGGTCTCTCTTCTGTGTTCTTTCTGCAACTCATATGGCATTGCTTTCACACAAAAGCAGAGGAATTTCTCTGTCAGACAACATCTTGTTGGTCCCACAGGCCAGGTCAAAACCCCGTTCCACTGGCCTTCCATGGACACACAGTAAAGTCAATAAGCACCAAGAATCCAATGGAACTTGTACTTGAGGCTCCATAGTTTAGGGGGCTTGACTTTTAAACCTGACAAAGTTAAGACAGCATTAAAAGGGACTGACCTCTAGAGAATTTGTGCCAGTTTCATGAACACTTCTGTTTATATGAATTGACTTTTACTGTATATTTTGTTCATAGAAAAAGATGTAATCCAGGCACTATCAATACTCCATCTAAAGCACTTCTAATACAATATATTATTCTCTTTCAACTAACATGTATTAAAGCTACATAGCAAATCCTGAGAACAGTAGAAACCTACCCCTTTGCCTGAGGAATGGGCATCAAAACAAGCTCTCTTCCTTTCCCTCATCCACAGACAGCTTGCAGTCAATTTCAATTCCCTTCTGAGTCAGGTAGAAGCCTGAGCTTCAAGTGTGGAAAGAAAATAAAACAAGGATGCCCATATTAAAGGAAGACTTCAGGGGGAACCTGTGTTGTGATTAAACTTTTGTTTTAAGAATATGAAAGAGGAAAGTGCCACCAAAGTCCAGATATCCCTGCAGGGGTTTGGAAGAGTTTAAAGTCCTTGAATAACACCGTGAAACTAAAGGGCAGAAGCAGAGGAAGAAAAATCATGTACAAGACAAATAAACAGTACATTTATCAAGGTATAGAAGAATTTCATAGAGCACAAACTTTTAGAATATGATGACAACTTTCAGTTGCTTGGCAGAAAACTGAGAGACATAAGGAAAATGGCATAAAGTTGAGCAACAGGAGAAGGTGTGAGATGAGATGTCCAAGCTACAGATTATGTGCTTGCTATGTTACCCTCACCATTGTTTTTCCATGGCAACTAGATTTAAAACAGATTAAAGTCTTAAACATAAAATGAAGCAATTAGAGAGTCCAGGTGAATCATAGCTGATCTTTAATTTGAAGGTTCAGGTGAGTCATCACTTTTTACAAATTTCCTGATTACTAAGCTCCCCAACCATACAGATCAGCACCCTGGATTGTTTATGAATAACAGCAGAAGGACAGGAGAAATATCACCCACTTGTGTCTGAGCTGAGGAAAAAAAATAAGGTTCCTGCCAAAACCATCCCTTATGCAATGTAGAATGGCTGACAGTTCTTTAATAATATTATTGGATGTGATTTGAGTTCAGATGAAGGAGAGGAAAAATCCCCAAAACATTAAATAGAAAACACTTTTCTTTACAGACTAATTCCATTTTGTGTGTGTGTATGGCTTATTCCCTGACATTCTTTTAACATCATCCTGTTCCTCATGTTGTCTGGTTAGAATTACATTCAAAAGGCTTTAAACCAAACAGTGTATATGAACCATAATTATTAAACCTTCTCTATTGTTGCTGCTCATATTATATATAAGTACCCCATGTCTGTTAAAGGAATAAAAATGTCTTTTCTTTCACAAAGTATGTTCTTTATCCAAACTACCATCTCCATGATTCAGGGACAGGGCTTGTGTTGTCCAAACCAATGACAAACCCTAGATGTCATGTCGCTGTTACACTTCAGCTGATATACGCTGTAACACTGTGTGTCAGATCTGCAGCTTATTCATGTGAATTCCATGGAGCTAAACCACTTCAGAAGCTGACAGTCTTGGTCTGGGTTATTTTTCCTTTCACGTTTGTACTACAATATGGAAACGTGATGTGCTACTATCGGAGTAGTAGTACTGAATTGTATCCTTTTCTGCTTCATATTGCATATGGGACCGGCCTTTCCTTGCAACATTAACCACAATACCTCACAAGGAGGGTGTGAAAGCTTTGAGACACTGCTCGCTGTGCTTTAACCTAACATGGCACTGAGGAGATGCAATGCTCTTCAATTACCCTCGTGCTAATAAACGCTAAAGGAAAGCCCATACCCGGTCCAGCCAAAACAGGCAAAAGGAGCACCGTGCTCAAAGAAGCCATAAAAAATGTCAATACTGTGTGTAGGGGAGCTCTGCCCTCCGGCTGTGCTGCAGAATTCGATTCCTGCCGAGTGCCTGTGTGGAGCCCCGGCTCTCGCTGTCCGTGGCGGAGGTCAGCCCATGGTGATGGTGATGCCGGCGGGCAGGGCGGTGCCGCCCGGGTCACCCACCCCGGCGCCGCTCGCTCTCTCCTTTAACTCGGTGTGGGACCTGCGAATCGCTGCCTCAAGGCTCAGCTCCTCCTTCCAGCCCGCCGAGGCTGTTCTCCTTCCCCAGGCACTGAAATTATCCTGTTCAGAGCCTGCTCAGGGGCAGCTCCACTGCGGCTCACTTGGTGCTGAGCCCTGTCCCAGCTGATTCACTTGGCAATTTGCAGATTCCAAACACAGCTGAGAAACCAAAATATGAGGGTTTTAACCCTTTCAGCTTTTCTGCCCCGGAACCACGTAGACAGAAGGGCAGGGAGCAGCCCTGGCAAACAGAGGCATCACCCATGAGCACAGACCCTGCCCTGAGCCCGGTACAGCAAAGCACCCACAGCAGAGGGGTGCAGTCCTGAGACCCTCATCTACCTCCTGACCAAAGGAAATTACAGATGGGGCTGCAGAGGCTACAGAGAATTTTATTAACCTTGATAAGACCCTTCTAATTATATTAAATTATCTTCCTTTCTTAGAGAAGGTAGCTTTGAATTCCTAAGCCATGTGCTGTGTATACTCCAGGGAGTACAGTCACACATTTGCAGCAATTGATTCTCAGCACAGCATTTTTCTGGTTTTGGGAGACTCACCAGTTAAAAGACCATCAAAATGCAGAGTCCCACATAGCAGTGTGGAAAGGACCACTTTGCACCTGGCAGGTGTCCTCCTGCAAGACATCTGATGGTACCAAGCAGTGTGCTCTGCATTAACACATTAGGATAATGGAGATGGAACACTGAAGAGGGGAAGAGAAAGCTGCAGCTTGTGATCAAGTTTTTGTAAATCACTGCTTCACACTGAGAAAATAACTGCATGAATTATAACATGCCAATATTTTGTTGTAGGGGATCAGACAAGCATAGTATCAGAGCTCTACAGCAAAGACTTGGTCTTGTTTCTCTGAAAGGCCTGTACTTTCCTTCCCCCCTTCTCACTTCTTTCTGATATTCTTCCCAATGCATGCAAAAAACCAAGAGAGGCATCCAGAGAGCCTGCTTATCTCAAAGCCTATCTACTACCCAGAATGATGCCAGAGCCCTACAGAGGTCCCTGTGGCAGCTGCAGAGCAGAACATCTAAAGGTGTCAGCAGAAGGAGTTGAACTGAGGTTGTATAGACCTGGTTATAAGAAATGAAAGTATTCAGAAATCACTGATAGTATTCAAGAATTAAGTGCCAATATGAAAACTCTTGCCTAACTTTCGTTCTATTTCCTACTTGCAAACTTGCCACACTCTTCAGAGAAGGTAAATAGCATGACTTCATTTCATTGTGGAGAAATGGAGAAACAAAGCAATAAAATGATTTGTCCATAATAATCCAAAATACTCATGACAGAGCTGGACATTATTCTGAATCCAGTCTGGCCCTTTGGATATGAGCTCTAGACAGGGCACCCCAGCAGTGCTCTGAGTCTCTGGGTGTTGGTGCTCAGCCAGCCCAGCTCTGCATCGGTGCCAGCCCCGCTGCTCACAGCAACCACCCCACAGAATTCCCATTGCCACCAGAGAAGGATGAATGCAGGTCCTCAGGAGCTGCAGGGCAACCGTGTGGTGAAGACCTCCAACACAACACACCCTAGGTAAGCAAATTTTGTTAATAATACCCAAGATAAAAGAGAAGAAAGTTAAAAAAATAGTGACGTTTTCCTCCACTTGTGGCCAGCCAAGCACTGCTGTTCACCCAGGTAAAAATATTGCTCATGTCTATAGGTTGATAGAAATATACTTTATTATTAAAAGTTGCTGAGAGGCAGCTGTGTAAACTTTCTCCTGATTCCTGATGGTGGGTTGAGCAACAATTTGATTTACCACATTTAAATTTTCTTTTGGTTGTTCAGTCCATTACATATACACATCAGAGCACACCACAGAAAAATTCTGGCCCATCTTCAGTTTAAACTATTAATGTAATACTTTGACTCATACATCTCTCACACTATAAATGTTTTGTTAATATGATACAGTATTCAAGATAAGGATAAATCATAGCTGTAAAAAGAATTTGCTTTCCACTTCCAGAAATACCCTTTGAGTACTGACATCAAATACTGACAGGAAAAAAGCCTAGTAAAAACTAATTTAATAAATGAAAATCTGGTAATAAACCCAGCCAAAATGAGGAATGAGGATGTTCACCATCTCTTTAGTTTTTTCATTGTGCCAGGCACAGAATAGGGGATTAAGGCTATGATTACATTCCTGCTGGTCTCTATACCAGCTCATTTCACAAATGGGACGCTGGGACTTCAAACACTCTTGGAATAATAGTCATCAACTGATTATTAGTGACTTAAATACAAAACTGAAGCAGTAGCAAACCACTGAAAAGGTCAAGCCACTATTCAAAGCTCAGTCTGTGTCCTTTCTGATCTGAACCAAAAAAGACAGCTGCTTCTGGGACCAATTCAAGATAGTTTGGCCTAAAATGGTGCTGGAAGCAGGAGCTGGCTTGCTAACAAAGCATTTTTTTTAACAGAAAGAATAAATTGTAGAAAATTTTCCAAAACTTCTGCATGCATTGCTAGAATAGCTGAATTGCTTTAAACCATTTCTACTATTAACAAACTTTCATTAGTTTCAGAAAACAGCATACTTTCCAAAGTATTTAATAACCATATGTATATATGAAAGAGAGAAAAATAATTATCCCTCCTTAGATACTTATTATCCAATCATAAGCTAAATTTCCCTGCCTTAATTCCCTTCCTGAGTAGTATAAGTTTTCTGCAAGAATGGAAAATACTGGTGCGTGGTCACAAGTTGGGATCTTGATAACAGCAGAAGTCAGCATTAAAACATCTGAAAGCAGTTCAAGTGACCCAGGTTCAACATATTCATTAAAGATTTATATAAAACCATCTGCATTAAAACCCTGAGCCAAAGGTTCCATTAAAGTGGAAAAAAACCCAAAATATGAGTTTGATGAAAGTTACTGCAGAAGAGCAATTTGAATGATTGCTTAGGAACAGTGAATGTGGGTCCTTTCATTCTCCAGGTAACACCCTGAGCTAGGAATACCTGCAGTATTTGCAGCCTAGAATAAATTAAAACAAACTGGTGTGGATTACAGTTTAGAGACCTTGGATTAATTTCAAGAACATCTATAGTCATACAAAATTATGACAACATTAATTTGTTACAGAAGTATTTACATATATAATTTTGCCTATATAATATGTCAATTGCTTAAAAAGTCTGAAATGTTTTTTGCTCTTTGGGAAAAATTAGCAGTGAACTTCTAGCTCAAGCTTCAATTTATACCTCAAGCCACTATAGGCTAATAAAGCATGTCCTGCAAATCACCCAGCCCACAGTGCATATGCTGAATCAGTGCTTTACAAACCATCAAAGTCTTCACAGGAAAGCCTTAGTCCAAGCTGATCTCACCCACATCAGAGGTTTGGAGAGAACTTTGCCCCCCATAGATCAACTCAAAATGTGCTTTCAACCCAAACAGAGGCTCCTTTTCAGTCTAAGTAGGAGAAAAGTAAAGTCAGTCCTACCCCTGGAAATTTTTCCACTAATACTGAGTTCCTTCTGCTCCCTAAAAGGCAAAAGAACTTAATCTGTGTTTAGAGAATGCAGCGTACAGAATTTTTGAACAGCCTCTTGAGGCAGGTGCACTTTCACACTAAATCTGTACTGATTTAGCCAAAGGGAAACCCCATCCTCTCATAGCCCTGTGTTCTTCTATCACTGCTGTGGCTTAGGACAGCTAAACCCTTCTCCTTTAGGAGGGGGCTTGCCTTTAGGTTTTATTGTCACTATAGCTCAGTTGTCTTCCTAATCTAAAGGCACCCAACAGTCACATATTCAACCTACAGCTGAGTCAGCTTCTTTTATGAACTTTGATGCTACAAATGCCAAGTCTCTTAGGAAATGGAGTACTGGTTTTGGTGCTGAAGGTTCTTTAAATTATATCCTGTGTGACTTCTACATAGGGAAAAAGTCAGGTTCACCTGCCTCAGCATAAAGTCTTCTAAGCAGTTGAGTTTCCAATTAGAGAGAGATAGAAATAATTCATTCTGAATCTAAACATGCTTGGACTTTGGGTCACAGTGATTGGAAATTAGCGCCTCAGATTTATTTCTAGTTAAAGTAGGCTAACTAAATTCCACAACTCAACATGTTTATTCTATCCAGATCTACATACAGTCAGCAAACAGCTACTTAAAAGTTCCAAGTAGCTCTGCTGTATTTGTGATTGCCTTCTGCAGCTCAGAACCATAAAAGGTATAATAAACAATTTTTCCTCCTTCCAGTTTTCTTTGTTTTTCTCTCTCTTTTTGGCAGACGTCAAATAAAGGGATTTTATTTTTCTGTTGCTATTGCTCATTTTTCAACTGCATCTCTGATCTCATCACAACCGAGTGTTCCTCTGCCTCCACACAGCATAGACCAGGGGGCAGGCCCAACAGGAGGGATACAGAGGAATCAAACAGCATTGAGCAACAAGCTATTTTAGATGTGTGAAGAGATAAGGTCTTACCTGCTGCAGAAGTCTCATCTCAAGGGACTGCTGGTAAGAAGGGAGATGAAATCCTGCACCTCTATCTAGAAGTTCACTCAGCAGACTCAACCAGCCATTAACTGCATTGCCATTGAAACACAGGACTTGTGAGTGCTAGAGCCTGTGCAGTCATAGATCAGCTCATGCCAGTTCCAGTCTACCTGCAATTCCCTACTCCTCTGTCACAAACCATGCCTCCTGCAGGGATATCTCCATTGTAGGGGCAGCTTGAGCATTTTTTTCCCACAGAAGAATCTCTTTTTGCAGGATGAAAAAACTATCAAGTTACATTGCCTTCTTTGCCTACAATAAGAATGGCAGAAGCAAAAATTGGTTTCTAAATTGCAACTTAAGTGATGAGCTTTTCCCCTTTATTTTTTTCATTTATAGTTTTATTCAGAGAGTGAATCTTCAGAAGTGAGGTTGTGCATGGAGCTCATCCTTCAACTTCAGCTGCTTAAAAAGAGATGCCAAAGGTCACTGAATCACCCTTAACTTGCTACCTCACCTTAGGGCAAAAGGATTATCTATGGCTTAGCTGAGCTCCAGGTAGGGAGCTGACACGGACTGAGAAAGATCCTGTGCAAATCTTGTAGGGACAGGCAAGTTCAGAAGCATTAAACTGTTAATCCAATAAAAAGGAAGTGACTACACTCCTTACATGTGCAATCAAACAATGAAACTAAGCTCATTTTAAGAGAATGACTAATTTGTGAAAGGAAGGATGTGAACTTGCATGACAAATGTACAGTTGCATTCCCAGAATTAAAAGTCTGAAGTAATGACTTGTTTCACACCTGCTGTGTTATAGAGGACAGGAGAGAAAAGCTGTATTTATTGCTGCTCACACCCACACCAATTTATAGCCACAGTTTCTTCCCAACAGCATGAGATATGTTTTGGTCCAGGATAGAAGGCCAGAAGAAACAAGAAGTCAAAATCAACCAGAGCTGAATATAAACATGTGTTCACAAGTGTCTGATCAAATTTATGATTTTCAATAATATGTGCCTAGATTTAAGTCTGTTTTACGAGGAGAATGCAAAGTAAATACTAAATTGTTTAAACTATTTTTATTTTCCATGACCTCTAATATTGCTACACTGGAAAATAAGGTCTCAAAATTCATTATTTCACCACACAGGAATCTGAAAGACTTTTACCTCCTTTCCAGACATTTACATGTCTTTACACTTCATAATCTTTCCAGTGGCAAAAATAGTTATCCTCACTACAAATACATTTACCTGTGATATTTGCATCTGTGTTATTATTTTACTATAATGCAGAAAAAACAAGGAAGAGTAAAATTGCTTATAAGTACAGCTAGGGAGAATAAATCCCGTTCTGGAGGGATTTTGCAATGTGTTGGATCTTGGTTTTATTCTGACTGGAAATTCTCCAAAGGAATGTTTTTCCATAGGAAAATGCTGATTCATCAAAACTGAAGCATTTAGCAGGAGAAAAGGCCAACTGCAGTGGAAATATGCCCAGGCTTCTGCCAGCTTGCCTGAGGCACTGTTCTGCACAGATGGGAAACCAAAGCATCCCAAAACTAAAAATAAGAGGTTTAACATGCAGATAAGATCATGGAAGGCTCATTAGCTCCTGTTGCCAGTGTCCTACATTTCCAAGGTTTCTCATTCTAACACAGTTCACCTGGAGGATTGCTGGGCTGGAAGAGAAGGATTCAGGGTCCTGAAAATGTGCCTATCATCTCCAGGGCCAGGAGGTCCCACTGCTCCTGCCTGTTCTTCCCCCATTGCTAGCCAGGATGACAGAACTTGGTTTCATGAGAACACTTTCAAACCCACAAAGCTCATGTGAAGCACAAAACATAATTACCACTTGTGACAAAAAAAATCTCTAAACTTTCTTTAGTCCTGTAAAGCCTTACTTGGAATTATAATGTCTTCTACAATACTCCTATTGAGACATTCAGAGCCATTCCCTTTACCATCAGTAAAGTACCATTAGTTTAAGCACAATAAGTGCTTAAAAGGGCCAGAGAGGTATCTTCTTCCCAAGCTGAAGAATATTTGATATTTTTTGTCAAGTGAGAAAATTTTATTAAATATTAAATTGAAGAATCATTAAAATACATTGAATTACAAGCATAGGCCAGCCTACCCCCAAACATACCCCAAAATTATTCCCAAAATATATCCGGGAGGTGCAGATGTTAAGACACCCTGAATGGGCTGTGAACTTGCCAGCCACAGTTCCCCACATGCACAAAAGGATGTTTATCCACCTCACTGCTCCTGGGAATGTCAGTGCACTCACATCCACAGAAGCAAGAACAAAACTCCACTCAAAATTTCTGCTTGGAGCTCGCAGCCTGGGTAACTTGCAGGGAACTTCCTGACAAGACATGTCCCAAATTCTAGCTGACTCTATTACTGTGGATACAGGCCCATGGCAAAGGGCTGGCACTGGAGGATGAGCTCATCCTGCTCACAAAGCAGTGGGGCCCAGAGCTGGTGATGGTGTCTGCCAGGCAGACCCAAGCTGAGAGCACACCTGGGCAGCAGGTTACCTCAAACAGCCTTCCTCGTGCCTCTTCAGATCTTCCCATGCATAAGCACTTCCCAGGGCACTTGGCCATCACAGGCTGTGCTGTGGTCATTGCTCCCTGCTCCACAGGGAAGGACTGAACGTTTCTCAGCACACCAAGAAATCCAATTCTCTCTTCCCACTTTATTTAATTTGGACAATTTTATTCAGAGCCAGAAGCAACAAGGGCTTGACTACAGGAGTGCCAAATGGCTGATGTTCAATATAAACAAACCAGAGAATTCAAACTCCTTCAGGAGCAGGATTGCTGTTATGGCACTGAGTTCTTAAATCAGTGACAGCTTTAGATATCTCAGTAAGACAGGTGTTCAGTGCAGCTTTTGGGAAGTGGAGTTGACTGCTTGTTACATAAACCATCTTGCAGGGAGGATGTGAGTCTGCTGCCCCAAGGTGATTGGGGCAGCAGAGTATGACTAAATAATGCTTTATCATTTGTACACACTATAAGATGCAACAATGGGAATTACTATAAAGGAATTGCATATAGTTAGTAATTCATTAGCTTATATTTGGGAAAGTACCCCACAAATGCACAATTGAGCATACACCTGAGATGCCAGCTAGAAAACACCAGCAAGCTTATTATATATCTGAGAGTTACTACATGCAGTATCAAAATTATTCCAGGATCTACAACTTCTAGTGTGGCATTCAAAATCCATGGGCTTAATCGATGATTCCTCTTTTTCCTTTGCAACTCTTTCTTGTGGCAGTGCTTGCTGTTTCCCAGCATTCTAGAGCCTTGTCTTTCCTCCCAGACCTCAAAGACATTCCCTTAAGGCTACCTCAGGTGGGCTAGAGCAGACAACTTTGGAGCTTTTAAGACACTGAAAGTTCAGACCCACAGGATGGCCATTATATGAAGAATCACAGTCTGACTGTAACAAAAGAATCTACTACTGCAATGGCATGAATCCTTTCAAATCAAGTCACACTCCATGGCCACAAGGGATTCCTCCAGGAAAGCCTCCTCCTCTACAATCTTCACCATACTGTCTAGAGAATGAGGGAACCCTTATTTGCTCAGCTGTAGTTATTTCTCTGTGAAACTCCTCAGTGAAAGCCAAAGGATAATGGGGATTACAGAGAAAAGAACAGTTCAAAGATTCAGGCAATCTTAACATAATTCTGTGCAGCCAGAACTGTGCAGTAAAAACAAATCTCCGCTTTCAGAAAACTATAGGACCTTCCATGCGAATTACTTGCTACTGATCTCTACTAAGAACACTGCTGAACTCAAAATTCTGGGAGATGAAAGGGACAAAAGTCTAATAAAATCATTATGTAGGATTTCCACTGCTCTCTTCAAAACTGGTCTTATATCAGAAAGTTTGACCTTTGGGGATTTGCTTCTTGGAACAACTCGTTCTGGAGCACACAGGGGAGAGGATGTTCTGACCCTTGTCCTGAAAACACTCAAGCCTGGTCTGGCACAGCTCATGAAGAAGCTCTAGTGGGGCTGCTAGTGAGAGTTACCACCACAGAATCCATGCAGTGTCCTTGAGGAACAAATTGCTGGGAAGAGGGGCAAGATATCAAAGGAGTAGAGTGACACTAAACTCTACAAAGAGGAATTTTTCAAAACTCGACTTTGTTAAAGGCACCCTGAAATGAAAATATGCAAATTGAGGTACTTAGCAAAGATGTTGCTCTTGATTTGTTTGAATCAAAAATGTATCCTGAGAAAAGAAAAATCCAAACCAAGCCCCTCAGTAACCTTAAGTAAACTAGGAGCTCTGCTTGTTCTACTGGGTTGTCCAGGATGTGGGAGAGTGGAGCTTGGTTTAACCAGCTGGAGTGACACAGAAAAGAATGGTCTAGCAGGTACTTTAAGGCCCACATGAACACGAGTTGGTTGTCAATAAGTTTATGAACCATACCTCAAGTGTACAATTTGAAAATACGTAGTGTTGTGCATAAGAAATCAGCTTGTTTTCTAAACAGTGAAACTTTGTGCAAAAAGTAAAAGGCAAGAAAGGAAATTTCTCAGTAAATAAAGCTGTGTCATTGCTATCTATTAGAGGGCTCCATGTCTTCCTTTGGGGACACTGAGATGATCCTACCCTTTGAGACAGGGAGCCTAGGTGTGAGTACAACTACCTATGCATAGACATGCACCTAGCAGCAGTACTTACAAGCATAGAAGAAGGCAAAAAGCCACACTATGTTACAAATTCATGCAGGATGTTATGGGACATAGCTCTAGGTTTCTCAAGGCTCCAAATTTCTCTGCTGAGTACAAGGTACATTGATGTCTTGAGGTATCTCTATATTGCCTTCCTCCATAATCTTTTTCTACAACCTCTTCTCTTCTTTAAAGGTTCATTTGCCTGAATCCAAAGGCTGCTGTAATAGCACACATCTGTATAAACTTGAATCCAATTTCCATAAAAACAGGGAAGGTGTGAGAAGCAGGGTTTGTCCCATCTGAACTTTCCACTTGGACACCATCGGATTGGGAGATGTATTTGATTTTTCCTCTGAAGTATATGACAAGCTCACTGCACCCAGCTTTGAACCTGGCTGAACTTTCATTTTGCCTTGACTTCTTCACTTGACCTTGGACCTGCTTTGTCCCCAGACTTGTCTGGTGATCACTGGACTCTTCTCTAAAGCTGGGTATTCCCACTGGACCTTCTGCACTCTCCTTCAGGTGCTGTGGGACTGGACCCTTGTCAGAGAGGCTGCTGTCTGCCTGCCACACTGTCACCCCCAGGTCCCTGACACACATGGCATTTCCCCACGGGCATCCCAAGAACCTGCTGAGCAGTACCTGTGTACCCGCCCAGCACTGAGCCTCTGTTAGGTCAGTATTCTGAATTAACTGCTAAAAACATCAATGCTGCAGTTGCTTCATCTTGGGAAAACTAGGGAGAGCTGGACTGCTGTTCATGTTGTGATGGAAAGTTTTTTTGGCTGACTTTGTGGGGGGTGGTTTCCATCCCTTTGTGAAGCCATGGTTTATTTTGTTTCTTGTTTTGTTTCTTGATAGTTTGCCAGCATTCTCTGGGATAGATTATTCCTCAGCATTTTCTGAATCTCTGGCAGTACAGTCCAATGCTTCCTCCTCCCAGCTCTCATACATGCAATGACTCAGCCCTGGCTCTCACTTTCCCTTTGTTGAACTTTGTGACAATTTTTTCAGCTGCATTGCTGTGTGGCCAGAAGTATGTATAAAGTGTGCCAAAAAGGATTTTCAAACAACAGCAAGAAAAAACAAGAAAGCTATTTGTTTCTCTTGAATTAGAATATATCTGCATTTTATGTCTCAAATCTCTGCATATAGGGACACTCGCATTTATCTGTGCTGGATGGGAGTATACTTAAGATATTCAGCAGTAGCTAAATGGCACAAAGTTTTAACTCAGAAAAGTTTGGAATAACAATTGTTTCATCAGAGGGACTGGCGAGATGCTTTTGACATGTGAAAAAGTGATGAAATGAGCTGCAGTGATGGAGTTGTAGACATTCAAAACAGGTTAAGACACAAAGTCTCTTTGAACAGGCATAGAATGGGTTGCAAGCAAATAACCCATTATTGTTTACTAAACTGTAGGATGAGAAAATGAATGTCTACATCTTCATAGAGAAATACCACAAGGAGCCAATGATGTACCCAGCCAAAAGGAAAGGATAGAATAGCTGGAGAAATTGTGAGCCACTCTAAGGTAACTTTCAATTTGCTTTTGAATGGAAAGAAGCAAATAATAATGTTTTTGTTCACATAAGCTTGATTCTATTTTTCCCAATTCTATTCCAGTTAAAACATGCAAGGAAGGAAAACTCTTGATGAACTCTTAATGCACTCTGAGTGCCAGGGAAAGAAATACAGGTACTGAATAAATGAAATCCTCAATTCCTGACATTGCCCAATCCCCAGTGAAAATCCACATTAAAAAAACCCCCTCTGTACCATGTCACTGCATACTTATTGAAAGCTTGAGGCACTAGTGTTTCCAAACTTATGGAATAATTAATTTTTCTGGGAAAGGGACCAAGAATACAATTAAATTCCAAACTGAAATCTTGATTTGGGCTTACTAGAGTAGTCTGAACTTTTTCCAAGTTTCAAAATTTAGTGAGAAACTTATCAATTAAGTAGAAGAATTTTATAAGCTGTGCACATATTTTTCCACTCTCAGACTAGTTTTGTTAGAGTTGTGCTCTGCTATTTTATCCAGCTGCTGAATAACAATGACTTATATTGATCTCCCAGGCAGAACTCTGACTCTTTTGATTTCATGTGAACCCTCAAACACACAGATCAAGTCTTCCTTGGTATAAGAGCTGGAGGGGTTTTGTTTATCTGAGAATTGTTTGTACCATTGCTGCTGGTCAAGGGATCCACCTCTGCTGGATTCTTTTGGACTAAGTTCTCTTGTAAAACTTCACCAGTGTTCAGATTCCTAATCCAATGCAGACAGGTTATAAACAGCTCCTCCTCTCACCATTTCTTGTAGGTCACAGTCAGCCACCTTCCCTGGGAGGGATGTGCTGTTGCCATGGCCTTTCCTTAGGATAACACTTATGCAACAGTGCAATCTCTGCAGTGACACAAACCTCCTGCACTCAGGGCCACAGCAGCACAGTGTGTGAAACCTGCATCCTCCAGGAAACAATGGCTCCAGTTACAGCAATGTTCTTGGCATCTCAAGCTAGAGATGGACTGAGCTAAAACTGTGCTCAGATGCATGTGTTCTCTGGAGATCATGCCTCTTAGCATGCACATAAACAATTGCCAGGGTTACCACAATGATTTTCTTCTACCTCCAAAGTTGTCTGCTCCCAGCTTGACAGAATCCATTTCTGTGCCTTGGTTTAGGCTGCTCAGCCTTGAAAAGAACTTTTCAGTTAGTACAAATTTATCTGCCCTTCAGGTTAGCTGTAGGGAAGTGTGGGAAATGTGGAGGCGGGAGAGTCTTTCATCCACTATTTTACTGTCAAATAGTTTATAAACCAAAAAATATGGATTCTGCTGCTGCCTTCTAACATTCAANATTTAACACAACTTAAGAAAGATAGGTTAGTGTTTGTTAAGCTACACTAGACAGGATTCTCTAAACCATGCCTGATTTTAGGAGTTTAATAATATTTGAGACTCCTAAAATCCTGAGTACCCTGTGCCCAAGGGAAGCAGGTGAGAGTTTGACCAACATGAGACCCCAGGTGAGCTGGCAGAGCCTGTTCTGCCTCATTGCCAGCCCCGAGCTAAAGGAGGAGGCAGCAGGGGGAGAAGGAGGAAGATGACAGTGACTAAAGGAATGTGTTACTTATATCGAGGGCACAGAAAGAAGAGATGTTTGTGGTGTGACATCAGAGGTGCTGAAGGGACACTTAACACTCAGTGTGGGAACTTGACTTCACATAAGGAATTCTCTCTGACTCCCAGGTTACTCATTAGGAGCATTTTGGGTATACTATTATCTGCAGTTTTAAGGGACTTGGTTTCTTTGTTTTTAAAAAACTGTGATGGATCTTTACAATTTCTATTTGGTGACATGAAGGGAAAGCAGAACAAGAAGGAACTAGATATATACACTATGTGTACAGAACGTTGCTATATCAGGGAAATTATTTCTCTTTATCTAGTGGAATAAGTTACTGCCATTAACGTGAATTTTCCCTCAGTTCTGCACAAAAGATCTGAACTGCAGCTTAGGTGACTCTTCCAGGGCAGATAAACATTTTTTTAGGCACAACAAAAGAGGACAATTCTGTTTTAGTCAGGCATGAAAAAGTTAAAAAATGAAATCCACTAAAAATTTGCTGTATAAGATGAATAAATCACCAAGTAAAATAACATGAAGTCAAATCTATTATTCTTCTGAGGCAAAATT
>VZTB01012904.1:142832-191653 GCA_013397245.1 Thryothorus ludovicianus | reverse complement strand
CTTTCTAGGCTTTTCTAGGTATTTAGTTGAGCACAACACACCTTTTGGAAAATCCTCTAGGGTTTATGGTAAGACTTAGCACATAAATCCTGTAGCATGTATTTAGTTGAAAAAACTGCTATTAACTAAATCCTTCAATGACAGTGTATTTAAAACATCTGAATAACTGACAAATCTTTTTTACTGCTAGTGCCAACTACTTCATCCTGTTATAGCTGTATTCAGTTTTATAGACTATACAAAAGTATTTATAACTCTCCTTAGAAACTAGATTATATTCCCTATTCTAAGGAACAGATTTTGGTTTCCAAAGTTCAAAAGCAGTTGTAAACCCACTGAGTGGTTCTCTTCTATACATGCTTTTTTTAATGGTGAAATAAGTCTTCTTTTTGCAGACCAATTCTCCCTTCACAGAACAATTCCAGATCCCATATCGGTGACCACTGATAGAAGCTGATTAGTTGGTGCTGGTTATGCGTATTAACACTTTGTGTAAAATCATCTGGGTATCAGGCCCTTTGCATCTTGCAAACCACATGCAAACTCACATTTTATTGATTTTATGTGGTTTGTTCAGGGCTATGGAAAAGTACTATTGATCCCCTAAGTGATTTTGCAAATTCACGTGTAAAAATATCAGCACAAAACTCATCTCTCATGCTTTGGACCACCAGAACGCTGACTTTGTATCACTTTCAGCTTTTGATAAAAGAGGGTAAAATCAAGCCTCGGGGCTATGAAGCACAGCAGGAGTGCCAACTAGCAACCTATTTATGTGCATACTCAGAGATAATCTGCTTCTGTGTTGTCCCAAGACACAACTGTTAAGTAAATAAAGTGACTAATAAGACTATTGTTTCTATAATTATCCCCCTGTCGAAGTCAACAAGAGAAATAGTCATCTTCTGCATTGCAGCATAAATAGATGAAATCATTGATGTAACTAGCTAAGTAGGTAATTTTTGTGGTAGTAATATTGTTTTATAACCTCCTATTAAAAAGAGAGGTCTTTGAATGTATCTGTAATCCAGACAAAAGAAATAGATTGACCTGTGATGGGTGACATTAGAAAAGTGCCCCATGTTTCCTTAATTAGTATAATGTGTTATGAGATTTTGATATGCTTAGTTTAAAAAGAAAAAAAAAGACAGAAATTACTTCTCGTTTAAAGAGAACCTGCTTCCTGCTTAAGTGGCTAATATTTTAATTAAGTCTGGAGTGAAGTTTTTTGAGTATCTCCTGATAAACTCCCTTCTTTATGTTGATGGTAATTAAACAGATCCCCAAGGGCTTGGGTAGGCGCTTTGCAAGGCCCATGCTGATTGTCAGACAGGAGACACTGACCAGTTGGTTTGCTCTTGAATAGCCCACAGCGTGCTGTCAGCGCAGCAGTTTGATTTTTCTGTATTGTGAGCTGTTGTCAGGGCTAACTGGGTCCTATTGTGACTGAAGATGTTGCGCAAATTGAGGCAGATGGCTCTGATTCAGACACGTGTCATTCAGAAAGAGGAGAGGAGATTGGCCCTGCAAAGTGGGGTCAGACGGGGTCACAGACCTGCTCCACACTTGTTAGTGTTTTCAAAAGCCCATGTGCAGCAACTTTGTTGTTGAGAAGTAACCAAGAGGGTGGGGGGGAGGCATGTTGTGCTCCTTGTGGAAGATGGAAAGATGGACGCTGTTGCCATCCTCTTGCTTCCTGTCTCTTGGGCCTGGCTCTGCACGCAGAATGAATTAACAGGATTGACAGAAGTTCATTGTGCCTAAAATGGCTTTTCAGTCAATTGTGGTGCTTGAAAGGCTAGTTTTGCTTTTAATTCCATGTAATTAGTGGGTTCTTCATGTCTTGGAATTTAGTAATGGTGCATTAGTCCTAACTTTTGTCTGTCTGGTTGGTTGGTAGTTTTTTATTTCCTTTGTAGGATTTTTAATAATTATAAAATGTTTAAAAATATTGGCCATATTTTTTATGGTTCTAGAGGTAAATTCACAGATAGAATAACTGTGTTGCTGTTACTGTCGTTTCAAACTGATTGTTTTGTAAGTTTGTAATTTTGACTAGTTTTAGTTTTAATTAATTTCTGGGAGTACAGGAGGAGACACATTTCAGAAAGTACTACAGTTTTGCATTTTGTGTGTGTTCTACTACATTTAACATAGTTGTATTGTCTTTGGGGCACCAAATAATGAAAATCCTTGGAAAGTTCTATACAGCTGTAGTCAGGTTGTCAGTGTGTATAAGTATTGTAGATGAA
Organism: Thryothorus ludovicianus; assembly: GCA_013397245.1. Taxonomy (NCBI): domain Eukaryota; kingdom Metazoa; phylum Chordata; class Aves; order Passeriformes; family Certhiidae; genus Thryothorus; species Thryothorus ludovicianus. The sequence continues at coordinate 189,401 of VZTB01012904.1, read as the reverse complement.
CTGAAGAATCAATATTTCCATTAAAAATTATTTAAATAAGATTTAGTTTATACTACTAAGTACAAAATTTTGCATTATATTTCTTTGCCCTTCTAAAATGCAAAAATATTTACAGAAATTATGTTTGAAGAATATTTGGGAGGTTTTATAATTTATCCCTGAAATGCATTAAGGAATTTAGAAGTATTTTATTATATTTGAGCTCATTTGACTCTTGTAGAAAGAAACATTAGCAGTCTTCAACATTTAAGATCTTCAGTGATTTTTTCTCTTTTCATTTTTTGTTTTTCTTTTTCCCTCCAGGTTTGCAGCTAAGACTGTGCACAGTGGGTCACTGATGCTAGTCACAGTGGAGCTGAAGGAGAGCTCTACAGCACAGCTCATCATAAACACTGAGAAAACTGTGATTGGTTCTGTTCTGCTGCGGGAGCTGAAGCCTGTCCTGTCCCAGGGGTAACCTGCTTACATCTGGACTTCAGAATCTGGCACACAACAAAAGTGCCTGGCATCCACTACTGCTGCCTTTCATTTATAATAATAGCCCTTCCATCTGGCAGTGGGGAAAGAATACACTCTTGACATTCTTGTCTTCTGCTTTAGAATGCTAGTGCGTATCTATCATGTATGCAAGTCCTTTCCTTTTTTTCTGCTTGCTAACCAAAGAACATATATTTTACTGTCAGTTATGTGCGCTTTTAAATGTATTTCCCATTTGTTCTACCCTAATCCTTCCCTCTCTCTTCCCTTCTCCCACTATCTTCCCTCCCCATCAGTTTCCATTCCCTCCCATAGTGGACAAATACTAGGTAGTGAAGTTCAAGGGAGATCACACTGCTTGAAAACTGAGTTCAAATGGCAGGTGGGTTCCAGCAACATACACAACAAATGTATGGTTCAGAGAGAATTTTGGTGGAAGTGTGAAAACACAGTAAGTACAGCAAAATGGTATTTGTTTTCTAGAAATGCTTGTAAACCTGAACTCATCTATTGAGAACATTGTTCCTACCTGCTGTCATTTTCTCAAATATTTTGGTAAGATGCTAATAAAGTAGTGCCTATGAACAGAGTCTCCTTCTTTCTTGTTTTGGTAGAAAATTGGTAACAGACATGCTGGTATTGAATATAAAGTAAATACAAAGGAGGTGGACACTATATTATGTGTCAGCAAAATGTTCTTGCAAAACTAGCCAGTGTTTGTGCTGCTGTGGTAATTGTCTGCTATACAGTTACATTTTTGTTAATAAACAAAGCCAGCAACTGCCTATTTTCAAATTGGCCTACTCATAAAATAGTGATTGAATTGTCCGGATGAGTATTAAATGAAATACTCATTGTTAGACTGTTGTGGCAAATACACTTAATGGATAGTTCAGCTTTATTTCAAATTTCCTTTTTAAACTAGGTTAAAACATTTCCCAACTTTGTATAAACCAGGGCTTGAGGCAAAGATAAACTCATAGCCATATGAACTGAATTAAGCCAGAGAAGACCAATAGCCTTGCACCAGTTTGTGTACCCAGTTTTCTTGGTACAGGTCAGTGATTTTGTTAGGTCACTGATTTTGACCTTTCCTTCACATTCTGGTTACACAGCAGGATGGAAGATGCTGAGCCTTTTCATTTTTTATCAGTTCTCCTCACTTCCAAAGTGTTTTTTCCTAGTAACTCATGGCTCTACTACAGGGAAGATACTTGAAATCAAGTGCAGCCTTCCTCTGTCACCAGGATGTTTGCATGGTCCTTAAATGCCCAATTAGCACTGTTCTAGTTTAGAATGATACAAAATACTGCTTTTTCAAAAATGTTGCATTACTCCACACTGAATTCTTCTAAAATTTTCTATTAAAATTTAATAGAACTAGAAAGAGACTTCAATGTGAAGCAGAGCTTATTGGCAAATGCTAAAGAGAGGTTAGGTTTTTAAGGCATTTATTTTGTGCTTCTGTGAGAAATGTGGTTCTAGAATTTGCTCTAGTACCCAAAAAGAAACAAGAGTCTTAATGTCCTCAAGAGAAATGTACATGTTCTTAATCAACATTCACATTATTTTCTGAAGTCCTAATCCTGCCATAAGTTTGCTATTGAATTAGTTTTCAACTATTCAAACAGATGAAAAATTAATTGTAGAAATTACTGTTGTTTTGGGGAACTGCAGATTGGTCTGTAGATAATCTTTAATATTAAGACCCAGTGAGAAAATGGTGAGGGAAAGGTGTAGAAACATGCATCCTGTACTATAAAAGCTTTGACCATGATTGTAAAGGAGAAAATAATTGCTTCTCGTACTGCAGTATAAATCAAGGAAAAGCACACTAATGCTGTGTAAGTCACACACGTTGCTGAGTATTTTCTGGCTCCTTAGAGTACTAAGTGAAACCCAGAAACTGTATAGTAAGGATAGTTGGGGAGTTTCTGGTACTAATTTATGTTTTTCAGCACTCAAATGGTTCAGTAACTCTTGGTATAGGTCTTTGGCTGATCGCAGAGTGGTTTGGGTTGAAAGACCAACCTGAAGATCATCTAGTTCCAACCCACTTGACATGGAACAGGACACATTTCATTAGACCAGGTTGTTCAGAGCTCTATTGAACATGGATTTGGACACTTGCAATGGAGGGCACATGAGGGCAACCAAAATTATGCTGGGCAACCTGTGTTTCACCACCCTCACATTAAAGATTTCCATCCTAATATCTGATGTAAACCTACTCACTTTTAATTTAAACCCATTCCCCCTTGTCCTGTCTCCACAAGCCATTGAACAAATAAGTAGTCTTCTCTTCTCTTTTCCAGACTGAACAGTACCAAATTTCTCGGCCTTTTCCCTCTGCTCCATCCCTCTGATCATTTTTGTGCCCTCCTCTGTACCCACCCCAGCAGGTCCCTGTCCTTGCTGTGCTGGGAGCCCAGAGCTGGTGCAGCCCTGCAGGTGGGGTCTCAGCAGAGCAGAGCAGAGGGGCAGAACCCCCTCCCTGGCCCTGCTGCCCAGGGGCTCTGGATGCAGCCCAGGACACGTTTGGCTCTCTGGGCTGGCAGTGCCCATGGCTGGGTCATATCCAGCCTCTCACCCCCAGCACCCCCAAGGCCTTCTGGGCAGGGCTGCTGTGATCTGTCCATCCCCAGCCTGTGCTGGTACCAGGGTTGCTGTGACCCAGGTGCAGCACCTTGCACTTTGCCTTGTTGAACCTCATGAGATTCCCATGGACCCTCTCCTAGAGTTTGTCCAGGTCCCTCTGGATGACATCAGGTGCATCCATTGGTGTCATCTGCAAATTTACTGAGGGTGCATTTGATCCTTCTGTCTATGTCATTAATGAAGGTATTAAATCACACTGGTCCCAGTACAGACTCCTGAGGGACACCACTTGTCGCTGATATCCACTGACCATACCCTCTACATGTGAACCTCCAACCAATTCCTGATCCAGCTATCAGTTTACCCATCAAATCCCTCTCTCCAATTTGGAGAGAATATTGGGGTGAACTGTGTGAAAGGCTTTACAGAAGTCCAGAAAAGTGGTATCTGCAAGCCTTGCCTTACCCACTGATGCAGTCACCCCATCACAGAAAGTCACTGGCTTGGTCAGACAGAAATTATCTTTCATGCAGCCATGCAACTACGTCAGCCAATTCCCTCAGGACTCTGGGATGCAGCTCCTTGGGTACATTCGGGTTCCCCAGGTGGTCACAAGCCTCATTGTCTTACAGTGAGAGAGACTTTGCTCTCAGTTCTCATCCTGTTATCCACCCAGTCAAGAGGTGAGGGAAGAGTTTCCCATTGAAGACTAAGGCAAAAGGTGGAAAGTCCCTCAGCCTTCTCTTTGATTGTTGTCACCGGTTCTCCAGTTCTCCAGTGTTGCTTATCAAAGAGGGTGCCCCTTCTTTGACCTTCCTTTTCTGGTTAATGGCACTGTACTTGTAGAAGTGCTTCCCTTTATTCTTTGTGTCCTTTGCCAGCTTCAGTTCCAGTGTTGCTGCCTTGGCCTTTCACATCCCCTCCCTACACAGCTGTGCTTCATCTCTAAACTCTTCCTAGGTCACCTGTCCTGGTTTCCACTGCCTGTACATTTGCTTCTTTCCCTTAATTCTGACCAGTAAGTTCCTGCTCAGCCATGCCTGTCTCTTGCCCTCCTTGTCTGATTTCTTGCTCCTGGGGATTGTCAACTCTTGTGCCCTATGGAAGAGCTGCTTGAAGATCTGCCAGCTCTCTTCTGCTCCCTTGTCCAAGGGCAGTCTCTCAGGTTCTCAAAGGGCTGCAGGTCTGCTTTCCTAAAGTTCAAGAGCAGGACTTCTTCTCCTTAGCCAGCCCCTCTCCCTACAGACTGCACTCTCCTCCAGTGCATGATCCCTGCAGCCCAGGCTGTCTCCCATCTTGGTTTCCCAGTTATTTCACTTGCACTGGTGGCCAACAGATTTTGTAATGTGTTCCCTTGGCAGGGCTGTCTATCCCTGCCCCAGGAAGTTACTCTCCAAGCATTCCAGCAGTCTCCTGTATTGCCCACAGCCCTCCAAGGTGCTTTCCCAAGGCTGCTGGGGTGGTTGATGCCCCCACAGGAGAGGACCCTGGGGCACAATTCCTCCTGTGGCTGCAGTGGGGAGGTTTGGTCACTGGGCTGCCCTGGGTCAGGTGGCTGCAGCAGACCCTGGCCACAAGGTTCCCTTTGCTGCCTCACTCTCTGACTCCTACCCACAGGCTTTCCATCTGCTCAGGGACAGCTCTTCACACTTCCTATTTTTGGTTTGTGGTATCATTTGTACCCATATGAGAAAGTAATAGCAGGTACTGGTCCATGCTCTTGACAAGTTGGGATACCCTCTTGGCAGCATCATGGATCTTAGTCCCTGGTAGGCAGCATTACTTGTGACTCTGTCAGGCCAGCATGGTACTGTGATTTGTAAGTTAATGCTGCCTTCCCAAAATAGTAGTTTAGAGATAAAGTTTATTTAAGGATAGATATTTAAATAGCCATATATTTCTACATGTATTAAAACTCAGTTCTTGAGAAATCTAAAGAAAAGCATGTGTACATCTGTCTTAAATTATCAGTGGAACTTGCACTTAGTCATAATTCAACCAGTAGCAATAGTTAACAATAGTTTCTTAGGTTGACTATATATCGTTCTCACTTCTTCCATTCTTTTAATCATTTGTAGAGGCGTAGTAAAGGTTGATGCCTAGTCTAAATTGCAATCTGAAATTCACTTTGGAGTGATTTGCTTGTACCAGGTAGCAGCAGCTCCTACCTCTGTGGGCAGGCTAATCAGTCAGGAGATGCACAGTGAGAGCCACCTGGCTTCAGCAAGTGTCAAAGCCTGGGCACATTTGGAACATACCTGCATGCACAGCTTGGGACACGGAGGCAAGGCTAAAGCATAGTTCTGCAGGGCTGCTAAGGTGGGCTTTGCTGAGATGGTTAGCAATTTTATTGAGGTCTAGTTTAAGGAGTGTGAGGTGAAGATTATTTCCTTCAATCAGCAAGGTTTCAAATGCAACAGAACATTCAGAAACGTATGAAAAACTGTAACTCACATACATTACCATAAAGAGAAATTGGGGTATAATTTTATTAACTTTAATCATGCTAAAGGTATTGAACCTCAAAAAGACTACAAAATTATTGTGGTCTACTACAAGACGTAAGACTAGTGCTGGCAACTGAATTGAAGAATTATTCAGCAAGAGTAAGAACAAATAGGTAAGAAAGTTTCTGCATAGTGAGAAATTGATCATTTTCCTTTGCTTTGCTGATTGGTTGTTTCTACAGAAACACACATATTCTCCTTAGTGAAGATTAAGGCATTTCTTTATATTTTTCTTTTGAACAACTAAACTTTCAAATTCGGTAATTCCAAAGAAACCATTTTTGAAAGAAGAGGGAGCAAGGAGAAATTGTTTTGTTACTGTTGATGGCAGAGTATAAACATAGGCTTGATGCATGACAGGAGAAATAACGTAATTTTTCTGCTTGTTCTCCTTTGACATTTTATGATGTTGTGTAAAAGGCTAATGTATTTTTTCCCTTCATACCCTGCTTTAATTCTAATAATTAATTTCTAAAGAAAAATAGCAGAAATAAAAAAGGGTCTGGAGCTAGAGACAAAATAATGGAAGATATAAATAGAATAGTAAGTGAAAGGATAGTGGAAATAATGGAAATGATTTTAGAACAGGACATGATACAGTATGAGAAATAATGAATTACATAGAAAAGATAAATTGAGGTTTCCTGATGATCTTTTCTACTAACTCAGGAACCAGGTGACATTTTGCAATATTTCCAAAGCAATATATTTAAATTCGAGGAAGGCATTTACTTTTACTCTGTTTTTTGAACACAACAGGTACGTAAGTTCTGGTTATCCACTGTCACAAGATAGTATGATGTTTACTAAAAGTGGAACAAAACTGCAAGTGTACATCAGCAAAGAAATACATATTATATAGGATACAAAAATGCAAGATCTTTGAATTCCCTTCATCTGAGCCTTTGGGCTAATTGCTGATATTTGGTGATAGGATGAAATCCTTTTGCACACTTGCTTTGCAATGTTCCATTGCCATAAGTAGTGTTAATTTTTAAAAAAAAATATTCAATTACTGAGCTGCCTAGTTTTGCATACAATATCTGACATTTTTTAATTAATTTTAACTTAGCACTTAAATGCCCTAACATGGATTCTGGTAAGCAATATACAAGTAAGTTAAATCATCCCAAGCCCTCATCTGACTTTCTGTGTGTGCCTTGAAACAAGTATATGAGGATTGGACTCTGGTCCCTTCTTTTTCTCACAGATTGTTCTCCCCTTCCACACATTCCTGTTTGTTTTAACATAGAGATTACACTTGTTTAACACTCAAATGTTCTGTTGTGCAGAAGCCATACTTTGCTGATAGGTTTGATTGCTGATAGGAGCCTTGGTGCATGACCCTTTGTGATAAAAGCAGTAATTTTGCTGTCTTCATCTTAGCTGGTATAGTTGTGCTTTTATATAGCACAGTCCAGTGAACCTGTTTGGAAAAGAAAGAGATTGTGAATGCCACTGCATTTCCAGTCCCACAGGGAACTGATTTTGCCTCAAAAGGTGCAAGGTGAACTACTCTTCAATTACTGGTAACTCTTGAGCTCCTATCTGTAGTGCCACAAATCCTGGTCTACTTCAATTGTGTATGTTGTGGTGCATATACATTCATATTGCCACAGAGGCAGGATTGATATTGCCCAGAGAGGCTGTGGATGCCCCATGCCTGGAAGTGTTCATGGACAGGTCAGACAGGGCTCTGAGCTGCCTGGTCTAGTGAGTGACATCCCTGCCCTTAGCAGGAAGGTTGGAACTAGATGGTCTTTAGAGTCCCTTCCAACACAAAACATTCTATGATTTTATGACCTTTACAAGTAGTATTATTCTAAACTCCTTTTTTTCATCATACATGTGTAGGAGAGAGGGTAAAAGTGAGTTTTGCTGGCTTCCACCACTGCTTTTCCAGTCCTCTCCAGGTCTTGGCCTGCTCTCGTCCTTCTCCTTGTGACTTGCCTCCTTTGCCCACCTTCCCAGTCATGGCTTTCAGAAGAGAAGGAAGATGATTTTGCTCTTAGCACCATCTCATGGAGCCTATGTGTTATGAGTTGCCATCCACACCTTCATACACACCTCTGGCTTAGCTCAGACCTGTTTTTTCTCCTTGATGGGAAGGATTCAGACTAAGCCTTGTGAAACCGGCTGACAAGTCACACTTCATGTTCAGGAAAGAGCAAGAGCTGTTGGCACACTTGAGTCCTGGACTCCTCATCCTGTGAAAACACTGGGGGGCTCTGGATGTGTGGTGGGAGATGGTGAAAGGCCTTCTCTGGTAGCAGCCGTGACAGGCAGGCGTTCAGCTGCCAGGCACAGCCAATGGTAGGAGAGTGAGGGAGCACCCTGGTGCTTCCAGCCACCCTGCAGAGCTTCACCCGAATCTTGGACAATGGGACACCCACCAGCTTGGCTCACAGCAGCACCCTAAGCCCAGTATCTGTGACACAGCAGGCAAGGAAGGTGCAGGGAAGGCAGGACCCTTCCGGGAGGCAGGATCAGCTCTTTTCCTTCTGCAACAGTTCTGCTGGGGGGCTGAGAAGCCTATGCCTGTCTATTGCCTCCCTATTGTGACAGCTGCCACTCTTGTAGACCCTGACAGACTCCAGTAGCAGGTCCACAAGGGGCAGCTGGCTCTGCCCTGGATTGCTGCAGACCCTCTGATCTCCTTAAAGGTGCCCTTAACAGGGTACCTTGCTGCAGTGGAGCACTTCCTTCTCTTTGCAGATGGTGTTTAACAGATGGAATAATTTGATCCTGTAGTGTCTGTAACCTCCTATAATTTTCATTTTGGTTTTACCCAATTTTGTATATTTGTATGAGGACTTTCCGGCATCTAATTGTTTTCTGCATGCACCAGCAGTGCACAGCGTGCCAGCACTTACTGAAACTGGTTTGAAAAGTGACTGGTATGACTCTGAAATGTTAATTGTGAAGGAAATAGCAGAGAAGAGACAACGGTTCAGTTATTTCTTTAGACTTTTTTTTTCAATACTGTCAAAAAACCAGGAACCTGTCCCACTTGGTACCAGTAATTCCTCCCTCAGCTTTCTGTATGTTTGCAGATGTGTCCCCTAAAGCAAAACAACAGGATCATTTGGGCTTAAAAACCTCATCACCATTTCTGTGAAACAGCAGTGTTTTGGTGGATTTTGGGGTTGATTTTGTGTTCCAAAAATTTTGTTGGTACAGTTTGGGGTGTAGCCCTACAGACATTTGGATTTCATACACCTAGGAAGAAGGGAAGGCAAACTGTATTCCCATTCTTTTTCTCTTGCTCTTACTTTGTGCGTGTCAGCACTATGCTTGAACAGGACCAAAGTGGTTACTTTTATCAGAAAACAAAAAAGGCACCTTTTTGATACTAAGTCCAGAAGTAACTGTTCTGCTTCATATGTATCTCTGGGCATCTGCCAGTGCCTGGTCTTGAGCGAAGTTAGTTGGTGGCTCAGCTTCAGGTAATTGAAAGTCATTTTGATTTCTGCACTGTGGTGTAATTGCTTGAAAAAACATGTTATTTGATGATTAAGATTCTGAAGTGAATTGTGTTCTTTTGGGTTCTTGCACTGTTTCTCCATCAGGGACTTGGTTTCAGTGGTGTGCAGCTGCTGGAGTTGATTTACAGTGCTGCGGCTGTGGCTAGTCATAAATAAATCCTCTTATATAGTTGTTATGAACACCTGTTAGATCATCTGTCAGCAAAGCGCTGTTCACATTTATCATGGTGCGGTAGTTATTTTACCTCAATCCATTTCCGACTGACTCGGCCTCCATCACTGGATTACTATTACCACACCATAATCGCTCGTTTCCACTCCATGTTACAACTTGCAGATAAAAGATTTCACTACTTGGCCAAATTTCATAAATAAAGGAGCAGTTCAGTGCAGTAAAAGTTTATTTTTGTCATCATTTGTCACCCCATTATTCTATAAATCAAATGGAATAGCGCTATTGCTAGCTCAGGCGTTGCTGTCAGCCCTAGGCATGGAAATGGTCCGTTTCTTCTTTTTAGATGAGATGACATGTCTTTCAGACTTAACTGGCTTATGGCTTTGTTTCACCCATTTTATTTTATCAGCCCTTCAGAAAAATCCTTGGGGACCAGAGAGACTAAAGAAGTAAAATGGAATCAGAAAACACAGTAAAACATGCTGCTTTAGCTGTGTTACATACGTTTCCCTCCCCCACAATCATTCATTTATAAACTTCTCTGAAAAAATAATGGATCTGGATATAAACAGCCCCTCAATGCATTCTCCAGCTTTACTCAGACTTTATAGTTTGTGTCAAACCCTGGGTATGAAAGGACTCTGGAGAGGGTTCTACAAAGTCCTGCTAATGCTTCTGCTCCAGACTGCTCAGGTGTTGAATTGTGGAGTTGTGCCTTTGTTTCAAGCATCTGTGTTGATGGCTTGCATTTTGGGGCCTGGACCACCTAAAAATGCTCTGCTATGCCTTGCTACACAGCTTCACAACCAAAACCTTCAGGATGCAGGATGTTGCTCCATGCCTTCCTAGGCACAATCTTCACAGAAATGTTGGTTGCTTTTTTTGTTTTTTCAGTAATTTCCTAACTTTAACTATAAAATTTGTACTTGGGCCATGCCTTGATTTTTTTGCTCTCTGTCTGTTACAGATGCTTGGGGTTTTCTTGATTTATTGAGAAATTAAGAGATAGATCTCAGACTAAATTTTGAAGAAAGCAATATTCCTTGGTTTAAAAAGAGCCAGATAGGATGATGATAAAGAGATGGGGTAATAGAAAAGGGTTTATAGTTGATATTATACTTCTGAGTTGGTTCTAATTCAAGTTACATTCTTCATAGTCATTATGTAGCTCATAAATTCAATAAAGTGTTTTACTATTACTATAAAAATGACAGGAGGGGGGTTTTATGTTGTAAGTTTCGTTAGTTGCTCTTCCTGTTTTATGTTGAAGTTCTCAGGCCATTATGTCATTAAACTCCTTGGAGTCTGAAGGGCTCAGGCCCCTCTGTTCCTTATCACTGGCGCAGTGCCTGCTGTGGGGCAAATGTCCATGAGACCAGTCTCTGTCCATCATCACTTTTCTTGTCAATGGCTCTTTTTGCTTCCATTTTGGATTTGCTTTTTATTCAGAAGCTCAGATACCTGCCTTTGTGAGAAGGCTATTGGAGTTTCAGGGTGGATGTAGCCCCGCTTAGGATTTTGAGCTCTGGACATCAATTTTCATTTCTGGCTATGCCACTCATGTGAAAATGACCAAACCCTCGTATTGCTGTGGGTCTCGGATGGCTGTGAGAAGAACCTGCTGACAAAGGGGCTTGCTGCACTATGGAAATGACATTATTTCAGAGTATTCGCCCTTCCTTTTTCCTTCCCAGAGACCCTTGCTGCGACTTCTCTCCAATCACTTCTGTTGTAAAATTGGGCACACATCTAGGTTTGAGGTTCTTGTTCAGTTTGTCTGTGCACAAATGCTTGCAAATGTAGCCTTAAGCATTTGCTGTGGAGGTCTCTAAAGGCAAATCCAGGAGGGGTTTTACTTTTTCATTGATGGGGGAGATGAATTTTTTTTCAAAGGCACTGTAGAATTTCTGTTATTTCTGCTTCATTAGGGGAAAGAAGCATCGAGTATCTGACCCTGGAGCCTTTGCTTTCTCCAGACGTTTGCTTTGCACACAAATAATCTGCATGAAAACAGCAACTGCTAATTCAGTGGCCAAAGTGCATCAGGACCCTAATCTAAAACCTCCCAATCCATCCAGCTGTCTGGCATTTGCTATTATAGGGCACCAACAGAGAAATGAGGCTGTGGCTTTATCACTGCACCCTGGGTGACAACTTGATTTTCTGCTTTCACCGCAGGCAGCAGCAGCCCAACATGATGGGGCTGTTAATTTGTGCATTTCATGGTGTCTGTCAGGGGGCCGGGAGAGGAGGGTTTCAGGGGAAGGGAATGGAGCATGTCCCAGCCTCGGAAGCACCTGTCTGCATTGACGGCACAGAGCACTTCTTATTAGCGTGCAGGTCTCTAAATGCAGCCCCAGGATGACAGCCTGGCATTCCCAGCACCCACACACTGTGACAGGCGCAGGCAGCCGGTCCCATTGTTTGCCCTTGATGAGCATGTCATTAATGGAAATGGAAGAAAGTGAGGGCCACATCAGTATTCAAATAGCCTCCATCCTCTCTGCCATTCAACTGCTTGGCTCAGGCGGCTGCAGATTTCCTTCTGCGGCTCCACTTACACGTTTTCACAGATTTATTCCCATTGCATACAAATCCCCTCCATGTGGCTCTGGCCCCATGCCCTCCTCCCCCTCCCCAATTCCCCTCACATGCACAAACATGTTGTCCAGCATCATCTGACCCACCAAAAACAAAGTGGGTGTTCTTTCCCTTTCTCCCTGTTTTGTGAATTTCTTAAGTACCATTACCAAATACTTGTTATTTACAATCCAGGAATTGGAAGGTTCTATTTATTTAAACTTGAAGCATCAAGCAAGGGGCTGATATATTGTTTGTAACGTCCTTGTTTTCTCACAAGCAGCTTTTGATGCTTGTCTGAGTGACCTCTTTCACTACAAGACATTGTAATATGTTTGGCTTGGAACATTTCACTTAGCAGGTATGAAGTAAAAGGATTACAGGCAAAAGGAGAAATAACTAAAGTCTATATGCCTCCTTAATGACAATAGTACTGAAAACATCATTGAAGTCATGCTGTTCTCCCTCAAAACATTTCTTCAGAGTTCTGTGCACTAATGAAAGCCAGACCATGGGGACCTGGAAACAAATGGCCACCTCACTGGAGTACACCAATTTAGGCTGCCAGTACCCCTTCGATCTTGCATGTACAGTGTGATCTCTTTGGAGGCAGCTGCTGTGTTTGCCTTCTGTATTTTTATGCATGGACTACAGTAGAATGCAAGTTGACCATTAATGCTCCTGAGCAGTCCAGCAAAACAAATGACAAAATATCATACTGCTGGTATGAAGAATGTAGCTTGAGCACACTGGCATCTGGCCAGATCTTAAATGTATGTTTTTGTGCTTTAGTTTTGTGTTACTCTGTTTCTGTAATAATATAATTAGTGCTCACAGGGGAGGCTATTGACACTACCACCAGGATCAGTTTGCTCTTTGCAGTATCTCCAAATCATTCTCGTTACACATCCAGCTTGCAGGTTGTATGTGGAACCCCTTGCCTTTTGCCTGCTCTTGTCCTCTCCAGCCAGTAATTTAACCTCAAAACTAAAGCTCTCTCCACTATAGCTCCATTAAAAGCCTGGAGCAAAAAATGAATGTATATTGTTGGGTGATTTCCAGACCTTGGAACATTTTGTAGCCCTGTTTAACCCTAGGAGTTGGAGAAAGTGAGCCCAGAGATTTTCTATTCGTCATTTCTAAATCATTAGTTTCAAAACTACATAGTAGAAGCAGAGGTGTTACAAAACATTTTGATAAGTAAAACCACTGCTTCCTTATACTGTCCTTCCTCACACTCCTCCCAGCACTGCTCTAAACTCAGAAATTCTCCTGGGATATAGATAGGGTTGGTCTTGGATGTGTTTGCCCTAGCAGGTGCTTTTCCTGCACTGGTGCCTGTGGAGAGTGGCCCAGAGCTCTGTTCCCTGCAGCTTGGGTCTCAGAATAAGTGCAACGGTAGTATCCATCTGGTTTTGGCTGTGATCTCTGGGAGCAGGATGGTGATATATTTGTGTTACCACTTAGGTGCCAAAGGTGCATCCCAGCATGAGGACCTCTGTGATCACAGATCCATTCTTTTGTCTTGGTTCCTACTGCTTCCCCTGCTCTTCTTTCTTTTGCTGGCCAGTTCGGATTGCAGAATATGGGTTGGGTCTTGCCTTTCTATATTTTGTGTGAGAGCACTCTGATTTCAGTGGGAACCTCTAGGTGTTGCTGTGATATAAATAATAATTGTCTTTGGGCATTAATTCAAGGAGGGCAGTTGAAGTTGAGGGAGACCAAGAGAAGAAACCTGTAAGTTCTCTTGCTTGAAATGATTAATAATTCCTGCTTAGTTTAATAATTGAACAAATTGCAGAAACTGCATTTTATCAGGCTGCTTTCAGCTCAAATTAAAAGAAAAAAAAGAAGGCTTCTCCATTGTTTCCATTGGCAAGCACCCAAAGACCAACCTTTCTTCACCAGAAATACATCCAGAAAAGGCCATAAGAATATACTGAAAATGTTAAAATTAAAGCAAATTTTGGTTTTATGGTAAGTCAAGTAACCTCTTCCTGGTTCACAGCCACAAGCAACATCCAAACAAAATAAGGGGGCAAGCAGCTCACCTAGAAAAAGCAGAAATTTTTCAAAACTGGTATATCAAAAAATTGTGTTCTAGAAACCAAAATGTTACCATCTTGAATATTAGTGGAGGAGAATTTCATGAGGCAGCCATCCTGAAACAGCATCTTGTACAATGTACATATCAGAGATAACTGGAACAATTAAGAGAAATATTAGTATTTCTAATTTCCTCCTATTCTGGGGGAATTGGCTACTCTTCTGCTTTTAAAACTAAGTCTTGATCATTTTAAGAGTAATTTGGAAGATGTGACAAATGTGCGTTTAATCTAGCACCGAGAGATGCTAAAAATGGAGAACAGTCTCCCATAGAAAAAGTTTATGAAGTACATTTTCAGAAACAATGAGTAATTTTAAATGCATTATACATTACTGGAAACTATAGACAGCATCTGATTTTCTCAGTTCAATTCATGGTCCTCTGAGAAGCAAATCCCTGGCCCATCTTCAGTTGGACACCATAAAAGCTGAAACAACTGAGACGGATATGTCCATATCCAGCTGTACCCAGTGGCTTGCAGATAGTGACAGTCATCGGATTGCAAGCTGGGTCTGGAATGTCATTATCTCAAGCAGACTTTATCTGCTTGTGGTGAGATTGTGGCTCCTGCATTTGTAACACCTTGTCTTGTCAAAGAGCTGTCCATATTGGGCTTTGTTGTGCTTAGCCCTCCTATGAATGGAGATCAGAAGTCATCAATAATTTGTTTTCATTGGGTTTAAATAAGTTAGAGGTAGGTTTTAACTTTGGCAATGCAACTTAGGAATTTTGTGGGTGACACCCAAAGGACAGGTCAAGATTTGTCATGTACGGAGCAGATCTGTGCACATACAACCGTGCACCATAAACAAGAGGACAATTTTACAATCAATATGTAGTTTTTTAACTCACCAGGCTTGTATGCTTTATTCTTCAGGAAGAAATCATTTTTCCTGCGTAAACAGCCTCTGTGTGGAGGATAGTGTAACAGCCTTTAGGTAACATGCAAACTGTTATTGCAATGCCTAAAAGACCCTCGGGAAGATCATTGAATAGTGTGTTCCTCGTGTCCACAATGAACAGAAAGTAAAGTAGCAAGGCTACATTTAGGCATAGGAAAGTTATCTGACACTAGGGACAGTGCAGCCACAGAACAGGCTGGTTGGCGAACTTGAAATCATTTGAAATCATTCCAGAGCTTGAAATTCTGGAACTAGAAATCATTACAATTTAAGTAAAGAATCTGTCAGGATGACATACAATGCAGGTTTAGGACAGAGACAAGATAACTTCCATTCCTTTTGGGTTTTTTTTCTGTGAAAGTGTAAGGAATATTTCGGATATAGTTGATCTTTCATCCTACATACTCCTTGATTAAGTTTGTGTACTTGGACTGTATCACTGGGGAGTAAAAAAAGTTTGTTCAGTTGCTTTCTGCTTTGCTCTTTTTTGTGCTCTCATTTCCTGGCTAAGTGTCTGCCTTTATTATTCTTTGGTCTGTGGAATGGTCAGACACACAATTATGAAGATGTGGAGTTGCATAAATTATGAATTAAGATTACCTACTTTCAAATGCTCAGATTATTGCTACTAAGTAATACACATTACAGTGGCTATTTTTTATACCACTAAATGCTGCTAGCTCCTACCTTTCCAGAGGAGGAACATATTCTGCACTGGTTCTCTGCCTATTTTGCTTGTCAGAAATACGTACTTCTCAGGAGGTGTAAAATCTTCCTGTGGAACATTTAAAAAGTAGCATAACTCTGTCTCTACTTTTAATTTTCTTAATTCACCGACTTACTCCTGTTGCATTCCATCATCTCTCTCTTAGCATATCTGAGCTGCCTTTCTCAGGGCCCTGTTATCAAAGCAGTTCTTCATAGCTTGGCACCCATTTTGATTGCTTCAGCTCTTCTGTGCATTTTCCATTCAAATTGTTGCAGTTTATTTACCAAGCACTATATTTGATATGTTTTAAGGAGAAAAATAAGTTAAAATATGTTCTTTTTTTTTTAAGAATTAGATAGGTAGCATCGCTTATGTTGCCTTTTTCAAAGAACTTTTTTTAACCATGAAGAAATTGTTGCCTTTTTCAAAGAACTTTTTTTAACCATGAAGAAATTGTTGCCTTTTTCAAAGTACTTTTTTTAACCATGAAGAAATTTTCAGGCTGAATTTCCAGTGATCCTTAAAAGTTGCTGGTTTTTAATAGAGTATTTTCCTCAAGGACTTCATCTTTGCCTTCAGTTTCATAATATTTGGAGCACATTCATCCATATTCTCTTACAATTTTTTTTCCTGCTAGAGTTGTAATGGCTGTAAGCAGGAAGCCTCACTTTCCAGGAAGTCTCACTTCACTGCTCCGCTTTCTGAAGCCAACTCCTTGGACCAGCTTGCTGAACACAAAGGAAAGGGAAAGGTTAAAACTATTGCCAGTGCAATCCTTCCAGCATCCTCACTGGATGGCTTTTCCCTGCACCTGAAAGTAAAACCCATAGTGAGCACTGGTGAGACTGGGAGTGTGCTGCACCACCTGGGTTCACCTTTCAAGGGGGCAGTATAGTTGTATTAACTGAAAATTTGTCTTTTCTCTTCACATGCTTTGAAGTGAAAGTTGCTTCCCTTTTGGTTTTTCATTTCAGCTGCAATTAGTTAATGGGTTTATGTAGTGAGATGACACCATGTTCCCACAAAGCTCTGTCACTCCACTCCTTGTCTGGCAGATTATACAAAATATAACAAAAGGCTCATGGGTGGAGATAAGGACAGGGAGAGATCACCCACTGTCATGGGCAAAACTGATTTGATGTGAAAATTAATTTATTGCTAAGCAAATCAGAGCAGGATAATGACACAATAAAAAATAAAACCAAATCTTTTACAAACTTCCCCCATCCCACTCTTCTTCCTGAGTTCATCTTCATTCGCTTTTTCCTTTTCCTCCTCCCAGCAGCAGCATAGGGGAATGACAAATGATTGAATTCAATACACTTTGTCACTTCTTTCTCTTCACACTCTTCCCCTGCTCCAGTGTTGAATCATGGGAGATGTCCCTGCACATATTTCTCCAGTGTGAGTCCTTCCCATGTTCTACAGTTTTTCATGAGCTGCTCCAGTTCGGGTCCCTTCCATGGGGTACAGTTCTTCAGGAACAGGCTGCTCCAGCGTGGCTGCCCATGGGATCACAAGTTCAGCTAGCAAACCTGCTCCAGTGTAGGCTTCCAATGGGGTCACAGTCTACTTCAAAAGACATTGATCCACCTCAGGAGACTGCCTGAGGTTTTCCACAGGCTGCAGGTGGATCTCTGCTCCAGCATGATCCTCCATGGGCTGCAGGGGCACGTCTGCCTCACTGTGACCTGCACAAGGGGCTATGGAGAAATCTCAGCTTTGATACCTGGATAATCTCTCATTCCCCCTATTCCACTGAATCTGCAGAGTAGTTCTTCTCACATAATCTCACTCCTCTCTGGGTCTGCAGATACTCTTGGGCAGGTTTTTACCCACTTCTCGAACACATCATCCCAGAAGTGCTGCCACCATTGCTGATGGGCTCACCCTTGGGCAGTGACCCATCTATCCTAGAGCTGCCTGGCGCTGGGTCTTTTGGACATGGGGGAAATCTCTAGCAGTTTCTCACAGAAGCCACCTCAGTAACCCAGTGTTACCAAAAGCTTGCCACACATACCCAATGAAGTTTGGCTGGAAAGCTCTTGCTTTTTCTCCTGCACCTGCAGACCACAATTAATTCATGTGTTTTCTTTACATTTTCACATAAACTCCATTCATGCTAGTACATGGATGGAAGAGCCAAAGAGACTGAGGTGATATCATTACATCACAGTCTCCAAACATAGCAAAGAAATTGGCAGCTTTAGGAACAATGGCAAAATTATAAAAATTTTCAAATTGGTCACTAGACAAATCACAAGAAAAATAGAATGTGTTATTTAGATTTTTGAGATATATGTACAGGACTCTGTGTTTCCCATATGAAAACATATTTCTCATAGCCCTAGGCATGAGAAAGGATGGTTTCTCCATTTGTATTTACAGTCAAGATGAAAAGTGTGACTTCGACATATTTAGATATATGTGTATATATTTAAGGTGGTTTTTAGTGGTTTTGTGGAATTTTAAATAAAAATTATAGTGGCTTATACATTTTATACTGCCTTCTTTTACCGTATATCTCCCTTTTGTCATCTTATGAGCAGGAGTGGTTTTGTCTTGAGTAGTGTGTATAATGTTCAGCCAGGGGTAGGCATGGTGGATTTTTTAACAGAGGACAAAACAACAGGTTCCATAAGAAGGCAGAGGTCCATTTTTTGTGTATACATATATCTCTTGTCAAATTCATCTAGGTGCCTTGCTGTTTGTTTCTTGAGAAGAAAACTAGAGATAGACTTGTAAACACAATCTTGTCATGAGGAAGAATTCTTCTGGAAGCCCACCATCAGAGATTGCTCTTATTGTGCTGCAGGAAATTTGGTATGATTTTCTTTGTTGTATCTTTGGTATTTTGCGTGTTTTGAGAGTAAGTGAGCCACAATTTTGGCCTGTTTCTTCTGGATTTTTGCATTATTCAAATACTAAAGGCATATGCAAACTCTTCCTTTTTTAAAAGAAAAGTCTACATTTGACTGGAAACTAAGCATAATTTCTTTCAAATCATACAGGGGATATTGCCCTCCTTGTTACATTGGCTTTTTTTCACTGACTATAGTCCTGTATTCTGATTGTATACCCTGATATACCCTGATATTTATTTTTAATGAGATGCACTTCTGTTCTTTCACTGCTTACTAACACTTTAATTTGAGAAGCTGCTTTTGCTAGCCCTGCAAATATCCAATGTTCTTTCCAAAGTCAAGTCCATTTCCTGCAATAACCTTGCTTTGACCTATTATCATTTATATCACAAATTATTCAGTCTCTAATTGGTTCATCTTTTAACTACAAATTCACATGACTTAGCTTTATTACATAGCTCTGTGACAAGCTTATGTGGATTAAAGGAGTCTCACATTTTTAAGGAACTTTCTCTAGCTGCTTATACTCGCCTTCAATTTACTGCTAGGATCAATTGTTATGGTTGTTAATATTAGGGTTTTAGATATACTGTCATCATTCCTACAGATCTTCATTGTGTTTTAGGCATTATGTGGAACTTTTTTCAAAACTTAACAAGACTTCAGCATGTAAAGCATGAGTATAGCAGAATGGAGGATCTTTCCTTCTCCAGTTGTTTCACAATGTTTTCTCAGGAAAACTGAAGATGCTGCAGCTTCTTACTCCTTTTAGCCAGATCTTAAACAGAGGGATGAAGTTTGCTTGGTATCTACCAAATTTAGAGTATAATTCTGCAGCAAGTAACTAGTGTGAAACACACACATGAGTGGTAAAAGTTAGGTGCTCTCCCTCTAACCCCTTGCTATTTTAACATAAGACAAAGACACAGCACCTGTTTTTGCTGTGAAGTGGACATCTAAATTAAAAAGCCTACAGAGGAAGAATTTCAAGACAGGCCAGTAGTCACACATATCCACTTGCACTAAACATGCCCTGGAGCTGGACAGCTAGAAAGAACTTGCCTCTCACTGACAGTCTCTGTAGATAATTGCTTTTTTCAAATAAACAAACCAAAGAGTTGTTATCTTTTTCCATACAGAATATTATATTGTCTCCCTCCTATACTAATGTTTTGCCTGTTGGTAATATTCCTACCCTTTATTGGGATGCATGGCTAGGTCTCTAGCGGCTGCTCAGGATGCACCACAAAAAGGGATAAAGAGTCTTATCCTTGATGCAGCCACCACCTAAAACAATGCTTGGAGAAGAATAGCTATTCAGTCAGCACAAGCATCCATTCATATTGCATAGGGCTTGTTGTTCTGCAGTCTCTCATCTGTCCATTAATTAATGGTGAAAATGCATATAACTAGGAAAACAGCAAATATAAGCAGGGAATTAATTTATTTTTCATAAATAGAGATTGCCTCATCAGTAGAAAAGCAAAGACTTGAAGTGTCTCTTCATGTTCCAATTTTTGTTCTGAAGCTGCCTGTTCTGTTGCTTTCTCATCTCTTCTATTTAAACCAAACAACAATCAATTGATTATGACATTAAAAAAATATTGTGGCTAAGGAAGAAAGTACTTTTGAGAGAGATTCAGGTTCAGCAGCTGGAAATGAAGGGAAAAAATTGGGACTACACCAGTCTAATTGGTTTTGTTATAGAACAAAATTAGCTGAAGCCAAAGAGCAGTAAAATGCACTCACCTTTATTGTAAGCATTTTGAAGCTGTGCTAAATGGAATAGGGGAAAAAAATCTGCCCTTTCCTTATGGCACAAGGCATATATTAGGAAATAAAAATAATTAGTTGTAGAAACAACAATTGAATTGTGCAAAGTGTTTTGCCTGGATTCCAGGAATGGTGGCTTTAATGAGGCCCTACACTTCACAAATGCTAAAGCCGTTCTTAAATGAGATTTAATAGGATATTTTCACTTTCTTTCAGCTCTTTGTCTTCAAAAAAGTGTGCACACTTTTTTAAAGCAAATTTTATACAATTCATCTCCTCTACAGGATGAATATGCTCCTAAACATGAAATTTCTCCCTATCAGACCCTCACACAAGAAATCAGTGGCCTTCAAATCATATCCGAGGCCTATTTGCCTCTTCTGCTCTGCATTACAAAAAAGGATTTTAATTAGGCAAGAGACACAGTTCCCATTGCCCATGAAATGTAACTGGAATCCTAATTTCTTAGCTACACTGAAGAGTAATTAACTTCTGGGAAACAATGTTTAACAAGCCACTGCTTACTGGAGTTAGGAATATGACCTGTCACCATACAGAACATATGTGATGGGCTTTATACTTTGGATTGTGAATTTGGTTTGAATTCAAAGGTGCATCCCTCAAAAAGGGGAGAACAAATAAAACTGTGCCAGAGTGTTGTCTCTTTTGGAGATGCATTGAATTGTCAGGATTACTCTGTTTTGCTTCTTGAGGGACAATAGGGAAAACTTGAGGCACAGATGGGCCATCATCTCAACGTACCAAAAATGTGAAGTCTACCATTACAGTAAGTACTGTCATAACTCTCCCAGTGCCAGTATTGGGTCCTAATGCTTCAGGCTTCCTTGATCTTGTATAGATAAGCAAAAATGCACAAAAAACCCCCATTACATTTTCATTCACTTAGCAAGCATAATGGAAATCATTTTTTAACACCTGAAAACAGAGTTTGGGAAGATGGATATTGGTGTTGGTGTGGCAATATTCTTCCATTTCTTCCTGCTTAACAATGTTATTGGTTGTTTTTTTTCTTTCTAAAACAAGAGATGAGGATAAAATGGCAGGAAAATAATTTCATGGTCCAATATCTTGTCAATTTGTGGAACAGTTTGTCCTGAGCTGAAGTCCAGAGGGATGTTCACACCCTTTTAAAAAATCCTCTCAAAAAGTGCACATGGGTGTGTGTAAGAGGGTGGGTGGATATGGGGATGGCTATGTGGTTGAAGAGGCTTGAGGGATTTTGTGGTAAATTTTTAGGTGCTTTATTTTTCCAGCACCATTACTGTCTTTTATGTTGGGGAACAGAAACAAACTCGTCCTTCCAGCTGTCTTCTACCTTCTTGTTTTAATTACAGCTATTGTTCCTAACCTCTTCCTAGCACTGCTGGAATATTTCTGTCAGCACATCAGAACACAAACCCAGCAGAATGGAAAGTACACGATTTACACTTTTAAATCTTTTCAGTGTTAAAATGGCAGACAAGGGCTGAAATATTCTGTGGGTTGAATGGGGAGTTCCAGAGAGTCTGGAGACTTTCCAGACTTTCAGCAGGCAACTGCTAGCTTTCTCGTCTGCTACCAGCTCTGCAGCTGATAACAATGAGTGGTGGCCTCTTGCAAACTATTTGAAGTACCATTTCAGTTTCCAGTGGAGCAATTGCCCACTCTGTAAGAAACAATTATCACACTTTATAGTAATTTAGAGAAGACTCAGAATGGAAATGGAGACAGGATGATGAAACAGAATGTGTCCTCTTTCATTTCAGAGCTGAGGTCCATTAGGAGTGCTTATATTGTTGCAGTCTACTGTGCTTGTGAATAAAAATATAAATCTGATTTTGAGGGATCTAAAGATTTTCAATTGAAGGAACTTTTAGAGTGGATAAGGCAAGGCAACCAGCACTTTGGAAGTAGATTCTTGAGCTGCGGGTTCTTTGACTCATACAAAAATGTTGTACAAACATTTCAACCACAACTCTTTATGGAAAATATTATATAAATTATGTACCTGAATAATAGATGAAACAAGCATATAAACATATAGACGGAGTGCTACCTTTACTTAACTTTGACTGTCAGGAAAACCTATATAAAAATTGTAAAGGTAGCTGTTTATTCCTTAATACATAACTGAACCAAAAGGGAAAGTACATTCCCTTATTTTAGTGTCAATCTATAAAACAGCTACATACTTCAATATACTGCCTAATGAAAAGTCCTCTGAGTTCTGGTACAGACAGGATGTCACTCACAGCAATGATGCCATAAAGAATGAAAATAAGAAATGTTTTATAATTGAATATCCAGAAAAATAATATAACTGCAATTCTGACAGCAAATATGCTTTGTTACAATAATGATACTTTTTTAACGATGAGGGGGAATTAAGATCTGATGGGCCAAATTATTGTATTTCTTACATTGTCTGTCTGATCTAAATCCAGATCAGCTAGTGAAGTGTCAGTCCTCTTATTTACCTAGAATCAGAGAAGGAAGAAAAAACTGTAATTGGATCCCTAACAGAATCACACTCTTACACTGATTATTGGATCCATAAATGAAATCTGAAATCTCTGTTATCCAAAGCTAAATAAATATTTACTGGTTTGCAACCATCACTTATGATAAAAACAGGTTAAGAACTGAGAGTGGAGTTTAAATATATATCTAACAGTGTCACAAATACATGCAGTTTGAATAAAGGCATGTTTTTATCATCAGAGGCAACTGGAAAGGAACACAGCAAATAATGAAAGAACCAACAAAATAAAAAGCCAAAGCATGTTGTTTATTATGACGTCAATACTCAAATGTAGTAATAAGATCTGAAAATGAAATTATATTTGCTTTCATTGTAGAACTAGAATAAAAATGAGGCTATTGTAGTACCATATTGTGTGTCTCTCCAGAGTGGCATGCAGTGTTTGGTATATGTGAGTAAAATAAAGAAAATCTTAGGTACATCCAAATGCTCTAAAACTATTATATTATCAAATCTGTCATATTCGTAAAGTACAAGACTAAAGAAGATTTCATACATAGACAATAAATTAATAACTTAGTAATTATCAGAAAGGCATCATTTTATACAGAAGAACCTAAGGCTTGTATTTGTTGTCTCGCTAGAACACTAAAATGCTGAGAACTTAAAACATTACACTTTCTATCTACTAATGTACTAAGCTTTGTGATGAGCTCACTATATATAATTTTATGATATGGAGTTAGGGTCCACATGAAAACTTTGAGATTTACATTTTTATCCTGCACTGACCTTTTGGCTTCACTCCCTAATTAAGGAAGGCATGGTAAAGAAAGAGATTATTATGAGGTGGCTGGGTCCCCAGGGTGTTATGAGGTACCACACACAGTTAAGCTATCTCAAGACAACCATGTTCTCTAGAGTTACTTTATTGCTATTATAAAAAATCTTTATTATGGGGAAAAATATGTATTTTTATGCTAGAAGAAGATGAAGATGACAGTTTAGGATGTTGAACGGTAGTTTCAGCTGAGCTTTTTGCCCACAGAGACTGTAAAACATCAAAGACTGGGCAGCTTTTGATTGGCTCCTTTGGATCCTAAAGGGGTAGATTAATCTCTGTAAAATTCATAGTTGGAACATTGTACCATTAACTGGCACTTTCCAGTTATCAAGATACTTTATGAAACTGAAAAAGTCCTATTACAATTTCTAAAAAGGCAACTTCGGGGGTGTGGCTCTCATGAAACCATTTCATCTCTGGAGTATTAGGTACTTTCCTCCCTGCTCTGTGCTTGATTAAGCCACAGGATGTAGACCTTAATCTGATAACCAATTTTAGTTTCTTCTCTGTTAATCACACCCTATGTAAACATGCAATCATATAACATGTGCTTCCTCAAGGTCCTCTCTTTTTCTGTCAGAATTGAGAGCACATTTAAGCCCTTGTGACACCAGGCCCTACTCCTCATTTTTGGAATCACATATCTGATTTTAATAATGATGTCTTCTTTTTAACCTCTGCAGAAAATATGTAGTGCACACACAGGAGCTTGTATCTTTGCATCTGAGGAGAGTAAGTACACAATGTTCTGGTTGCTTTTAAGCCTTGTGCAGTATGCCTCATATCAAAACATTTGTGCAGGCACCCTCTGCACTGTGGGTAGAATAACAGAACTACCAGTGGATATCAGAAAATATGCTCATATTTATAGAATTTTAAAGGTAGTCCTACTTTAAAGAGCTATTCCAGGAATACAGAGATTACTAAGAAACCTGGGCTCATTAAACGCTCTTTGTAGTAAAATAGTGTGTATGCCCCACAGATCAAAGAAAGGTAAAGAACAGACATATGTCTTAAAGACTAGATATGGCCTGCTTGACAACACATTGATTTATGCCTACCACTGTTCTGAGGCTGGCTTAGAGATATTTGATTTACAGTGGATAGATTGCCTCCTGCTAAATAAAGTCCTGTGTCATTGTTCATAAACCTGAACTGCATACAGCAGTCTCAGTGCTTTGTTAAAATACCACAGTGAAGTTCATAGTGCCTTATTAAGCTCTGTAGTTCAAAGATTAATTGTTGAAAGGATAAAAACCTTTGTGTAAACATCTAACAAGCTTCTTAAGTCGATGACAATTAGCCCTGTGAAGTACTCAAGAGCTGTCTGTCAAGAAGCTCAGACAAATGTGACACGACTTGGTCGAAAAGAGCACCAGTTGCTCCCATCTCCATGCCTGGTGGTGTAATAGATTAGCCCTCAGAGACAGTGCTTGGCCATCCCCCAACTAACAACTCTGCTTGCCAAGGTCAGACATCATAGCTAATAGATGAAAGGGGTCCTAAGGAAGAACATACCACCTATAAATGAAAACCAGTAAAAACTCTAATTAGCACTATATTTTTTCAGATAAACCAGGATGCTGGTGACACTTTTCAGGTGAGCCCAGGTGTTATGAAAGATGACACTGTTGCAGTAGGTGGCACTATTCCTCTCCTCCTGCCACAACAGCACCACCAAACACTGGGAAGTGCCATCTTTGGGATGAGACATAAAACTGAGGCCTTGACCAGTTGCAGTTATTAAAGGTCCCACTGCACTTTCCACAAGATTAACTGTGTTAACCTCAGTGTCCTGGCTGATTGCATTCTGTCTTCCTAAATTCCCCCTGTAGTTTCAACTGGACAAGTTAATCTGCACTTCCTGTTTTAGATATCCGTGCAACTGTTGCTGTGCTCGGGCACACAGCTGCTGAGCTTCATACTGTGACATGCTCCAGTGACAGCCAGTGCAGGCACACTGGACATTGCACGGCCACATAAATTCTCCAAGGAGAGTGGAAGAAGAGGGCATAGTTGTGACCTTTATTTTCAACAAAGTCGTGTGACATCCTGGAGAGAAGAGCACACTCTTCAAAATAGATCAATCATTGCAACACCTACAATACTGCAATAGCAGTTATTTGGTGGGACATCCTGGTGAGTCATGTAACTCCAAGGCACAATGCCTCATGGGCCACCCCTTGGCTCGAGTAGCTGTGGCTGTCCATCTCATTCCAGGCCTCTTGCTTGGCCAAACCCATTCCTAGGTTTTCATTTCTGGATTGGAGAGGCAGAGCAGGAGCATGCTGCAATTTTGGCGTGGTTCTAGATTAAACCCATTAGGACCTATTTCTGGAATTCTTCTTGCACAAGTGGCCCTTTCCAAAAGAGACAGGAATTAAATTCCATATGAACTAAACAGTCCTCTTACAATGAGAAATTTGCAGCAAGGTCACCTGCTGTGTCAGACACCGCAGCTCATGTATGGCTTTCACTTTTCTCAGTCCTGAGGTTTGGTGGCTGTACACAAGGTTGGGCAATTTACACTCTTTCCCCCTGTAATTCTTCCTGCTGTTTCAGTTGGATACTTCCTTTGTCACTTCATATCCCAAACTATTGTGTTTTATTGCTGGAAAATGTGTGTTTCACTTCACTGATTGGGGATTACACATATATGCCATTGAGTATAATACAGAGACATTATATGAAAGCAAGGAATGATTATTTTTCTTCTTATTTAGAGAAAATAAATAATATTAAAATCTTCTTAACTAGATGGGGAGTAATACTAATATTCAAACTCCATGAGAAGACTGAAATACAGTACAGTTATAAGCTGGTTGGATATATTGGGTACATAAAATAAGCCAGGTGTCAAGACAGGAAACACATAATTATCATAGAATAAGCAGAAGTTTCTGAAAAATAAACCACAATTGGTTGTTTGTTTTCTACTTTATGATATTTCCACTGAAAATTGTAATTCCTTTTTTTCTGTGTTCTATTCCCCTTTTACAGAGTGTCCCCTTGGGAAGTGGGGCCCAAGAGCCCTTTCTAGGATGGGACAGGATATTACAGCTTGGTTTGTGCACCAGCATCCTTAATATTTCCTTCCTTTCAGAAGCAAATAGAGCGTACCCTTATCTGAATGCTAATTTCCTAGTTAAAACCCTCCCTTGCTGACAAGGGACTGAAAGAGTTTTAAATCACAGATGTAGAGTATCAAATGCAATAATGCTCTTGCAATAGTGCATTGAAGCCTCAATTAATTAACCCTTGGGCTAAGTAGGCAGGTACATGGTGGTGGCCACAGGCGGTGGATGGATGAGATTTAAATGGGCATCTCATTTCCTCAGCACGGAACATGCCGTTTGGTTCAGAAAGGAGTCATTTTACACACTCGCCTCATTTACGCTCAGCTTTAATCCCTTTAATTCCACCTGAGATCCAAGCAAGAATGGGAAAAGAGAGAGAGGTGCAAAAGGCTACAGAGCTGGGCTTTGTTTACATATGTTTCCCTAGGGGCACCCACCCCCCAGCAGAGCCAAGGCTTCTGGCCTTTTCATTCGGCTGTGGGGATCCAAAGCAGTTGTCATATGGAAATGGTTAAAGAGAGATTACAGGGAGCTCTTCACTGCAATCCATCCTGTTTAGGAGCTAAAAAGTAAGAAGTAGGGATAGAAGGCTGAGAAAAGGGGCTGAATTTTATCCCGGTGGATGTTGATACGGGGCAGGGACTTAGTGTTGGAAGGTCAATTTGCAGAGCCTGTGGTGGTGTGGGCCTCCGCACAGCGACAGCTGCCACCTCCCCCTCAGAGGCCCATATGGGTGCACATCCACATATGAGGTAGATCGTGTTCCGTGGGTGATGCAAATCTCTGACATCCCACTGGATGGCTTTTGCATGAACGTACAATGTGAAAGCTTCCTTACCCAGAAAGGGGATGCAAGTCTGCCACATATAAAGGGTAACAGACTAATGCTGTAAAAATAAGAGTCCTCCAAGGATTTCTTTGATTCACTTGGAGGTTTTTGATCAGGCTGTGTTTTGCTTCTCTGTTTTGCTTGCTTTCTGTGGTCCTCCTAACACAGGGGTCTGCTATCAGAACCTCGTGCCAAAATTTAGAGCAAATGTCACAGAATATTTGTGAATATTCACAGATAATGAATTTTGAATTTATTATAGTTATTGTGCAGAAAATCTCATATCTCAGCACAGTGCTCCTTCAATCAAAGGTATGCAGACAAGTGCATGACCTATGCAACCCATTTAACCCAGGCAAAATTTGAAATATCAGATATTTTCAACAAATTTCACCTGAATAAGACTGGAAATTGTACACAGAATTTATTCGGTGAATGCTTGAGAATAATGAACCTATTTTTAAAAACTCAGACTCTCTTCCTTATCAGCCACTAAAAAAAAAAAAAGCAAAATGTATTGTATTATGCATTACAGTTACATTAGGTGTCTGGCTATGCTAAAACAGTTGTAGACAAGGTAGTGCTACTTATCAGAAGGTAAATAAAGAAGGTTTAAGAGAGGGTGCTGTTTTTAAGGAGATCCAAGCTGTATTGTATTAAATGCTCTGCACCAGTGTTTTTGCTCCCACTGTGCATAGCAGTGCTGTGGAGGATAAAGCTGGACTGTTCCTGGTGGGACAGTATTGATAGCACGTGCTTGTTTTTCCAGACCTTATTCTGTGCCAGCCCCATTTATCCGCATCCAGAAGCCTCAGCAGATAAACCCAGCAGCGGGTGATACAAAATGGAAAACTATCCCACACACCCCTTTAACCCTCCACCCGCACTGATGGCTGCTGAAGCCAGACATATTCATCACACCTGTGGGCTGCTGCCTTTTTGTGCAGTGTGTGGAGAGATGTCACCTGGGTCTGGAGCTGTGGGATGATGCACTACTGGGGGTGTGATGCACCAGGGTGCGATGATGCCTGCTGGAGTCATGGCCCTCCCTGTCCCACCTGCCATCCCCACTAGGCCACAGAACTCTTCATCTTATTTCCCTCCACACAATTTACCATCTGTGAGCTTGTCTTTAACCTAATAAAAATCATCTCGCTTTTGACTAACAAGAAAAGGAAACAGTGCTCATTGTGGGGTTTGGGGAAAATGGCTTCACTAATCTGCAGGATGAGAATGGAGTGATTTATAGGCGGATTTAACTGTGGGCCATGATTAGGGGGCCGGTAGTAAGTGCATTAGATGTCTAAGTGTGGCAATAGAGTAAATAGGCGTTTTATTTATCGCAGTGCCAGGGGCCTCTTAGCGGAAGAGCGCTTCTCCAAATTGAAATATAGCAGAGTTTACACTCCTGATTAGGGCTTCAAGCGCAGAGCCCAAGGCTATCAGCGAGCAGAAACAACGCTCGCTGACACCTAATTGTCACTGGATTAATGTGCAAACAGGGACAGCAAACAGCAACAACAAATAACCCGGTGTCAGAGCTGCTGGTGGCAGTGTCCACTAAGTGACTGGGTGCCAAATTGAAGTTTATATCTCAGAATCCGCTGAGATCAATGCATCAGCTGGGTAGACAGGGCTGGAAATATTTTGGTGTTATATGTATTTACATATGGTACAGGTGTGGAGCTAGCTATTAAAAAAAAATTGTTTTCATGCCAGATGTGAACCATGTGTGCTATACTGCTAGGTACCAGCAGAGGCTCCCCCTCCAGAAATTCATGTCCCCCTTTGAATATCCCCCACAGTAACCACAATTAGTTCCTTATAAAGATGCCCAATGTTTATGTGTGATTGTGTCTGTAATAAAAGAAGTAAGTCTTGTAAGGAAAGGTAATGTACTATATTAGACCGGCTGATACTGTATGAGGATAGACAAGTTTCTGAGCTAAAAAAAGCCTTCTTTATGCAGTAAAATGCATAATCTATATGTGTGAATTCATAAGCCTCAGAACAGGCAACTGTTTCCTTCTTTGGATTATTAAGGGGGTATGTATCAATATTATTCTATGGATTCACAAATATACCCGTTATTATCATGTATATCATGTGAAGCTACGTACCGTATGCCTGTAAGCTTAGTATGGGCAATATTGTTCAATTTATTTCCTTTATGCTTCATAGCCATTCAGGTAATTTATGTGAATAAGGTCTTTTGCTCTACGATCTTGTGACTTTCACTGGCATCTCCATATAAAATTTTATAACCCTGTTTGTGAATCAAATCATTCCCACAACTACTGATTCAATCTGGGTTGCCACCTGTCCAGCTTTGGACTGTAGGAAGCAGTTTACACATTTGAGCTCTGGATTTTCCACTTCTGAATCTGGTTTGGCTTGCTCATTGCCAGGTATATCTACTCAAGATTTCACTACTGCAGTAAGACAGACAAAAACCCACCCTGTTCTCTTCTTTTACAGCAGCCACTTCTTTTTAAATGGAGAAATTAGTATAATTTTCTTGTAACAAACAAAAGTGATTTAAAAAATGAGCCTGAAAACAAATGCAAGAAAAGGTTAGCAGCTACAGAGTTAACATATTCATTTTCTTCATAATTAGCTATTGAAGGAGGAAAAGTCACAAATATATGATTTATATCTCTAAATGTATTTCTAAAGTTCTTAAGTTTTATTGACCATGAAAGTTGGTCTTTCCCTGTGTTAAGAACTGAAGAAGCTATAGAGCTAGCTAGTGGTTCAATGGTGCAAAGTCTTATGATTTAATCTTGACATTTGCAATTTTTTGCTGTAAAATATTACTTTCTTTATTTCAGGACTTTAGTGTAAAACCTCATAATTTCCTTTAAGCTCCATTTGATTGTCAATTGCACAACTCTCTCCAAATCTTAAAGCTTATGATTTTCATACACATTAGATTTATTTCTTTTGTACCACAATAGAATATTCTTTGATGCAAATTCTCCTTATTGCTCTTGCATCCTGATCTTTCCCTGCTTGTAACTAGGATTTTTTTGTGTGCTGGTGACAGATCTTGGGTTTGTGAGCTTTGAACTTTCTGTAGATTCATTTAGAAATGTTTCAAATATCCATATCTGCGATTGAACCAGCTGCAGATCTGATCTACTCTGCTTAATGATTTCCAGGAAGTGGTGGCCTTTCTATTGACATATTTGGAGAAGAAATAGGATCAATTTTCAATACTGAAACCAGTCCAATAGCTGTTTATTTCAAGGCTGGGGAGTAAACGTTTATACTGCAAAATTGCAAACATTCCTGGTTTTCTCTTAGGTCATTTAGAGTCAGAATATCATAAAACTGGGTTTGCAACAGGGAAGTCCCAAGTTCATTTTGCTAACAATATGCTTGATGAATTCAATGTATTTTTAATCCAAGTGTAAAACTCTAAGGACATCCAAGGTGCTGACTAGAGCATGAAAATCTAAATTAATGCTCTGCCAGAATGACAGTACTTAAACAACCAAAATATCACCCATAGGCATTAGGTTTTCTGAGAAGTTCATAATCTATATATTGTTATTGTAAAGATTGTGATTTCATGCAGAAAATAATTCACAAATCATAATTAACATCACTCCCAATAGGTGACCAAAGGCTTTAAATACACATTTTACATTTTGCTGTTTCAAAATGCTATACAACCCTGTAACACATAATTACTACAATACATATCATGTATATTGGGCAATACTCTTCAATATACCAGCAAAGGCTCATAAATCAAGGGATAGTTTTTTCTTAACTGTATGTAATATTGATACTTTATATTTAATTACCTAAAATTTGCCAGTTAATATTTTTTAACCATATAGATTCACTGTCCATAACCAACGAACGATTTGAAACAGGTTAAAACTGGAAGATGCCCGTTTTCACAGACAGTTGCAAAATGGATCCTGTTTCCCTACTTGGGCAAAATGCCTAGAGGAGATAACAGGAATTTTGCCTGAACAAGGATTGCACAATTAGCAGCAAAGCATGCCAGTCAGAGTGTTTTGGACCAAGGAATTCTGAATAGTGTTGCCCAAAAGAAAATGCCTGTGTCTTCCCCACAAACAGGAATAGGCCGCTAGGTATGAGAATTTAGAGCCCTTCCTACAGAAAGCGAGCAGGAGAAAAAAAGATGGGTTGATTTGCAGCACTAACAAGCAAAAATCCAATTGTGAAGGACTTGACTGCATCGTCCTGTCTGCTGGTAATGCCCGCTGCCAGGCTCCGCAAAGGCGCTGGGCTGCTGGCCAGCACAGCCAACTGCAGGACTGGGGCCTGAATCTATCCCTCACTAACAGAACTGACTGCAGAATTAAAGCTTTCAGCCACAATTTTCAAGTTGATAACACATGGACACAGCAATCCCGCCCACGTGATAGCAATTGCAGCACTCAAACAGTTGATTGTAGGCTCCTCTGGGCAAAGAGTTTTTGTTTTATTTATGTATAAACCATCCAAGTGCATCTATCATGCTGTATAGATGATAATAATAAAGAGATGCTCGTGGCTTCCAGTACAAATGCAGCAAGGAAAACACTGGGAAGTTCCAGGAGGAATGAGAAAAAAGTGAGAAGACAATAAATTGCATTTAGTTCACTGAACTGTTGAGGAAGGAAAAACAATTAAACCCTGGGTTTAACAAACCCTTATTGAGACACTGATTGCTCTGTAACAGAAATAGTTGTGCCACACTGACATTTGTTCATTAACCAGTCATGAATTTGTGTCACACATCAAATACTAGTAATGAAACAATATTAAAATGATGGTTTGCTTTTTAGCCCAAATACATGATGGGTATTAACACGCCTACACAAACATTTTAAACAGCATATTAAAGTATGTGTTTGGACAAATATGAGTTGAGGGTTGGTTTAAATTATTACAGGCTTCAAGAATATCTCATTTAAACAAAAAGGGGTACTGGTGTGTAAAAAGCACAAGAAAAAACAGCCTTTCAAGTACTGTAGGGCTGCCAAATTACTCTGCCAAAACAGCCATTACAGAAAGGTGGGCTGAAGCAGGAACACAGTCTTGGCTCTATTGGACATTTTCACACAACAAAGTGTCATGGCATAAATGAAAGTCTGGGCATGGAAGACCTAAATTGCAGAGCTTAATTTCAGTGAATCAACTTTCTTTATTAATCTTTGTTTTTCTTACCTCTCTGTTTTGTGAACACCAGACTGCTAACTGCAATTTGCAGCTATTCTCTTTAGTAATAAAAGCTGTGATTAGAAGGGTTAATAATGTGAGTTAGCAAAGCAGAGCTTACCAGTGAGTCTGTACATCCTCAAAGAAGAGTGAGTAATCTATCTAATCAATTACTGGATCTCATGAAGTACCTTCATATTTTCGGTTTCTTCAGCATGATGGCATCAGCCAATCACTCAGCCAGTCCACGGGCACCAGCAAGGGAAAGTCCTATTTCCATTCTGTTTCCTCCCCTCCTCTCCCCCTGCTTCCAGCCAGGCACTTCTGGCACTTGTCATGCACACTGACCCTCCCCAGGCTCCTCTGAGAACTGATTCAGTGTGCCAACCTGGCAGAAAACTAATGCAGCTAAAAGGAGGTGATTTTCTGCTGGGTGACTGAGCTGAAAGAAAAGGAGGGAGGTTCTGATGAGCAGAGAAGATGGTGCAAGGCAGGTGGTGGGAGCATGTGGCAAGAGTGAGAGAGAGAGGAAGGGGGAGAGAAGAAAGGACAAGCAAGGAGAGGAGTCAAGATCTGCCTCTCTGGGAATCAACAAACCACGAGACAGCTATTCCTACAATTGCAGATCTGGAGTGTGACTTTGTTGTATGAATTGTCTAGTGATAACACTAACTTGAGGCATTCCTGCTCCAAGACTACCAACACAAATGCCAATTATTAGCAATACTATTAGCATTCACATTGAATAGCTTGTGAATTGGAGGCAACAGGGCGCAGCAAGTCCAGTAACAGCACTGGAATAAAGGCAAGTTGGCAGTTTGGTAGACTGTGCCTCATCTAGCAGAATAATAATTTAATTGAATCTCATGTTGACAAGTGAAAATAAGTCAAAGTGCAGAAACCACCTTTGGTACTTCCAATCACAGTGAGGCAGTTTTGGCTGAATGGGTCACCAGCACACGGTTCTCTGAAGACCCCCAGTTCAAATGTAAGGGTTTTTCCATTGAGACAGTTGAGGTATACAGAGCCTTCTAACTTAACTACACCAAACAACTGTACACCTCAAAAATTCCCTCGCATCTTCTTTTCTGAGTATGACATCAGGACCTGGGTGAGAAGGGCATGTCCCACTACTGAGAGGCTAAAGAAATTTTCATGAGGGCAAATTCTAATTCTTCTCTAAATGCCTTTCATCTCTGTTTCTATCTATGAGGATCACTAAGTCCCTGTGTGCTGACATATTCTGCAAACAAAACCATCTAGAGCTCTGAAAGGGGTAACATAATATTCTTGATGATCTGATTTTTGCTTTTTAGCATTAGAAGTGCCTGGTTTAGTTCCAGGAAAATTAAGGTTATATGCAGAATTAAATATTGCTATTCAAGTATATTCCAAGTTTGGAAGGCCTTGCTTGTTTGGTTTTTAACTGTGTTTTTTCACTGCCTTAGAAAGAAAACCATTTGAGGCTTAAGAAGTTATTAGTATCATAGCTATAAAGGCCAAGATATGTGCTTCCCAGTGACAGCAGTGGTTGGGATGCTTCACAGAAATAAGAATTCTGCACCTGAGGCAGGGCATGTAAGAACAAACTCAAGAGCAAGAGGCTGGAAAGCAACTCCATGAAAAGGTACCTTTGGCAAGCTGAACATGAGCCAGCAGTGCCCTGGCAGCCAGGAGGGCCACCCGTGTCCTGGGGCCATCAGGCACAGCATGGCCAGCTGGGCAAGGGAGGGGATTGTCCTGCTGTGCTCTGCACTGGGGCAGTCTCACCTCCAGTGCTGGGGGCAGCTCTGGGTGCTGCAGATAAAGAAAGACATTCAGGTATTAGAGAGCATCCAAAGAAAGGTTATGAGAATGGTAGAAGACCTGGAGGACTGGCTGAGGTAATTTGCTAGGGTTTAGAGGAGACTGAGAGGACAACTTCCTCCTAAGGGGAGGCAGAAGGCTGGGCACTGGTTACTTCTCTGTGGTGGCCATTGACAGGACAAGGAGATGGTATGGAACTGTGCCAGATGAGGTTTGGGTTGGGTTGGGTATCCAGTGGTGCCTGGGCACCGGAAAAGGCTCCCCAGGGAAGTGGTCACAGCACCAGCCTGACAGAGTTCAAGATGCATTTGGACATTGCTCTCAGGCACACGGTGTGATTCTTGAGGTGTGCTGTGCAGGGCAAGGAGTTGGAGTTTATGATCCTCAGCATATTTTGTGATTTCATGCAAATACATTGACCGACAAAAACACATAGGAAAATTGGTAGCAAAAACACATGGGAAACCCACTGGATTTTGTGTATGCATAAAGGTAGAAATGTAAAATTACAAAAAAAGACTGGTGGTGGACCAACATGCTTTTTGCAACCCATACTTTGAAATGTCCTAAACCAGACAAGTGTATTCTTTGGAGGTCCCAGTCTACGCAACGCAGCTTAAATCAAAATGGGACATTGCACTCTGGGACCTATCGTCTCTAGGACTTATAATGTGAATGGAAACTGTGATCATCTATGCTTTACACAGATGAGGTGCAGCCTCTTAAAGGGAGTGAGGAAGTCCCAGTGAGACACCTCTGGAAAGTTCCAACCATAGGGAAGATGGACATCCTGGAAAAATTAAATTAATCCCGTAATAGTATATAAATCTGTACAACACAGTCTTTTAAAATATTCCTAACTCTCAGAAGACTTAATCAACGTGATACAAATTACAGAATCATTTAAGAGTGTTGGTATGATGAAAAACCCCATGCTTTTGTCCCTGCGGAACGTTAACAATTTCAAGACAAGCTGGTTATCCAAAATATCAGTAAAATTACATCTCTTCTGCCAAGGTTGATGAAATTATGATGAGTACATGTCAGTTTTTTCCTGTTTAAAGGGAAATCTATGGCCAAGTATGCCTTGAAGTTCTTCAGGTTCATTAACAAGGTCAAAATCAATGTTATTTTACTGTTTGGAATCATTTTTAGCGGAACAATGAAAAGAAACCATAGTAGAAGTAGTCTTAATATAATCATTTTCTTTTCATTGTTCTTTATGGGAAAATAATTTGGCCCGAAATTTAGTGGTCCCATCAGGGAGGTGATATCTTTAAAAAGGTGGTCTGAAGGACAGGTTTTACTGTACTTTAATAGGCTTATAGATTAATATAAATCTTAATATTCATAATCTGTACTCTTCCTTTTCTCAATATCTCGTTCATCTATACATCGATTTGTAATGTGTGTTTCAAACACAAGTCAAACTTTATTTTATCAAGAGTATCAAGAGTGCTTTAGGGATAATTTCTGAAAAAGCTGGCAGATCAAATGTATAGCTAATTTTTCTCTTGAAAACGTTTTTTTGTTGTTTTTAGTACATACTGGTGCCTTCTAGCTGAATATTCCTTGAACATTTAGAAATATCTTATTGTCTAGAATAAAATATATCAATTAAATAGTGGTTATTGCTTGAATGAAATGTACAGTTATCAGCCCAATTTGTATTCTTGTGCAAAGATAAAAACCTGGAATAATTAAGTGTCAAAACTACCAGTCAATTTTTAATAAAGGTATTTGTAAAATTAATCAAATAATTCTAATTTCCAGGCCAGAAATGCAGCATTGTAAGCTTCCTGTTACAGAACATCATGAAAGTAATGTGTAAGCTCACTTTATGTAGCATGATTTTTCAGAGAAGAAGAATGATAGAAAGCATACCAGAAAGACATCTAAGCACTGGAAATATTTGTCCCCAAGGACACCTAGAATATTTATTCTAGGTGCAGTGCCTTTAAATGGGAGCAGTTGTCGTTCGTTGTTGTTGTCATTAGTTTTTATGTAAGCTGTTCATAGGAAAATTTACAAGTGTCTGCTAATGCCTCTTTGTATTAACAGAGAACAGCACGAAGCAAATGCTGCTTGTGTGAAGTGATGAGCATTACTTTATAATATCCAGCCATTATCTACTAACTGAAAAATTAGTTGAGCTTTGGTAAATTGCATGCACAGGACAGTATTTATCTACTTTCTGCTGATTAGAGCATGAAATATTTGCATGATTTGTATTGCTTTTACAGAAATCAGGACAGAGCATGTCAAATATCCCCAGTACATGAAAAAGCAACATCTGCTACATGGAAGACGTTGGACTAAATCCTGTTTCTGTTCCATGCAGATTGTGGTAACAGTCAGGATTATTTTACAGGTACAGCCCAGTTGAGAATGTGCCCACAAAGTCAGCTTATATTTTTACCTGTCACCACTTAGCTGTGGAGAATCAAGTGACTAATGTATTACTCTACTGGCTATTACAAAACTGTTGGTCTGTTTTGAATTTCTTTCAATATAAGCTGAGCAGGAAACCACTATTAACTTTCTAGCATGAATACCAAAATGGATTTTGTAATTAATCAGCAAGATAGACCAGATTTCTATTAGATAGCAGATCTTGGACTGGATATACATGNGAATTATGTCTGAATGCTGAGAAGCATTAGCAGAACTTCGCAGCCGAGCTGACCATCTGGAATAATGGACAGTATTGGCTGTCTTCCATTAGAGGGAATCATTCAAAGTCATAACAGGCAGTGGTCACTAGGGAAAGGAAAGGAGAGAAAGCTGGTCATTCTTTTATATTTGTATGGAGTATTAGTGAAGATTTATTAAAACACTTGTCTTATTCCTACATTTGACAGTCATGGTTATTAATATCTTTAGCTACCTTTGATAAAGATACTGCTTGCTGTATTTCAAAATGGTTTACAATATTATATCAAGTGCAACCTCTTCATTGTGGGATTTTGAATTTGGAGAAAGGGTGCTAATATCACTGGGATTTCTGTGGTAGACAGACAGAACAAAAGGTTTTGCTAAATTTTAATACCCAAAGAAAATCTGGTTCCTCTTTTACAACCTTATATTTCTTATTGCATTGTTTTGTGTAGAATTATTTGCCTTTTCTATTAGATGAGTTTATTATTACATCCTCACTTTGTTTGAGGGTTAAAAAGATTTCAGTTTGGTTTTTTTGTGATAGTAACTTGCATAGTGAATTACAATGCACTTCAGTTCACAATATCCCCAGATAAAATACGATCATCAAATCTTAATCTAATCCTATGCAGTGCTTAAAATATCACTATTTCATTTGGATATTTCAGCAGAAGAATACGTAGCACACATGTTTATGACAGAATTATTTTAATAATTTATTTTATGGTGCTTATTTATAAGCACATTTCTTTTGTTTTCTGTGATTAAAAAAAAACAATAGTGATAAATAAAAGAGAGCACTGAAAAAGTTTGTAGGCTTATGACTCATTTTCTGTTAAACATGCTCTCAAATCTTGAAATGCATTATGACTCCTAAAATGCATCTAATGGGACAAAGGATTAAAATTATAAGTACTGGTCACAAATATTACTGAAACATTACTTGACAAGCACAGGACCCCTATATTTAGGATGAATAAAACACTTCACACTAGTTTTAATCATGAACAATTCCTTTTGTGTGAATAATGGACATCACCTCACACACATCCAAACCACGCAAGTGCCAGGTCAAGTTCTCCCATTGTTTATGTCTCACAGTCCCAGAGGAGTTAATGAAGTTACAAGGCTGTACAAAATTAAGCTCTTTATGTTCTCTAACCTCATATAATAAATTTTAATTTTTACCCATGAGTAATTACCCCTTAAATATTACCCATTTAATATTTACCCATATACAGAATAGGAATCTCCAGCCAGTTACTTAGAACACATTTAAAATGTATTTGGACTATGCTTTTTTAAAAAGCAGACTTTTTTCAGGATTACTAATTTTACAATGCTGGAAATGAGTGGAAGAAAGCCATGATAGCTATCTTTCCTTTCCAAACTCAAACCTAGCATTTACTAATAATAGTATCCAAGGCTCCAAACTTCAGCTCCGTGGTACAGGATGGCAGGCTTCCCAAAGTCCATTTGACTATGTCTGTATGCATGCTTGTTGTTCCACCCCTCCAAGCAGTTGTAAAATCGGAGGCATTCAGTGGGAAGGGAGCTAGCTTACTGAGCTTCATGGAAAGCATTTTCTGTTTGCTGACATTTTCTGGACCCTTGTGTGTGTACAGAGGTGGGAACCTGGAGTTTTTGCTAAGTTTTGCAGCAGTCTATTCTCAGCCATTGCAGCCTTCTCATCTCCCTGAGTTCTGGGTGCACCGTTAGCCGCTTCAATGATACTATTTTAAAAGGTTAACAAATGAGAAGCTAAACCAACCATACAAATAACAGCCAAAAGAACAGTTTCCAAAATGTGTTGCTGTAGTGCCATTTCCAATTTAATATTCAGACAGAGTAAAGCTAAAGGCCACCAAACCAGGTGGATGAAATAGTTCTGCATTTTATGACTCATTCTTAAATGAAATCTCTTAAATATTGCTAATGAAGCCAGTTATCATATACAGACCTGTAATGCGCCCTTTCTAAGCTGGTTCAGTTACATTTCCCTGTCTAGCAATTTACCCCAGGCCCCTATTAAATGAATTATCACGGCTCCTAAATCATCTCTGCGGGGGTTTACGCTAATCCCATCAAGACACTTACACTCCCTTTCTTCCCTCCTAGTGACATAATGAATTATTATTTCATGGGGAGCTGTTAAAGAGGCCCCTTTGGAAGAGTTTAATGTGCAGCACAGGGAAGGGGAGGGAGCTGCCTGCCAGGGAGGCTGTGGTAGGTATCTCAGCCCTGGGCTGCCTGGACACTGGTGACAAGACAAAGGGCACCGGCGCCCCAGGCTCCCCACAAACCTTCTGGGGCAGGCCCTGGTGATGTCCCCAGCCCCAGGGATGACAGGCAGGCTTGCTCCCCCCTCCCCACTGTACCCTGCCCTCTGCTTACCCTCTTTGTCATGAAAAGCAAAGAGAGAGGGAATATAAATGTTTTCCTTAACCAGAGGAAGCACCCTGCTCACAAACCACTTGCTGAATCCATTAGGCTAATGTATTAAACACAATTTGCCTTGTGTGGCTGAACTGAGTAATGATAAAAAACATAAATATGGAGAAAGCAGCAGCATAAAGCCAAAGACTCTGTGGTCCTATGCCCTGTTATGATGACCCTGATTTGCAGGCAACGTGGAAATGTTATCTTTTCCTTCAGATTTTTGGCACAATCAGAGAGGGGCACTGGGTCCAGTTTGGGATAAAGGCATGTGACTGAATCATGTTCATTCCCACCTTCTGGATGTACCTAGCTGGGGTGAGAATTAATAAGAATCGAAAGGTCACAAAAAGGAGTGCACATAGAAAATTTTCAGGCCTCTTTATTCTCTTATCATAGTTCTGTAGATATCTTTCTGAACAATGGTTTGTTTTTTCTCTGTGAAGACCCATAAAGTGGGTTGATACTGCAAGGTTGGTCACAGATTGAAAAAACACCCAGGGCTAGACTACCATGCCATGGAATTCTTCACTGTTCCCACAACATCAGCACAGCAGGTACAGATGACATCAGAGCTTCTCCTGAGATCAGTGGCAGGAGAACAACATTCATAGACAGCAAATCAGGTTTACAGCAGATCCAGAAGGGCTGTAGAGAGAAGAGCCCTTAAACAAGCCCTGGTGTGCAGGTCAGATTTATTTTACATTCCCAGTTCCTTAACTTTGTGTTTAAGACCCAGCAGTGAAGTGATCATCTGTAGTGTGAAAATCAAGAGAGAAGCTCTCCTAAATGCTATGTCTCAGTTCCTATTTGCTTCTCTAGTCTGGTGAAGAATATTAGACCATAATTTTGTGAAAGAGAATTTGCAGAGCTTGCCATTTTGCAAAAGCTTCTCTGCTCTCATAATTGATTTGGTCAGATATTGTAAGCTTTTCAGACTAGGCATTTTTCAGTTTACACACCAAATTTCATTAGCTAAGGTAAAATACATGAGAAGGACTCTCTGAAAGACCTTTCTAGTGTAGTTTGCTTTCCAAACCTCCTTCTATAAAAGTATAAATGCAAGCATTGTGATCCACCTTGCCTTCAGTAATCAGCCATTTAGGAAATTTGTGTTGGAACCATGTATTTATTCCCCTTTGGTAGCTCTATCTGCCACAAATGTATCTAATCCTGTATTAAATACATATATACTTCGGCTTTCCTTGACAAGTTTTATTTGCAGGTTATGTTCATGCTCTGTGAAAAGATACATTGTTTTCAACCTGCTGTCTGATCTGTCTGCCCCTGTTTGTTATTCTGTTCTCCTTTATTCATCAGTTCTTCAGCTTGATTTTACTTGCCTCCACTATCTCCTCACTCATCTCTTTTTCAAGGTGAAATCACTGTGTTTGGAAGCTATTCTATGCCTATGATCACTCCCTTTGTCTTCATCAGTACATGAGGTTCTTCAAAACATGCACTTGAAGAGGAACTGTGGAAATTATAAGAGTTGCTATGAAGACAGAAGTACATCATGGACCTTTGATTAGCTCCATTACTAAGCACAAATAGATGAGTCCAACATGTTGAAGTAGATGTGGAAGGGCAGTAGATTTATATTTGTGCAACACATATATTCTGACTTTTTAAAAATCAATTAATTGAGACTGTAAGAAAACTGGAGAGGGACTCTTCATCAGATCTGTAGTGATAGTGCAAGAAGTCATGGATTCAAACTGAAAAGGGGGAAATTTAGGCTAGATATGTGGAAGAAATTCTTTCTTGTGAGGGTGGTGAGACAACAAGAGACATTGTGGATGCTCTATTCCTGGCAATGGTCAAAGCCAGCCTGGATGGGGGTTTGAGCAAACTGATCCAGTAAGAGCTGCCCCTAGATGGTCTTTAAGGTCTCTTCCAACCCAAACCATTCTAGATCATGATGTTATGATAATCATCAAGAAGAAGGAAAGTGCTACTCACTGTAGACTAATCTTTGCTCCTCACTGACTTCTCCATTTCCAGTATACCATAAAGCTGCCTAACTCTGAAAGAAATCTTATTCCTTCGTCTTAAAGCTAAGCTACGAAACATAATTTTGTGCAGTGGGTGGAGGAAATAATTTGGACTCTCACTAGTTCCAGCTGTGGTAAGGGACAATGAGTAGGGGAGAACAGTATTTTCTCTGGAATCTTTAGTTAAATAACTATAACTGCTCCTTTGAAATTGTTATGCTCTGTCAGATTAAACCAGAGGTGCATGAAGAATTACATTTTTAATTTAGTATCCATTTCTGTTTGCAAGGATTTCCATTTTCTCAGATAATTTAAATCCCCTTCCTAGAGAGTAATAATGTAAAAATAAAATTCAACTGTAACACAACAGATTTTGTAAAATTTCAGACTGAAAAAATCACCTTCTAGCCTTGGAAACATTAGCTTGATTTTTATCAAAACTAAATGCTATGGATTCTCACAAAACCACATTTTTAACTCAAGTTATGTGCTAAGGACATCCAAAACTTTGACAGGATTTTTGGAGCTGTGACAAAATTCTCAAAGTAGCTAAATTCAATTTGATTTCAAGTGAAATCTTGGAATACTCACATCTGTCAGGCAAATGCATTTTGCTGTATGCATGATTTTAAAAAAAAGAACTAACCTGCTGCAGAGGTAGTTGTAGTCTGTGTCGGTTG
The DNA here is from genome assembly GCA_013397245.1 of Thryothorus ludovicianus. Taxonomy (NCBI): domain Eukaryota; kingdom Metazoa; phylum Chordata; class Aves; order Passeriformes; family Certhiidae; genus Thryothorus; species Thryothorus ludovicianus. The sequence goes on along the minus strand of VZTB01012904.1, from coordinate 147,237 downwards.
CCAACCAAATTTTGATAGAAGAGAGGCCCTACTTTAAAAACTATGGGGCTAGCAAAGTTATCCTACTTGTAGATAGGCAATTAGAACATTAAATAAATTAAATTTAAACAATTAAATTTTGGGGTCAGCTTAAGTTTTTTTTTTAAATTAATAAATCACTTACCCATAGACATCTGATAATCCTAATTAAGTTTTATGAGAGGAGTGTCTTCTTCCTAGTCATTTTTTGGAATGGACAGCATGCATAATCATGAATTGCCTCATCTTAGTGTTATCCTATGTGTATCATCACGAACACCTTAAAATAAATGTAAAGAACTGTTGGTGCCACTAGGAAGTTTGAAAGATTAATTAATTAATAAACATTTAGAAGATTGTAAATGTGATTTAAAAGTATATCCAAGAAGTGATGAGCTTCCTTTTGTAATTTCAACAACTCTTGATAGTACTTTAGTTTTCAAATGGATAGAGAAAAATGTGTATCTTACTTTTCATTATCTGGAGTCACTTAGACTTGTCTTCAGTCTGAAATAATAAGTATGACTTCATTATGAGCATTGTTGCTAGCAAATCCAGTTATTCCAGATAGAAAATGGGCCAGTTGATGATCAAGAAGATGGTTTTGCTTAGAGCTATAACAAAAGTTTGATTTTGACCATTTCAGCCCATGTAGTATCCAGATTGATTTTATTGTGGAAATTAAGATTATTCCTGTGGTCTCTAGAAGGACAGGACCCCAGAAAGCTAACACTTTTAATAATGGTTTTATTTCTGATGTATATTTTCAGACTTTTTTAAGTGTACACTATGATATTTAGTGTGACACTAAATATGTGACTCATCAGAAATACTTTGCATGTTTTCTCTGTGAACTGTCCTAGACTTTTGTCCTGTGCTGATCTTACAGAACAAAGCGTGTAACTACAATTCTAAAGAATAAATAGTGCCTGGAGAAGTTTTCATATGACACTTTGCCCTTAACTCTTGCTTATGAAATGTAGAGTATCTCATGCAGAGAGGAAAATTCTGGTTCAAAGTTCTGCCTCAGGAGAAGCAGGCCTGGTAGCAAAACCTAGGACATTTCAATGTCCTAGTGATTTATTACTAGAGCAAGTGGAAACATAGCAGACTACAATATCATTTATCATTTAATTACAGATCTCACTGAAACACCTAGTGTCTACCACACAAATAGTGTGGGACCCTCCCTGTGTATTGCCTCCAAAGAAATGTCCTGTGATACCACTGGGTTTTAGATTTTAAATGACAGTTTTTCTAAGATTCCAATTAAGTTTTGCATTAGACTTACAACACAATCAAACTTTCTGTGCTTCCTTTTCAAAATGATAGGTCATTTTCCTGTAGTGATATGATTTTACAGGAGGTCAGAGCTCATCAGAATTTCTATTTTCCTTCGTAGGACATCTCGGATAATGAAACAGAAGAAATGTTTGGTAGTCTTGTTTGAGTTTGGTTTCTTCTTAACAAGTTGTTTCCTTTCAGTGTACACTGGAAAGTTGTGCAGATATTCATTAGTCCCACTCGTGTTACAAGACACTGCAGGGGAGAAAACAGCCTCTAAGATGCATACAGTATTTTTATTGTTGTAGAATCTCTAATTATCTGTGGATCTCAAAATGCCATGAAAAATATTGATTGATTAAGACGCACAAGGCCCCTGGGAGATAAATAGGATATCTTTTGTTCTGCAATGGAAATGGAAGTGTGTTGACTTATTCAAGGTCACACAAAGAATCCATGGAAGAGCTGAGAAATTGGGAATTGTGATTCCTCATAAATATCCTGCTCAATCCTGGAAAATATTTTTTAGGACTAATGAAAATTAAAGGAACACACTACATATATTAAGGGTGAAACATTTTGATTTTGTAGAATGTAATAGCTGGAAAATCTTTTCCACTGGCTTTGAATTGCAAATTCAAAAAAATTGAATCTGGAGATCAAGTGAAGACATATGTACTTGTTTTTGCATAGAGGAATAATCCAGAATCTTTCTTGGATACCTCTTATTGGCATTGAGTTTTCTCATTAATATTTTTCCATTTAAATAGTTCTTCGAAATATGTAGATCCCATATTGTATTATTTTTTCTGCTAAAGACAAGCTGTTATTATTTATGCATATTTAGACATGTTATCCCATTAGATTTTGCCTTCCAGTCTCAAATCAGAATTATTACTCCTTGGAATAAAAATTAATGTTTCATTAATTTGTGAATTACATTCTCTAATACTCCTAGGAAATCTGAATTAAGGCTATATGCACCAGGTTTTACTTATGGGAGCAATTCAGTGGAATTTTTTTCTAAATAAATTCAGAATTAAGAATAAACAGAATTGAGAATTCAATATTTTTATTTTCCTCAAAACAAAAACTGTCTTCTCTATCCACTGAGTCCTTACAAGGAGTACAAATTGAACCTCATTTAGCCTTAGTATAGAGGGGATTTAATAGCAAATCCTGTCTCCTGAGGGCAGCTACAATGTCATACTAATTCTAAACAGTTTCAAGGCAAAGTTAAACCAAACTGTTTGATGATTCTCACCCACCTTAGTATTTAGCAGGTTTTCATCATTATCTGCTTAAGGCTTAAAACTAAAGAGAGCAAGTCTTGAAGCTGCACTGAAGCATCAGAACATAACTCAAAGGTGATTTTAGAAAAGTTGGTCACATTGTCCACATAGTCTCTTCTGCCCTACCCCATCTAATCCCGAAGTGATATGTTCCCTCCACTTCCTGAAGGTAAAACTGGTGTTGTTTGTGTTTTTGTGTGGTGAGTTGGATTGACTCAGTGACCCAGCTGATCTCAAAAAACATTGAACTTCAACAAGGTTAGAGAACTGATTTCAGTCTCAGTGTGGTCCTACTCTGAAGAGCACAGACACAAGGTACTGAATCGGGCAGGGCTACCTCTTTCTGATGGCAGTGTGGCCTGAGGAGGGCTTAATTAAAACATGAAGATTCACCTCACAGCTTGATAATTTACCCTGAATACTGGGAGCTTAAGAAATGGTGATTAAGAAAGCACAACTTTTTCTAAGCAGATTATTTGTGAAATAACAATCTGCACCAGAAGAAATTATGATTCTGATGTTTATGGTCACATTCAATCATTTCTGATACCCTGCTAGCATGGTCTTATCTTCCAGCTTGTATGCCTGGGAAGATTCCAGCATCTTCTCCTGCTCTGCCATTTTAAGGCACTGATCTTTCATCATTAACAGAAATTTTTGTTTACTTATTGGGGATTTTTTTAAAGCAGACCTGCCCTCAGTCACATAAACTCTGTGTATGCAAAGAAGCTAAGTCAACAACATTAAATGGAGAGGTAACAGGAGAAGGAAAAGGACCATTTTTTGCTGGAGTATGAGTCTCCAGTGGACAATCACAGTAAATATAATTTTAAAACATTCAGCCTGATAAAATGCTCATAATGCTGTTTATAAACATTGAGTTTTACTCTTCTGCATAAGGTTCTTATACTAGTAAGTCTCTGCTTTGAGGCTAGGTAGAATTTACCTGCAAAAAATGTCTCTTCTGGGACCCATGCAAACTGGAGTTCACTTTATGGTAAGAGTTGAATATGTCCTGTGGTTTCAAAAGTCTGTTTAAAATAATTTTAAATCAGGAAGGCAAAAGAATCACAATGTCAGTTGAAAGTATATATTTTTTTATATGTTAGGATCCCTTCTTTAGCTGGGATAGAGATACAACAAAGGTTGGAAAGATGGGCTGAACATTGTTTTGGAGTTCCCAGTACTAGACTACAAGCTCACACTTAAATACCGTGTACAATCAGGTCCTGGATCTAAAGACCGGTAATGAGGCCCTGTATTATACATTTTCCTTTGACTCACTCAGAGCCTCTCTGACTCAATTCCTCTCTGCAGCATATGAAGTGAACACTAGCTCTGCCATGGCCTGCCTCTTGCAGTGATCTAAAACCTCCATGAAAAGGCTCTCGTATGTGCAGAGTATTATTTATTCATAAAGGGCTGTGGTTTTATAAATGCAGTAACAGTAACTGTTTCAAATATTAGAAAACTTTTTTATAACAGTCTATAATATTTATAAGGCTCTAAACTTCCAAGAATTGTTGCAATGTGAATGAAGTTAAGTGCATTGAACACCAAACATTAGCATTCTTTATTATTCCTGTTTCAAACATAACACTCTTTTCTTTACCTTACACAAAACAGCCCTATTTCCAGTTCCATCACTGCTCTGTTAAGTAATTTGCGAAAAGCTAACAAAGTCTGGCTACATCCTCATAGCGACTGTTTAAACCCATTACTTTCTCTTTTAATCAAATCGCTGTTGTGTCAAAATATACAATTCTCGCCATGAATCTCACTGGCTTGTTACAGTTCACCGGTTGACCTTG
>VZTB01012904.1:125921-140991 GCA_013397245.1 Thryothorus ludovicianus | reverse complement strand
GCAACGGGGTGAGGAAAGAGAGGGAGGAAGGGGGAAAAATATTTGAGTAAAACAAATTCCAGAGGGAAGCTAAGAAAAAGGTATAGACATAATCTGTAGTGAAAACCTGAAGGTGATATATACCCTATATACCTCCTTTTAATCAGTATTACCCCTGAGGTAACAGAAGCTCATTTTTTTAGAAAGTGAAATCCTGGCCACTACTGAAAACAATAGAGAGTTTTCCTTTCATTTAAACCAAAAATGGCTTTATTCCCTAAACTTGTTAAATAACATGGACTTCTTCTTGTCTAGAGAGTTTTAGGTGTTTTACTTTAATTTAATATCTCTTGTGGAGGGGGAACATAGTATTAACCATCAAGAACAGAAAAATCTGAAAGACCCTGAACAAATTTTGTGAAACTAAAATACTAGCCTTAGAGATCCAGAAAATCGGCATCTTTACTAGGTTCAACCAGGTACTATCTGAATCACCATAAAAGTTGCATAAAGATAAACCTTTTTTCTGATGAGATACTTAATTATTTCATGCCAGCTGTTAAGTGGATTCGTTTCTGTTACACCAATCTTCCAGAGGAGAGCCAACAGGCACCTAGGTCCTAGAAAGGTTTTGCATGTCACCTACAGAGGGAGCTTTCTTCCTCTGACATCTTTTGAACAGGTTACACATTAAAAGAATTTCCAGCCAAATGTCCCACCCATTAAAGGACCCTCAACAAACATGGCACTGAGAACACTTTTTGTGTCATTTCTGAGGATGTGAGAGGTCCTACTAGGTTCAAAGAATCTACTTTTGCTTAAAACCAAATCAGGTGCTTGGGGTTTTTTAGATATAGTCTCAGGGGTTACACCTGGTCACACAAGTGTTTAGCAAAAAGGATTTGCAAAACACTTAAATCAACTTGGCTGAAACGAGTGCTAAATACCCACAGGTATGATATGCTTTTGAGGTGTGAATACTTTGTGAAACACTGTGAGAACCTTGATCTGAAGGAAGGCCAGCATGGAGCATGTTGTTTTTGCTCTCTGCTGGAAGAGTTGGGAGACACTGGAAAAGAGAGAAGTCTTTTAATCTATTGTCAAGGAACTCTCCAAAAGCAGAAAGTAACCTGAACACACCTGCTTTGTCTACAGCTATGCAAAGCTACAACTGAAGTAGCAGATTTAGAGATTTTTGTCCAAGTTCAGATTGTTGCCTATTTTCAAAGTCCTTGTCTTTATCATGTCTTGAGCAGTATAAGATTTTTTTTTCTCCAAACATAATAACTTTGCACATTTTTTTAATTTAGAGTGAAAGATTTTTACATTATTCCTTCATTGGCATTTTACATCTATTTATGTGTCCTTCTGGGATGCATTTAAGATCAGGCAATGTACAGTCTATGGTTTTATGTATGTATGTATGTATGTATGTATGTATGTATGTATGTATTTATTTATTTATTTATGAGTCACTTAAAAAATGCAAACCAAAGGAATAAAACATTGACTATCCTATAAAAATAGTAAACTCATCCCATTTCTTTTCCAGCAGCATCCAGCTGGTGTTAGAATATGACTGCTCAAACACTGTCATACTCTTATGCTCTAGCTTTGTTTTTTGTATTGTGCTGACTCATCATGATGTGATGACACATCAATCTTGGAGCTATCACATATCTCCTACATTCAGTAAAAAATTCCTTGGAGATTTAAAATTTTTGCATAATACATACTAATAAAAATTATGCCAATAGGACAAAGATAACTTTCTATACAAATCTAAAGGCTTTGTCATCACTTTTATGGATGGAGTTGACGAGACATAAAGTAAGGAGAAGAAGTCTTATGGTTAGCAGCAAGTATTTCCAGAATTTTCTTATAAGGATCTCATGTTACCCTGATTGAAGATAATATCATTAATGAGAACCAAAGCTACTGCCGTTTGTTCTTTTCCTCTTCACCTTTTCTGTATTGATTAGGCCTAAAGGTGTAAAAAAAAAGGAAACGTGCAGCTGAATTTCGGCAGCACACCACATTATTGGAGGGTATAGAGTCTGCCTGCCCCTTCTTCCACATAAAACACTTATATTAGCTTCAGCAGCACTTGGCTCATGATAGAACATCTATATCTAGTCCTCAGATTCATGTCTCACCTTCCCTTACATGTGGAAAGTCTGACCAGTTTTTCACATCTTTCTTTTTACCATGGACAATTCCACCTGTCGCAGATGTAAACTAAGAAGGAAGAAAAAACAGAAATCAAAGCTGCTGTATGAAACACTGATTTCTTCAGGGTAATGACCCCTAGAACACTGAGACTTCCTTTTCTGACAACAGTACATTTTGCCATACAAAGGCGTGCTACTACATAGCCATTGGGTTGCTTCTTCTGAAGTCCTCAGAGAGAAAACCTACGCCTGTGGAGGTGAAGCAGAACTTGGCAGGTCGTTCCCCAGGTTCTTTGAGTTGCTCTGCTGTGATTTAAAGGCTAATGCCTACAAAATTAGATGTTGAATAACCTTTTGGGTTTTTTGAATGGTATGTGGTTGAGCAGGAAAATGGATGGAAAATTGGATTAGGTTGTTCTTGCCTATTTCTCATTCTCCTGTTGACCTAGTCTTGGGATAAGTTAACTCCCTCTTCTAATTTAAGGTTTCCCAGTTGTCTTCTCCAGGTGAGATACTGCAAAACCTTCTTAAAGAGAAAAACTAGTAACATTTAATACTCTGGTCTGAGTGAACTTAGTTTCTTCCAACTGAACTGCAAGAACTTTCTTATGACATGTAAAATCAAGCAGAAAGATTAATGGGGTGAATGTACATAAAGGGTTGAACAAGAACACAGTATTTCTGGTTTTTGTCTTTCAAGGAAGTTGATCATTTCAGGAAAAGATGGTTAAAGTATATTCAGCCAGCTATTGACTATAATAGGAGCTCTATGGTTGTTGGGCTACATCCTGACCTTGGTGAGGTTGGTGAAAACTGGCATAGATTTTAATCACAAATTATTTATTTAAAAAAAAATAAGGTAGTAACTCCATTGCAGTTATATTTCAACAACTATATTTAAAAACTTCAGTTTTGTATGTTATACAGAAACATGAGCCAGTTCTGGACATTGCAAAAGTACTTTACTACACACATGGTCAACTTTTGCCATCTCTTTTCATGGCCAGAGAAGGGTAGTCAAAGCAGCAGAAGGTATAACGGAGTAGTTGGACACCAGGAAAGGAGTTTGACAAGGCTGTCACATCTGTTCAATATGTATAGTGAAATAATAGTGTGTATTGCTGTTGATGGTTGCCATAGTGGTATTAACATTGGCAGAAGGAGATGTTGTAATCTCAAGCACGCTGATGACATCCTTATTGCTGAGTCTGTGGTTTCCAGTAGCAATGCAAGTGGCTGAAGCCAGTGTGGGCTCAGACACTGTGGATGACAGTTGACAGCAGCATTACTGAATGGAAATGAACATGTTGAGCAAGCAAAGTTCTGTTCTTCAAACCCGACAGAAAAATGAAGTTTGCCACAACCTAACGGCAAGAAGGAAAAAAACCAAAAAAGTGACCCATTAAACATGTGAAATAATCTGCTTCAAATTATAGTGTGCATGAAGAAAAGATTTAAACATCTGCCTTGTTAAGAGGAATGATGCAAAATCTAGGGCCTTGAAGAGATTCCCTGTCTTCCTATCAACTTGAGATGATCCTTAGTGGAGTCTGGGTTTTCTGCTGCTATTCTAAATAATAGTGAAGCCAAACTTTGTTAACATGTTTACTATCTCTTACAAATATTGAATCAAAATAAGCAGACACTCAGGTCCAAGGCTTTAACCAGAAAAGATGAAGACCAACACACAAAAATGCAGCTACTGTCAAGCTGAGTTAAGGCTGTAGCAATGATGACAATCTCAGCCTGAAGAGAGCATGACAACTGATTGAAGGGAGGTAGGGTCTGCTTCCCAAATCTCTGTGTCCTTCAGAATTACTTATTCTGAATGTTTGAATATTCTGACAGGCAGATTGTGAAGGAAGAATCTGAAACACCAGGGTAAATAACAACTTGCACATTTATAGAAAAAAAATCCAGTGCAATGTGTTGACAACAGATTTATTGAGTAGTTTCTGTGGCTGAAAATTACTATTGAAGTGTTATATTTCAATGCCTGTTTCTTCATATTTTTTGATAAAACACATTGAAATGTGAGTTCATGCATTTATTATTATAGAGTGCAGAAGGCGTGCTATTGGTTCACATTACTTGTGTGATGTTTTGTACAAATGGACAATGCCAGTTTATAATCATAAGAAAAAAGAAAGACATGAGAGAATAATTGGGAGTACATTTAACACACTTGATTTGAAGGAGAATTTTAATGGTGTGTAAAGTCAAACTTCTTTTGAAGCAATCTAGTTAATTTAGTTTGTTCGGACATTTTAAAAACTTTATGTTTGTCTTATGTTCATGAGTTAATTACTTGGACTTCATCATTATTACCACAAGAATTGTTCACTATTTTCCTTCTTCTTCTCACTTTATTAGAAAAGAGGCTCTGGATGGCTGAAAGCATCATGCATATGGTCACCTAGTGTCACAATATAAACAACCATAGTGTAAGAACTAGAAATGGGTCCAGTAGACCAGTTTTATTTCTTTGATATTGCATGAAATGACACATGCTGCCTGTGCTTAAGAAGATGCTTCTGTGATTGCCATGACTAATTACACAGAAGTGTTTGTAAACGTATCAGTACTAGTTTACTTGCATATTTCAGGAAACAGCTGCATTGAAAACTTTTTTAGTGTAATCTGGTTAGTTCCTAGTTTAACCTGAAATCCATGGTGGCTTTCTTTTTGTTACTCTTCCTCAAGCAATGAGAGTAAAGCCTGGCTGCACAGAATTTCACATAGTCTTACTGTCGGTGCTATAACAAATGTAAAGGCAGAAGCAAATGTATCTCCAGACTGAATTTTAGATTGTTCTTATTATTAGAATGACATTTTCATTATGAATTTATATACAATGGATTTTATGTGAATTTAGATGAAATTTATAGGCAGCCTGAGGTAGAACTGTACTTATTTTGAAGGAAAATTAGGTATATGATGTTACAAAAGGGTAGGCAGGCTTTTTAACTGCAGAGAGGCTTATAATTGGAAAGTGGACATGTTTCTCTAACAGGTGCTTAATTGCCTTTACCTTACAAAGATGGAGTTTGTATCTAAGGATCCTAATTCTGGTGTAGTTGAAATTGTTCTTGTGTCTGCACAATCCACCTTGCAGCTTGTATATCAGCTCCTGATTTTCTGTGAATTAATTACAACCTGACATATGAAGGGAAACTAAAACCTGTGCCTGTTTCCCTTGCAAAACCAGACTGCAAAAAATGGAGTTTCAGTAGATCCTCCATGTGCAGCTGAGCTTATTTTGCAACACAGCACAAACTAGCAAGAGAGGAAATGTTTTACAGTAAGGAACTCAACAGCCATCCCAAGGTCAATCTTACAGACTCCCTTGGTTTGAAAAAGATGTCTGCTAAGGAAGGCAGGAGCCTCCCCTGGAATGGAAAATGTAAACACCCTCCCTCCAAATTATTATGATTTTGAAATTAAGGGGCTGTCAGGCAATGATATAAGAACAGGAATAACAGTTCTTTACTAGTGTGTATAATAAAGCAAATAACCACCACCAACCATGGCATTAACCCCAAACAACAGGAACCCAGCCCAAGCCATCCTGGTTCTTTACTAGTGTGTGTAATAAAGCAGACAAGCACTACCAACCCCAGCAGTAACCCCAAACAGAGCAGGAACCCAGCCCCAACCATCCCAGTTGTAGGGGCTTCCCCTGGTGTAGTTCCGGGCACGGCCAGCAGGGGCGCTGCTGGCTCCCAGCGGGCAGGGCGGGTGCTGTGACTCCCCCGCGCCTGCAGGGGGCGCTGTGGCCGGGCTGGGGCATCCCGCGGTGATGGCGGCTGGGCCTGGGCGGGCAGGGATGTGAGAGAGGCCTTGATTCACAAACCCTGGGGCAGCCTATCCCGAGACCCAGCAGAGAGCTGGGAAACAGCAAGCTGGGCTGGCAAGAGGTATCAGCAGGGCAGGGGGTGTGGGGCTACAGAGCAGCAAAAACTTGGAGCAGCACCAAGAAGAAGTAGGGGCAGGACAGCGGCAGCCTGGCTCTCAGCATCTGCTCAGATCAGGATCCCAGGTGCCTGCGCAGATGGGGATGAGTCCCTAGTTTAGTGAGGTAGGTGTTAATGAGGTCCCAGTTATGTGGCTGCTCTCACCAGCAGAGACTCACCCTACGGCAGAAGGAGAAGCTCTGGACTGGGCTTCTGCGGCAGCAGAAGCTCAATAGTTGCCCTCTGAAGAGAAACTTTCAGGTAAGAGAAGTGCAACCAGAGGCCCTCATTCCCTGAGCTTGGGCACTTCTTTTGTTTAAGTACAGAGTCATTAGTGTTTCCTAGCAACTTATGGAAGAAGAGTCCCTAAGTAAATGGAGTAAAAGGAAAGAAGCCTAACCCTTAACAAAGACAAACTCTCAGAAATTACGTTTGTGTAAATGATGGTAATGAAAGAATGACAAGAAACCAAAATACCAAAATACTTTGTGTTCAGGTAAATTTAATCCACATTTCTAGGTTTACTGCTTGTTTAGTTTTATACTTCTCTAATTCTTCTCTTTTTGTTTCATATTTTATTGAACTGTATTGGCACAACAGCTGGGAGGGCAAACTGTGATATTAGAGGTGAGGAAGTAACCAATGGCAGGAGGAGATGCCACTTCTTAATCTGCTGTCATTGCTACGGCAATGTAGTGCGAGAGCAGAAATCACAGCCTCTTCACAGCAGGAAATAATACACTTCCACTTGCAGACACAACAACACGCAATAATCTGAAGTGGTATCAGAATGTGACAGTACCTGCACAAGAGCCATGCCAGCCATATGACTTCTGAACAGATCAAAAGGTTTACTCCTGACTCAGACACAAAGCTCCTGATTATACTTTTGCAGTGTGATAACCAGTGTAATCATGTTTGGAGCTCAGCCTCAATGATAGGCATCCTTCTGCAAACTTCAATGGAAATTTCTTTCTCCAAGAACTGTTACCTTCAAATAAAAAACACATTATGTGGAAGACAGTAATGGTGTATCTGCCTGCTTGTGTCCGTAAAAGAGATCAGTACTATACAAGGCAGACCAGAATATAAAATCTATTTTTTTGGATTGCATTCTAACATAGTTGTTCTGCTGGAAACCATACTGCATGAAAAATCACAAATGAACAGAAGGCTCTCTGCAACAGGGAGGAAACATGGGGGTTTTCCTGTATTATTAGAGTAGATATTTATATAGGTGTACAGATACCAGAGAGATGACCATAAATTTAGCTAGGTACTTGACTTCCATTATTAAATATTTCATTTCAAAATATAACACTCCATTAAGGAATACCAGTGAATTCCATCAAATTCTTTCAGTTTTTCCTTTTTCTAGGGAACTTTGAGAGCCATCTTTCAAAATTCTCCTGCAATAGCCAAAGTAAACTTTGTAAAATAAACATATTATGTATGGTTTTACTATATATTTCTGACTCTATTTCTGTGAATTAGATTGAGATAAATTTGTGGGGCTAAAGTTCTTTAAACACATGGAAAAACAGGAGATCTAGTACAATACTACATAAAGCACTACAAGTACTTCAGTCATACTAGTAATAAATTAAATCAGAAATCTATCTCTTATTTAACAGTGAGAAGATTGGGGGGTTTTGTCTGAGTTCTGTGGAAATATTTGTCTGAATGTGGTGCAATCAGAAAAAAGTGTCTTTTAAAACATAAAGGAAAGTAATTTTATGTGCAAGGAATAATGAATTTATAAAATTAAATGGACTTGAACTAAGAAGCAAGTGATGAGTTGCTTTGGAGATTTGGTCTTGTATGTGCCCTTTTTAGATTAGAAAAGAAAGAATGCTGCAAGATTTGTACTAATTTGTTAGATTTGGTGATGTATTGAAGATTTATTGTATTTTCAGTGAAGTAAGACAAAATGATCCTCTGCAATATGGGCTGGAATACAGAAAATGATAAGGAAATAATTGATTCTTCATAAGTAGACAAATGAGTGTGTTCATATTTTGTGTGTTCATTACTTACAACATTTACACATTTATGAGTAAGTATGGCAGATCTGTTCACACACATTGATTAGCTGCATGTTCACTCAGTAACTCTTTCTGTCATACTTACCTGTACTTCACTATTGTCTGTCACATAAATAACCACAAAAATGTTCATACTCTCCATCCTGGGGAGTAAGTTTAGGATCTCTGAGAGGCATTATGGTGCTTATGGCACCATAAACAGATATCTTTTGCATGTGCACAGGAGAAAAATGGCATGGAGTGTGATATTCATGTTGCTGCTTCACTGCTATTCTCTCTAAGACTGCCAGGCTCCCTTGCATAGCTAATTGTTATGAAAATGGGAACTACCTATGCAAAACTGAAGGGTTAATCAGATTCTTCTTCTACTTCTGGACTGCAAATATGCACAATGCCCAAAAGACCCAGTATGAGCTGTTGCTTGCTCTCATGTGTCTCTACTCACACGCATAAATTTTTCTTATGTGGGGATTTTCTTGTGTTTTTAAGAAAATTTACTGAGTTACTGGATTTTTACATGGCTCAGTTATAACTCTCTAACATTTTAGGTTTCATCTCTTTGCAACCCAACCACTTCTTGTGTTGTAAGATGTGCTGGAAAGTTGATGGATGCTAGTATATGCATGGGCTGTTTCATGATGGAAGACAAACCAAACATGAGGGTGGCCCCAACACAGGCAGCATCTTTTGTCACCAGGCACCATCTCACTGTTCTCAAGCAGGGCTGAGCTGTTTGGCATTTTTGGATGAGGTGAGGCGGTACGGCAGCTCTGGGGTTCTGAAAGGGAGTTCTGGAAATAGCACCAGGTAACATAAAGTTTTTGTGAATCCTATTAAACGGAGCTCACCTTGCTGCAGACATGGTTCTGTGGGCTTTTTATGAAAACAGAAAATTGGTGCTGGAAAGAATTTTCTAAGAGTATATTGTCTAGATATCTGTACTCTGATTATATATGGCTATGACTGAAAATAGAGAAATTTTGCTATGGATCAAGTCTGTGAATAACAACAGAAGTATTTACATGCATACTCATGACACCTGAATAAAGATTTTTCCCTCCCTATATCTGCTCTTACTGCACTTTGAACCAAGCTGGTAGAAACCTCCCAGGGCCTTCAGTATTACAGGAGTGAGCCTTAAGGGGACTTCTGCACTTTGCCCATCATATCTAAAGATATTTATATTGAAAGTATCTGTAGAATTATATTTTTCGGTAGACATTAGATTTAGCGCTGCTATCATTTCTCCTCAACAGGAAAATTTTATTCTTATGCAATTAAAATAATCAGTTTAAGTTCATTTAAAAAAACAGACAATAGCATATTCATTACCAAGATGACTTAGCTATACCTTAAAGCACAATAGGAAATTAGATTCACACATCAAGGATTTAGCTCTCCATCTTACCAATATTTGTAATCACAAAACTGTGCTTTCTCCATAGATGGCTGTAGTTGGCCCAAGAAAGTTTGTATTTACATTCTCTTAAAATTGCGCTAGATTGTGTTAAAATCTAAAATTTTTATGCTGTTGTGGCGCCTGTTAGCAGAAGCCTTGAAAGTAATCAGTATCCCTGTGTTCTGCATAAATGGAGGGCCGCACACAGTCCCCCTACTTCAGCATGTGAAATGTAGCAAACGGAGACGTTGAGTAATTACAAACTGTAACATAGTGGCTTTGCAAGATGCAGTGTTTTGGAATATTCTTGTAAAAAGGCAAAGTTCTTTCTCTTGCAGAAAAGTCCTGACCTGCTGAAACCTGTTTCATGGTTGTTCTCTTCATACTCTACCATACTGTCTTCCCTAAAGTATATTCTATCTCTTACTGAGAACTGAACTGGTCCAGTGACTTGAAGGTCCATTTCCAGGAAGAACTTCTAATCCGTTTTAATGGAAGTTGTGTGTTTCAATCCCCTGGACTACTATGATAATCTCAGCTGCACAAGTGGTGCTGATGATACAATTTTCTGCTGAATCAGAATGTAATGGAAATCCATGCGTGCTGTTAGGGGAAGTCCTGTCTGCAGAAGAGCATAAAGCCAAGGCCTGCTAGCTCGCATTCATCACTTCTGCAGGCAGAAAGGGAGGAAAGGGTTATTTGTTGGGAAGAGGGGTTAAAGTGTGTGGGTGTCAGCTGCAGGATCTTAAAAACTGTTACATGTACATTTGCTTCCTACAGACTACAACTTCATTTGAGCGTTGGTAGTTACTTCTAGCTGGGAATAGCTAAGAGTGTCAGGGAGGACTCTCTTTTCTGAAGGAAACAAATGCAACACTGTAATACAGACATTGCACAACAGCTAGGAGCAAGGTGATCCCCAGAAAGTGCTTTGTTTTCCTTCTAGGACAAAAAGGTGTTATTAAAAGTGTAAGATATTAATACTAAAATTACGTTCATTTTATATCAATGTCACTATATTACTGGAAATCAATATCCATATCCTTAAACAACTTCTGTTTGTGACAATTTATTAAGCATAAATAAAGAAGTGCCCCTTCAGGCTGCAAGAAGTATGATGCAGCAGAGTATATTGCAGATTTGTTCTTTTTCTTCTCTCTACAATGTGCAAGGAACTGTGAGATTAAAAAAGGTTGGCCCTGTTAAGAACTAACACATGCTGGAGGGGGTGTCTTTTCAAAGCACTTTCTCTGAGGGAAAAAAAAAAAAGAAAGCTGTTTAAATATTGCATTGATAACATTTAAAATGATCTTTCATCATTTCTATCCCAGAGAATGATAGCGATACTATAGCAAGTGACAGAAATAACCTTTTAATAAAAGTGAATTTTTATAGTAGGACTGGATAGCTCAGGATATTAGTAATGGAACATAGAACCTCTCCCTTCTAGCTCATCCGTTCATGTCTGTCCCTGCCTGGTAAAGACCCAAAATTATTATCATCAGATGGCTGCTTGGGGGCCCCGAGGAAACGAGTTGGTGGTCTTGGTCCAGTCACTGGCACTAATTGCCATCCTTGCTGACAGTCTTGTTAGACAGGCGTGGAAGCAGCCCTGCCTTAATGAACTATTACACAGGTTTTCTATTATATCCCTACATTCAGGCACCTGAATGCTTTGCAGATATTAGTCATATTGTCCTCCCAACACCACTAGTCAGCAGGGACATATTTACCCTTGTCTGCAGATGGGGAAGCAGAGGTACAGAGCAGCTGTACTTAGTCATGCGGGAAGCTGGAGACAAAGGTGAGTGCCAGGTCCCGCTCTCCCAATTCAACCCGAGCTGCAGTGCCATCTCCCCAGCTCATCTGAACTGCAGCAAGGGTTCCACCAAACAAGAGCTGGTGCATGACAGAGAATGGGCACTGCAGCTTGCTGTATCCTATATAATGCAGGCTCAATATTTCTGAGCATTTGCACTAGGGCATGGACAAGGTGCTGCTGCAGAGAAATGTTGCAGGGGCTATGCATTATTACAGAAGATGTATATTCAATAGCGTGGGGAACGAACTTGCCCACTTCTAAGAACAATAGACCCACAGACTGTATTTCTGTGAATCAGATGGTTTGTGACTGATGAGGCTTTTTTCCCAGTTTGGCATAATAAGCAATTTACTTCCTCACTGATACGGTTATTGTCACAGCTTTTGCACTAGTGTTTGATAGCATTGATTAGTTTGTGCTATGCTAATTTTTAGCACAAGGAGGGAATTGATTTACTTCAAGCTTAGTATATTTTAGCACTGAAGTGGAAATAATTCCATTGAAAATATGGAAAATGAGCAGTCACCTTAACAATTGAATAAATGACTTGACATTTGTGGGCCTAAAGTATTCGATAGATAAGAAGATTTTCATATTAAAAATAAATCATTGGCCTACCTATTATTTAGCTAGGCTTGGAATCATGAATAAAGGGTCTCCCACAGAAAGAGAGAGAAGATTATTGATTGCGCCTCCATATTAAAAAAAATTAAATGGATGGCATTTCCTGGTTCCTTATGGGAAAAAGTCAGTGCATTTAGGTTATGGTCAGAATAACTCAATAATTTTTAAAGCAGTTCTTCTATCACAAGGTCATAGATGATGTGATTTCCTGTGTCTTCTGCAGATACCAGGTAAAAAATCTTTAATAAGAGTTCCTTGTATGAATTATTCACAACTCAGAAGTGTGCTCCATATTCAACTAAGTTAAAAGGAAGCAAAGCATATTCTGCATCAAAGAACTTGCATGAAGCAGGAGGAAAATAACAGAAGAGCAGAATCTTTCTGGGGAAACAAAAAGGGTTACAGCAGTAAAACTTCTAGCAAAGACTGCTGTCTAGTGGAACTAAACATATTGTGAAATAAATATTACATTACCATTCTTACAAAACTGAGCACACAAAATGCTCTAAAAATATCTGAAGGAGCTTGGCTTTCCAGTATGAATTTGTTTCACTTTTTACAATTGCTTTAATACTGAGCATATTTGTCTCTAGGGATCGACATCACGGAGGGCAATATGAAGAAATAGGTTGTTCTGGCTCCAGTTAACCCATTCACAGCATCACATAAGAAAAGAAAACAGGGATGAGGACTCTAGTCTCAGCTCCATCTGCAGCACTAGGTGATATACTGTGAAATAGAGATCATGTATCCCCTTATATGACCAAGGGCATTATAAGCATGATCCTCACTTTCTGGGTATCTAAAAAAAGTCCTTTGAATAGAAGCAACAATCAGCTTTGATTATTGAACTCTAGCTCAATGTGAGCATCCTTATGAACAGATAGAGTGCTTTTGATAAATTTTTTACTCTGAAGAATTAGGTCCCCGTTCTAAAAAAAAATGGGTATTCAAAATTACCTCATCTTGCTTTCAACTTTAGTGGCATAAAGCCTTATCTCTAACTTGCAAGCAAGAACCTTTCCTCATCTCATAGGGATCTTGTGAAGATAAATAATTCTCTGTTTGCAAATCCCAAAGAAAATGATACAGGAGTATTGTATAACAAGCTCAGAAGGTATTTAATAATAGTGTATTCAGTGCTGCATTTGAATGGTGTGTAGTAAACAATAAAGTCACAGACTGAATGATGAGAATGACAGAAATAATGAACACTGAATGAAACCTGGTTCCTGTAGAAATAAGTATGTGATCTTATAATTAGTATCTATCATAATGTATTCCAATAAAGGAGATAGATCAAATTTACAGAGGAACCCTTTGTTGTAGACTTTTCAGTCTTGATCGTATGGCCTGAACACGCTTTTGGTGTAAAGGAAGTTCTGAAATACACTTTTCTTCTAAAGCACATAATAGCAAGAATGTGGAACAGCTGCGTAAATGTGCCCAACAGTCTCCTGACCACTTAGAATTACACATACTGCAGCTCATAAGTTTCCTTTGCATCTTTTTCCTAAAGCCTCATCATGGGTTGTTGTGTTGGGGGTGAAATCTCCAAAAATAGAGCTGTCACAAGACAGGAGTTCCTTGAAGACAGCAAGACAGCTGAGATCTCTTCTGTGGGCTCAGGGTCCTGTGATGATTTACCCTTCATAAGGCTTATTTACCTGAGACCAACTATTGCAAATAGATTCCTGTTGATGTGGTTGTAGTCAAATACCAAATCAGGGGAGAGGTCTGTGCTTCTCAATTGTCCGAAAAGCCAGACACATGGCAAATGTTGGAGCCCCATTCTAGTTGGATTCAATTTGTGGTCTTGGGGAAGGAGGAGAGAAAATTATATTTCTCATACCATCCTCTGAATTACCTTTCCCAGTTAACTACTTGAAATTATTTTTCTCCTGTTGTAGTGAGCATTGAAAGAGCTACAGGAACTTCTATCAGCTCATATGAACATGTCTCTGAATAGCAAGTTAAATAAAGACCTGTTAGGGTTTCTTTCAATTGTTCTGGTTATAGCATAGCGTTGAAAACAAGTTTCTGGTGTCCCTTCAGTTTTGGAGGTGGACACTTCTTTAAAAGAAGGTTAATCATTCAATTAACTCGCAGCTACCTGATAAAGCTCTTTGAATGGAAAAAAATTCTCTTGTGACCAGTCTACCTGGATTGTTTGAAGTTGCCAGTGGTTTCCAGAGCAGGTGAAACATATACTACAATTTTCTGGAATAGAAAAAAATAAGAAGAGGTTTGTCCAATATTGTCTGCTGGTGAGTTTTGCTGTTTTTCTCTGGTCCACTATCTCTTCCACTTTCCCCTCAGGGTCTGTTCGCAGGTATAACAAGAGGTAAGAGCAAATTCTGCACAAGAAATGCAGAAATAATTCCATTTGACATATAAAATGGCCTAATTTTCAGAAAGTGCTGAACATCTACTCTTTTAAATTTGGGCTCCTTCCAAATGTTAAGTAGCCAGAATTACTAGACACTTTGAAAAATTGCACTTAAAATACTAATATCATTAGGGCTGTGGCAGATGAGTAATCCAGCTTCAATTTTTTAAACATTGGAGATAAACTAATACAAATGCAGCAAAATGTCTTCAAAATGTAGATAAATTGTTTTGCAATATGCTATGTATCTTCTCTCAGATATGTAAGAGTATGTTGTTGTTTATCTTGTCAAGTTTAGTACGTCCATATTAAAGGATGTCCTGTTGCTTCTTTTGCATTATAAAACCCTAAAAATATAAGATATGAAGTGATGTAATCTTTCCCTAGAAATATGAACAGTAACATCATATCACATAGGAAAAATGTTGAAAATGAGATAAGGCAGCACAAAGAGGGGTGTACAGAGCATGGAGAATAACCAGATCAAAGGAACAGGATACTAAATTTGAAGTGGGTACTAGTTCATGCCCCCGACATGAAGATAGAGAGTACTGAAATACTATATTCTGTTTCAGAGAACTATCAAATGGATATGTAGTAAAAAGTAACATACAGCATAGGACAACAAAAATCACACATATTTATTAAATATTTAAAAGGTGATTCCTGGCAGAAAGGAAAGACCTAA
>VZTB01012904.1:110996-122112 GCA_013397245.1 Thryothorus ludovicianus | reverse complement strand
TTCATATCTTGCAATCTTGTTGAAGGAAATTTATTGCAACGAGAAACATCATATTGTAAGAAGAACTATTGCAGTAGAGATATTTTTATTATCTGCATGTAGTCAGTGGATATAGTTGGAGCAACAGGATATATGGACCAATAAAAAAGTTTTGGTAGCTATAAATTTGTACAACCATGAGAGTGAATTGCATATGTTACAATTATCTGGGTTGAAAGCAAAGGTTGTGTGTTATGTCAAAGATTATGGGGAAATTTTTTTTTATTAGTTTCCTATCAGCCAATGGCTTCAACTTATGTGTAGTTCAAATCTAGGGACAAATAAGGACACACATCTAAATGACTGTGCTGTAACCCAGAGGGGCCATTCACAAAGCTAAGGAAAAGTGGTATTCACTAGATTTGCAGCAAAAGCTCCCCAAAAACTGTTAATAGGCTTTGTGACAATAGCAATGCAGCCTTCACTGTGAGAAATATAAACACAACTTGTAACAAACTTTCTTAAAGTTTTCTTCCTCCAAGTGTTCTGTGGGAGATATAATATCTCCTATCCCTTTTAGTGCTTCACTTAACTGTCTGTAATAAATGAGTAAATAAGCAGAAATGAGCTTAAAACGCAATCAAAGTAGCAGGGAATTGCCATCATGAATGAGTGACTCTCACTAGACTAGTACATCTCAAGAAGGATACAAAGAAAACAATTTTACAAGGGAGTTTGATAGCAGGAGTATGGACATTCTTACATATGGACACTGGAGACAATAGGATCTGAATTTTTCTCCCCAACACCAGCACTTTCCTACGGCACATCCACTGGGCATTATGTAACTGTAAGGTCTCCTTCTCCTTGATGGGGAAATAGGGGCATATCCAGAAAGCAGTTCTGGTCAACTAAGATCAGAATTACCCTCTGGGGGCTCCTTTTGCTCTACAGGCCTCATCATGTTCCTGAAAAGGACGAGGTTCCTATTGCACTGAAACCTCTCTGTACAGGAAGGTTGGATTGATTGGACCGAAGATTTTTGGATATTTCCATAGAGCAAGATGTTTTAGGGGGAATAGCTTCATCCATCTATCTATCTATCTATCTATCTACCTACCTACCTATCTATCTATCTGTCTATCTATCTATCTATCTATCTATCTATCTATCTATCTATCTATCTATCTATCATCTATCTATCTATCTATCTATCTATCTATCTATCTATCTATCTGTCTGTCTGTCTGTCTGTCTGTCTGTCTGTCTGTCTGTTGGTCTATCTACTGTAAATGTTACGCCACTGATCATTCCTTGTATTGTGTCTTCTCATGTCAGCAACAAATATGTATTCAGAACCAGCTTATCTAAACACCAGCAATAAGCTGATCACTGGTAATTATGAAAGAAGCTAGATGAATAACTTTATCAATTAATGCTGAAGGGGAGCTTAGAGAGAGGTATAACATTGTTTCTTTTATTTTGATGTGTGGTTGAAACAACAAAGAGAGTTCACTTAGCTGTTGAACAGTCTCTTTTTAGGCTGTCCTCTGAATGAAAGTAGAGAGCAGGTTAAATCATAACGTGCATGTTCAAGAGACTTGCCTCTTCCAGGAATATTGCACCTGCATTATTGAAGAGGGTGCTGCTCTGACGTCTTTCTTTAGTGCACATCGGTGAGATTTTAGCCCATAATGTCAACTAAAGCAAAGTAAATAGTAGGAAAATTGTTCTGTGAATATTTGCTCAAAGTGAAAAGTGGATTTCAATTAGACCATGTTTGCAATGCTTTCACGTTTGCTTTCCAGGAACACTTGAGTGCTCAAGCTTTATTAGTATGAATAACTCATGAAAAAGTGAATGCTAGCTAAAATATTCACCAAAAGCAGATTTTGAAAAGAAAATTCACTGGAGAAGTGTGTGACTAATTTTGAATAAGAAGTACTGCTGAGAATTTTACAATGTTACTATCTCTTTGTAGACAGCTTACAAAGAGAAATAAAGGTAGTATCTGCAGATTATTTTCAGCAAATGTTCACCAGCTCTAATGTAAAAAATTTCACAGCAATGTTGTAATTTCTGTAAGGCTAAGATCTGTTGTTTCTGGTTTCTTATGAGATTAAATTCTTAGCTTGTTGTCGAGGGCATGCTTCATAGATGTTCAAGCACCAAGGGCTCCCATGATCTTAAACAATATTTGGGATTGCTTGGTAACCTCATGACTGGATCACTAATTCTTGCTACTCTATGTATGTCCTATACTTGCTACAGGTTACACTTTAAGAAAATTGTGCTTACTCTCCCACTTGTGTCATCATAGAAATTTTTTTGCTTGATGATCCGGGTGAAATGCACCACATTTAACGTTTGTCAACACGCCTATTTTTTTACCTCACACACCCTATATTCTATAGAATTGTTTTTAAGATTAAAAAAGATGGAAGGAAATTTGCTGGATTGTGGTTTCATGTAAGTTGGTGTTTTATTTCAGTGGCACTCCTAAGAATTCAAGAGACTATTTAATATAAACAAGAGTATCTTCCTCTGATTTCAATTAGAATACAAATCTTACAGCTAAGGACAGAATATTTAGAACAGAAAAGAGTGCCACAAAATAAGTAATATTAATTGTAATTCTAGTGTATTAGGAATCAAACCACATCCAAAAAAAGAGTTTTCCAAATTCCTCCTTTCCAATTTGACTGCTTCCTTTTACACTTTCACTCCCTTTCTGAGTCTTCCTCTCTTCTTTCATGAGAGGAAGAGGAACATTATAGCCATCTCTTATTGCTACTTTTGTTGTAGATGACAAGATATCTTCCTGTACATCATGTCTCCTTTACTATACTCAAAGCCAGAAGCAGAAGCAAACCAAAACCAAAACCAGGAAAAAAAGAATAAAAGAGAGAGAGAGAAGTATTTCCCTTTCACTTTCACAATGCACAAAGGAAAATTATTCATATTCAGCTTCATTCTTGAGTGTGAACTAAATTATAGGGACTTAAAAATGAAAAAATGAAGATGAATGAAACTCTCTCTTGCTTAGCGATCAAATAAAAAATAAACATTTGCCTAAAATGATTGCCATTGCTTAATACATTTTATATGAAATAAGATACTCTGTTGTATCATTTCTCACAATATGTAATGCTTTGTTTTTCTGCAATACTATTTTGCTGATTTCTAAAATATTAAAATAGATCCTTTTTGCCTGTTCAACAGCAATTTCTTTATATAAACAAATGCTTCTAAATGCTTTAAGAAAAGAGGTATTAAATTGGTTAAAACACAAACCATTAGTAAGCCTCTCAGAGAAAAATCTGCAAATGTGAAAACAAGAAGGGAAGAGTACAGTGCACATAGTAATTATTGCAATTCATCAAATCATAGCATATGTACTAGCATTGAAATTATATCACCCAAAGAGCATAGACATTTTACATGGCCTGAAAATTCCTTGCTTTGTTAAAGTGAGATATACAAATAATTCATTTGTTCTCCCTTATGAAACATATTTGTATGATCTCTCTAAGGGTTATGTTGTGTTTGCTGTTGAATATAGTTTGCACTATTTCCATATAGATTCTCCCAGGGGGAAAATCGGAAAAGAACTGCTCAAGTCCAATAATTCAGTATTTTACATGGCACTAGAGGTATTAAAACTCATATTTTATTTAAAAATTGTTCAAGGAAGCATGAAATATTGAATAAACTCCAGTCCTGAATCCTTCTGCATACAACTGTTGCCCTGTGAAGACTCACAGATTGGCCTGAGTAAAATCTGGAATGGAGCATTCCTTAGGCACAAAGTGAAGTCTCCTTTAGCCAAAGCTTCTTAACTTTTGAGAACAATTTCATAAAATCGAATTAAAAATTGACCTTTAATTTGCATTTTCATGTTTGTCATCTAGTTTCTTGAAATGAAGTTTGGAAAATGCCTTCTTTCAGTAAATATACAGATCTCTATCCTTTCAATTTGAACCAGAGTATACAGGCTTTATGAAAAAGGAACAGCATGTCATAATTCTGGTTTACTAATTTTGTTCTAGTTGGACAAGTGCACACAATGAATTTTATACATCTAAGTTTAAACCTCACAATTCCTGCTCCCAGATCAGGTGAACCAGAGAACTTCAATTCCTTTTTTTCCTACTTAAAACTGAAGTGAAGTAAACTGAAATTGAAGGCTTCACTTTCTATTTTGTTGTTCATTAGTAGCTTCAGTTTACCTCTTGCTTTTGTGATTTTGTGTGGAAAGTCTTTGGCTTCAGTAGGGTTTCTCTTGATTTATACCAGTTTAAGTAAAACTCATATTGGCTCTTTTCTCTCACTGAAGATGTTGCCCATGAGATGTGTCAGAATAATGACTCAGGAAAATGAAGTCATAGACTAGACAGGGCTCCCAGAGAATGAGCGGCCTTGCACACTTCACTGGTCCCCACATCAGTGTGCGCTGATCCTGCCGTGACGAGGATTACCTGGGGAGGTGCCTGACATTCTCCATGCCTGCTCAATCTGTTCTGTGTGGCAATAGAGGTGATAACTGTGTTGTGGACATTTGTCCTCGAAGAGTACATTTCTCATACCAATAGGCTATTGACTTCCAGTAATTGCAAACTTAGGGAAGATTTTTATTGGTGTGCTGGAGATAAAAGATCTCTTGTCCCACTATCACAATCTTCCACAATGATTAAACTGCAACTAGGAAAGAGACAAATTTAGTCCCCTTTTCTTACCTATCTGAATAGGGTGTTGGTATCTGCCTACATAATCAAAAAATCAGCATGTGGAGATTTATTTCACAGCAGAACTTGCACCACAAAACTGTAAGGCAGTTTGTTAATGATCATTTGTCAATTCTTTTTGTCATAACTGGATGTTAATAAGGAATATTAAGGATGAGGAGATAAAAAGAATATCTGATTAATAGTCCTACCTTTAAAGACAACTATTAAAAAAATAATACTTTATAGAGTCAATAGTTTAGAAATATGAATTTGACTAGTTGTATTACTTGTTTAAAATATAACGAAGACACCTGGAATTATAACATCCTTTACACAGTGGATGTCATATTACTTTTTTTGGTGGTTACGTCAATTTAGTATTTCACGTATTATTAATAATTCCTCATTACATAAAATTATTACTAAACTGGCAATTAAGTGAATGTGAAGGATCCATATGCTGAAGTGTTTGTAACATTTCAATTATGAACCTCACATCAGATGTCTTCCGGTGTACATCAATAACACTAATGAACAATCTTTTTGCCAAAACCACCCAAATGTGTTCCATTATCTTATAATATTATGTATTATGTTTTCACAGAGCCTTTATACATCTTCATAAATATTTAGGTATTAGCTTCAGGGGGAATCAGGTAGTCTACTTTCTGGCTTTATAGCACAAACAGGTTTCTTCATATCCCAATAGTTATCAAATCTAGACATTAGTGTTCCAGCTATTGGCAACTTCTTGTTTAAACATGTCTTCATCAACTTGGTTTTATGATTAATTTCTTTAATTTATATTTCCTTCTTATTTTTTAAAATAAAATCTCTCCTAAGTTAAGCACACTTACCTCATTGTTGCTTTTCAAAGACAAGTCTGTTCTCCTAACTTAAACCAAATATCTCTCAGAAAGTACACTGGACAATTTGTGCACTGAAAATCATAATGTCTTTAATTCTAACTTTCAGTCTGTGAACCACATAGATTGTCATCTTTCCTGTAAAAGAGTAAATCAAACAATTCTGAAAAACAAACAAGATGAAGAAAGGTAGTAAGTGAAAAAAACGGACAAATAGTGTGTATACAAAACCCTCATTCAGCTGTATGTCTCCCCTAGCAAGGACATACAGGCTACTATTCCAAAACAAAGTGTATTGAGTAAGGTAAGTGAACTTCAGAAATGTCCCTTCTTTCATGTTCAGTTTTCTGGTTTAATACACCTGGGTCTTATGCCATTTGTTTCCTTGTGCTTTGAACTGTGATGGACTGTGGGATTACCAGTGCTGCACAGATCTTGCCTTCCTGCAAAGAGATGAAGGAAGTTTTGCAAAAACCTGCAAAAGTTTGACCAGTGGTCATTACTGACCGAACTTCACTAGGCATAGGCTGACTGTTCCTCTCACTTGCCCCTCTTTAATAATTATAAATTTGCATGTGTCAGTCTGATATTACTGAAGAAGGCACAAATATGAAATAAACCACAGAGAATTGTTTCCTATTCATCAGTGGTGATGGTTTCCATGTAGAGTTGTGTGTCTGGCTATACGTCCAAAAGTCTGGACTGATAAAGCAGCATTTTAACTCTTGTATGATGCAAGATAGTTGTCAGCGGAGAAATACTAATGTCCACACTTAACAAAGATAGTCAAATTACAACTTGCTTCTCCTTGAAACTTGGATGAAGCTTCTAATGAAGGCTTAATACAGAAGGAGGCAGTTTATCTCTCATTTATTTTTTGATTGAGAGTTTTAAAATTTCACCAGGCTCCTCATTGCTGTTATACAATTGTGTTCTCTGCATTTGTAGTTCATATGCTTTCAACTTGCCTGGGAAATTTATGTAAACACAGGGATGATCACATCACACCACTGCCTTGGAGCCCATACCATATGGATGGGATGTGGTACTGCAGAGTGTCTTATCACAAGGGCAATTTATTCTTTCCTTTTTCAATTTGCAGACAAGACCGTTCTTAAAAAAAAGATTAAATATTGCTGAAAAAATAGCCAAGACGTTTGAGTACTATAAAGCAGAGAGGTCCTGGGAAAGATGATGGAAAAAATTTTCTTCCATATTATGAAATTTTTGGGTTGTGAGTAAGAAGATTTGCCCCTCCACAGGGACAAAAACTACACTAACCACTTAGAATACTGTGGCTTTGTCAATAACGTTTCATAAAAATACTAAAACACTGAGTACCTCTTGTATTGGTGAGCATATCTCTCTTTTAAGAAAACACTTTGGCCCAGATCTTCAGAAGTAGATCCTAGCATGTGATTTTCAAATCTTCTTGAAAGGTTTGTGAAGAGAACGTGAGCAGAAGCATTTCTTTTCAATATCACCTCTTTTTAAGTTCGCTTTCCTTGAGAACTCCAAAATTAATTTGTCTAAAATGATTCATAACTTCTACTTCTCCCTCTGTACTTTCTGAGAATATTCATGAGATACAAACTTTCATGTAAGCATTTCTCTGCAGTATATTTGTAGATTACATAATGTTAGAAGTCATAATCTATTTAGGTCTCCCAGTTTGTAATGGTAAAATGGCCTTTTGGAAACAGATTTAAATTTTGGATTGTTTAAATGCTGGACTTTTGCAGAACAGGTATTAGCCAGAAGGAGCACTGGCTCTGACAAAAACCTTCCAGCATATTTTTATCAGTCACTCAAATTTTCACAAATTTAAAAGTGACAATATTCAGCATTGAGCAGTTTGGAAAGATTAAAAAAGGGAGATCAAGGTGATTTTCCTACTGGCATTCTGATATGTGCACATAATAAATTTGGTTTATTCTCCTCAATAGACCATCTCATTCTCCCTCTTTGTCTTTCACTCATAGACTTCTCACACTGGCTCATTCATACTCTACCCTCCAGCTATGTTGCCTTGAGTGATCATCTCTTGCTTATCAGTGGAAAAATCTTCTCTCCATCCTTTTTCTGTTCACAGAACCTCTCTATATGATGCAAAAAGGTTCTCCTTTGAGTGTAATTCATTACTAAACTAATTCAGGAAAAGCCAGTTTGAACTGGAGAATCTACCTTCTGTGAATCTTCCAGCTTCAAGAAGTCCTTTGGTGATCAGTTAAGTAAGCAATCATGCAAGTTAGAGATGTTCTGAAGTGACTTTCACTTCAGACGTAACTGAACTTTCCAAGACTGCAAAAAGTTCTACTTGCAACACAGCTCAAACCACAAATACACAATACACAATAAAGGATGGTCTTTGTCACACAAAACCAGAACAAAATCAATGCAAGTAATTTTTTTTCCAGAACAAGAGCAACCTTTGCCTTCACTAATTGTTTCACCACCACCAGACACAGAAATGAGAAAAAAATATCCATGGATTTTCTGACTGTCAATAGCTGATATTTAGCTAATTGTTTCAGACAAAATGCTGATGTAACTCTTCCAAGTCTATGTTTTTAAAATAAGCAAGTACTCATAGTTCATTTGAGAATGCCATTTACTTGAGAAGCTAGGTAAATTCCAGAACCTTTGAATTAGGAAATTGATGACAGAATTGCTGTCTTTATACTGTACCTTTTTAGAACCTTAAATGTTCAAACATTCTGGGTTTTTTTAAATTGCAATGAAATCAACATTTTTCCCATGGAAAAAAAAAAATCCTTTGTTTTCACAAAGTCTTGTTAGTACTGATATACATCATTATGTTCCATCTCCCACAAAGGTAGTAAACTATACTCAAACTGTTCATGGCAAATGTGCCTTGCTAAAAATACAATCTAA
The DNA here is from genome assembly GCA_013397245.1 of Thryothorus ludovicianus. Lineage (NCBI taxonomy): Eukaryota > Metazoa > Chordata > Aves > Passeriformes > Certhiidae > Thryothorus > Thryothorus ludovicianus. Next base: position 113,645 of record VZTB01012904.1, on the reverse strand, counting down.
TCATCCCCTATTGGTTACGTTTAGTCAATCCCACCATATTAGCATCTGCTCCTTCAGCTTTTAGGAATACAGTTTTCATTTTGCTTTCTGGTATTGTTCACTTGAATCTATTCACCATTCTTACTATTCATTCTTTGTAATAATGGAATATCTGCAGTTCTTGTAATAACATAACACATGAAATAAAAAAAAAAAAACAGCTTAGGACTCTATTGTGCAAGGAGCTATACAAAAGCAGAAGCATAGAGTCTTTGAGAAACTTGCAGTTTAGATGGCGTATTAATTCTACCATGGACAAGTATCCAGAGCTGTATAATATTGATCAGCACAGTGGGACATCAACTCATCCATTAGAAGCTTCAACATTGTTTGTTGGCATCCCAGCGCAATATGAGTTGTATCCCAGTGCAATATGAGGATGGATGGAAAGTATCCATCATCACACGAAGAGGGGAAGCACAGGATCGAGCTCTGACAAAGCCCTGATGGTATTGATACTTGTCAGTATCTTCCAGCTCCCACAGAAGGTAGCTAGCCTCAAAACTAACCTCAAAAACAATTGCAACAAATATAAATTTGCAGTGAAAAAATGCATCATATATTTTCACCTTGGCCTTGCTGTGTTTGAGCCAAGGGATTTCATGAAAATTAACGCCATGCTCAATGTGAAAAGTTGTATGAAGGCACAGCTTTGCTCTGTCTCCTGAAGGTTGTTTTCCCCTGGACCTATAATGGCAGAGCTTTGAGGTGTTGTGTGCATCTGGTTTACATCAGAGCTCACTTGGAGGTCTCTTAGGGCATTCTTTATTGCAGGCTTTGGATATGTGTGTGTTTTATTTTAGTTGTTTGGCCATGCCTGGGCATGGCAGTTGAATGTAAATGGAAAGGACTTCTTTCGGTGAGTTCTCCTGTACACCCATACAGTACCTCAAACCTTTGCAAATAAGCCATTTAAGTTATCTGGACAAATCTAATTTTATGAGAGCTAAGTTAGCTTTTGTGTGTGTGTGTGTCTCCTTTTGCCATTTATAATCTTACTGCCAAAAACATGACTCTGGACATTGCAAAGACTTTTGTGAGACTAATAACATAGCCTACTGATCCTGAATCTTAAATGAGTTTTTAACTAACATTTTCTTTGAAAATCAGCCACAATTTTATATTCAAATATAGACAAAAACTGGATACTCCCAAAGTGCTCCATAAAACATTGACATAAATCTTTGGATTTATGTAGACCTGTCATGCAACAGGATCCTTTGGATCTTCCACACTACTCCAGCACACTGAGATGAGAATTTAATCAATGAGAATCAATTCATAGCCCAGCTTCCCTGCAATTTGTTCTTCAGTATATGTGATGCAATGACAGTTTGTCTTTATAAAACTCTGATCCTAATTCCCAGGAGGTGCTGGGTCTGGGACAGTTTCTTCATCCCTGTTTCTACGGGATGTCTTGGCTAGTGTAATGCCCAGCACTGTAGGTGCCAGAGGTAACTCTTCTTCCCTCTTTCTCTGTAAGAGGGGTGTCTCTCACTCTTCCTGGAGGATGGCCCTGACTAGGAAGAACCATCAGCAAAAATCTGCAGCAGAGCTAACAGAAAAAAAAAAATAAACCTTTCCATAAGAAATTCTACCTAAAGATGAAAAGGCTTCACAAAGAAGGGAAGGAAGCCTTCTTACCTCCCTAACATAATTTTTATTTAAAACAACTGGCAAGCCAAGCTAAGCACCCCACACATCAACTTTTAAGTCAAAATCACTGTAATCAGCGTAAGTTGCACATTACACACTTTTTTAATGTATATTTTATCAATGAAAAGATAATGCCAGCATAAACAGAGTTAACTGTTAGTTGGTGCTAAGAATAAATGCACTTCTCTCCTTTGTGAATGACTAGTTTGGCAATATGTTGTAATGATGCTACTCTTTTTATGAAATCGATGTGTCTGGGGAAGCAGACTATAGAGTAACAAATTGGGGACTTACCAGAGGCAAAATAAAGTATGCTTGATGGACTCCTGACAGAAATAAACAGTGCAAATCAACTTTATTAACCACTCAGACATGGAGGCCAGCTGCAGTCAGTCCCCAGTGTAATAGAAGAAAACTGAAGACAAATACTATTTGGAAAACACAGAGGTATTGCTGCCAGCTCTCACAAGACACATCATTCTCATCCACTTGGTCCTCTGCTCTGCTGCCTGACTAGAGCTCCAACAGCTCCTATCCATCCTGTAAGGTGGTCTTGAACTGCAGAAGGGGAATTAAAAAGCCAAGGTCTGAGTTCCTGATACCTCCTGCAAGTTGCCTTTTCTGATGCACAATTTCTCCGTCACTCTCCAGGACATGCCTGCACCTAGAGCCCTATACAACCTCCTATAACTTAGTCCCTAGGCAATATGAATCTGAATACTCATTTTCTCAACACCTTTATTCACAGGGACAATTTACAGGTAGGTGGAGATATGGGAGACTGCTATTGACACTGTGAAAGAGCACAGTTTAACTAAATTAACTACATCTCAGTTCATCAAACTTAATTAAATTACATTAAATTAAACTGCTAATTCCACTCTTCATGTTGAAACAATTCAGATCTATTTTAAGGTATTTTTACTAATACTGGGATTTTTATTTGTTGTTCTC
>VZTB01012904.1:102849-107466 GCA_013397245.1 Thryothorus ludovicianus | reverse complement strand
ACCTGCATCAATCATCTAGTCTAATTGCCTGGCCACTTCAGGGCTAAAAGAAAGTTAAATCATGTTACTAGTAGCATTGTCCAAATGCCTCTTGAACAGCAACATGCTTGGTGTATCATCACCTCTCTAAGAATTCATTCCAATATTTGACCATCTATTGGTAAAGGAATGCTTCCTAATGATAAGTCTGAAACTCCCCCAGTGCAGTTTTGAACATTTCCATGCATCCTATCACTGAATCCCATAGAGAGGAGATGTGCACCCTCCTCCTCATTTCCACAGACCAGGAAGATCTACAGAGCAATAACCCTTTAGCGTCCATTTCTGCACAACAGCTAAGCCTGAGACTGTCTCCAGGGTGACTTTCAAGGCTGTCTCAAATAGTTTTGAATACCTTGCATGTAGAAAACCAAGATATATCAGGACTCTGTCTGCCAGACCATTAAGGATGTGATCCCATTCTAACGAGTCTTATATTAACTACTCACAGGAAGTGTGGAAGCAAATATGACTATCATTATCAGATTCCATATTGATTGCAGAATAAATAATTTCCACTCAGCTGGACTTGCTTAACTTTCTAAATTTCCTCCTTGATTACCCATACCTCTGCTGGTTAACACCTCTGCTGGTTGTTTTACAACTCATCCAACGTCTTTTAGACTGTTGCTTTATAATGACTCAAACCTAAAATATGCTTGTTTCTCCAGAGCAGAGGCAGATATCTGCAGTTTGTCAAATAAGCCTCATCCCTGCCATTTATCAGGATCCATCCTACCACATATATATGGAGAATACTTCCACCACCTTGAATGCAGCTTCCAAAATAAAGCTTAGCACTTACAGATCTTGATTGAAACTCTACAAAACACAGTGGGAAAAGTTTTGTTTTCTAGGTGGGGCTGAGTGAAGGCCCATATTATATTTCTTATGTATAGCACTCAAAACCTTTTAAAGAAAAAGTAAAGTATATGGTTCTGTTTTACAAAAAGGAAAATTCACATGAAGACTTGCAAAGGGAAAACTTTTTTAAAATATTTGCAAATTCAAGTACCACACCTTGAGATAGAAAACCAAATCTCACAGGAAAAGCTAAGTGTTTTAAGAGTACATTGAGTACAGATATAATGGTGAAAATTCAGCAGCTAAAATATTGGTGCTTCTTGAGTCCTATAAAATAGTAAACTGTGAAACAATAAGCTAGTGGAAAAGGAGGGATTGGAAACATGGGGTTTTTTTGTCTTTATTACTCAGACCATTCTGCCTCTTACATTGTCAGGCCATGAAAATGCTGAACTTTTATCTATTACATAGAAACTATAATCAATCCTTTTTTATGTTGTTTTAGTCTGTTTGCATACAATGGAAATATAAAACACTACCAATTTCTTAATTAGGCAAAAGTCCTCCTTGCCTCACAAGAGGCTAAGAAATAATGAAGAAGTTCACGGTTCAGCCCAGTGATATCAAAACATACCTTATATGGTGCCAACTGTCTTTAGGCTATCAATTACTTGAGTTTCCATTTTTCCAAGTAAAAAACAGCTTGTATTGAAGATTTCATGTAAAAATACAAAACCATTCAAAATTGAATTTGATGAACAACATTCAAGAGGCCGGCTTCTCTCTTCTTCCCAAATTGGTAAATTTATCACCTCAAGCAGTGATAAATAAATAAATTCCCAGACTATTCCCTACTGACCTCTCTAAGTGTATATAACAATATAGATCAGGTGTGAGGACTTACAGTCCCATAAAATGGCCTGAAAAGATGTGAGAAGGTAACCTGTCGCCTTCAGTTTCCTGCTGGGTATCTGACTAGGCTGCCTGGTTGCTTTCTGGAGTGCTTTCAATCTCAACTTGTTTGACTGCTTCTCTTTGCAGGTTGCTTATTCAATTCACCAATATGAGCAAAATAAAATTGTTGATCCTTTGTTATTAAGTTAAGATGGCTTGCACTTTTCCTTCTTTCACATAATCTGAGACTTTTATTAGGAGAGAGACGTTACTTCTGCCTTTTACTGCTTAAAGGCAGTAGCACAAGCATCTGAACAAATAAACCCATTTCCTACCAGGAAGAAATGTTGCAATTCCTGCAAAAAGGGAACCAGCATACAGTCCCTTAGTCTGTTCTCTGTGAGGCATTGAGAATATAGTATAATAATGAAATGGCCATCTGAGACGTCTATATCTTAACTGTCACAAAGCAGCTTAATTCCAAAAAATAATGACGTTTTTCATTCATAGGTATTATTATCTGATATTTCACATGGATTACTAGAAATGGAGGGTACTAAATAATATAAAAATAGAACTATGGCAATGTAAAAGCTTCAGATTGTTATACTGAACTTTTTCCTCTGTATTCTCTGCTATGGAATGATCTCTGACAAGTGAAAATTTTCTTTATAAGAGAAGGCATATCTAATTTATTACATAAATTAAAGTTCTATGCTTGTTTTAATTCTATTCCTAATAATTCTTACATTTTATTATTTTTCATTTTAAAAGTCAGTCATCAACATGAAGATGGTTAAATCGGTGGCTGAATTGTGCAGTGAAACAGCTGAAACACATTCTGGTTCCTTGAAACAGAATTTGGTGTTGGTTTTGTGATGGCTTTCAACATACTGAGTGTGTGGGACTCCAAGTCTTCGTGGCAAGGCAGATATTACCAATGGACAGTAAGTGCAAACTGCAGTGAAGGTATCAGTGTTCCTGTGAAGAAGTGGAATTATCTGTATTTTGTTTTCCTTTTAGGAGAAGTTAGAATGTTTTCCCCTTTCTGCAGTTATTTTTCATCACCTTAATGCAAGAATCACATTGGGCTGCCTAGCTCCAATTATGCACAAGTACAATGTTAAATGTTAAGATGCGAGACATAATTTATTTCTCCCGTAATTCATTTCAGTGTTTGTGTGTGAAGATTTTTGCAGGCTTCTGACTTTCCAGGCTGCAAATTCTCTCTCTCTCTTTCTCCTATTGACCACTTGTTAAATCTTTTTGTTTGTTTCCCACCTTTCCCCCGGGACCCACAGACAGACAGCCTTGCCAGATTCATTTTCTGATCAAAGCTGTTTGATTTGGTCAATTTTGCCACATTGGAGACGTTCTCTATTACAGAGATAAATAGCCTTGGGCTAACTGTCAACGAAAACTTGTAAGCTAATAAATTATTCCAATTTCTTCCTGCGGATTTCTCTGGAGACAGCCCTAGGAAATACACTTTTTGATTAGTAAATTTCTCTGTGTGTGTGTCTGGACATTCAAATGTGTCGACTTTGATTAGCACCATTGCTTTTCAAGTAGACGTTGGCTGAGGGGCTGTCAGTTGCCGGCAGCCCTGATGCATAATGCATCAACTGGGCCCGGAAACAGGAGCCTCATCCAAGGCTGGAAAGGCGGGAAAATTGCCTCAACAGCCCTTTGCACCGTGGGAGCAATCTGAGTTGCAAAGACTTAGTTGTCTGCTGACACAATGCCCTGGAGAGCAGAGGAGCCTCAGGAGAGGAAAATCAGTAGGAGCACAGAAGGGCAAGGACAGAGCCAGGCAACTTGCTGCCATCCCCTTCACTTCCACACCTTCCACTGCCCCCATAAAATCACTTCTTCCCCTTCTTTTTCTTCCTCCTCCTCCTTATCTTCTCTCTTCTCCTCCTTCTCCCCATCCTCTGAGGAGGATCAGATTTCGCTTCACCTCCCACTTGGATTCCTGTTCATCTGCTGTTTGCCTAGTTAAGGACCTGCAGGTTGTTATAGAAACAATATTTTGGCTATAACAAATCAATCGGTGCGTGTGAACACAAACATACAGATCATTTATCAACTGCAAAATACCCTAAATTATGACCTTTCTAAAACCTATCAGAAGGGCGAGGGAATGCATAACGTAAATTAAACTTTGAAGGGTCAGCGATTTTTACTTTCACTATTCATCTTTCTTTCACCTTATAGGTTTAAGAACAAGAGTGCTGTGTAATTACATTTCAATGGGGTGCAGCGGTTCATTATTCTCTGCTATACCAATCTACTGCAACATTTCCAATGCAGTCAGGTACGTTTTAGCAGATATTAGTTGCATAAGACCATACTTGCTCTTTTGGATGGATAACATCTTTTAATGCAAAACAGTGCAATTGTCTCCATTTACAACAGACAGAAATGTTAAGCTTTTTAAATCAATATGTTTGTTTATATTTTATTATAAAAAGGATGAAGAGAATTTCATAGTTTCCCTTCTGTTATTATTAGGCTTTCTAATTTTCTACTGGCTCTTTCAATTTTTGTATTTTCTGCCTCCCTCTAAAATTTTGGTTTTGTGCTGGAGCCCACATCAGTGATGGAGATGGGCAGCTTCCAACTGAAAAATCTTACAGTGCCAATTGTTCACTTACATGGTGTGGTGGCTAAGCTGCATAGAGTCATGTAAGTTATAGCCTTCCAGCTGAGGATTCATAGGCCTGCTTCCAGTATCCACTTCTCTATCTATAAGTACTGTGTCTGTATGCGCAGACAAAATATTTTTTAATCCAAATAACATGAGCACCACAGCGTGCACAAAAACGTATTGAATAACATTACAATCTAAAGCTCCTTGAAAACTTGAGGGGCAAAACC
>VZTB01012904.1:85349-97849 GCA_013397245.1 Thryothorus ludovicianus | reverse complement strand
ATTTAAAAAAAAACATACAGTTGAAAACATCCTAAAAAAAACCAAATAAAGATGCTTGTTAAAGGATTTACCCAAAGAGTTTGGATTATGTCTTTTGCTAACACCAGAACAAAATTCAGCTGCCTCCTCTTGATATCACTGATAGACTGATGGATGGGAAGGGGAGCCTTTGAATGCTCTTTTGTATCTTGAAATTATGTGTTTGGCATTTCTAAATCACTTACATAATTCAATTTTACTGACATGATTCTTCATCAAAAGAAATTTGCAGTTGCCTGGTAAGTGGCAGGGAGACAAATTTTAAAATTTGCACATGGAAGTAATCACATCAGAAGCACCTACATGTTCACCTAATTAGAGAGCAAAATCAGCCCATTGCAAATGGTCAGACCCATCACAGGTGTGCAACACAGTGAGATTTGTGAATATTTACAGACTACTGACATTCATCCAGAAAACTCTTTAAAAAGTTCTACCAATATGATCTCAGATAACTATTTTGTATAAAACTCAAAGAAAACTCTGAGCAGTCTATGACTGGTACAAGAACTTAAATTTGGCTGTTTCATGTAGCTTTGCTGTTCAGGAGCAGGATGTCAGTCTCCAAAAGCGCAGCATAGCCCTGTCACTATAGAGGGACAATGCACAGGGGACATCACCAATGGACGAGACATCTGGTTTATGCCATTAGTTTGTTTCTTTTTGACATTTAAAGAAGTCTTGGAACATATTTTCTTTTTATTGCTTTAGAGCTCCAGCTCTTACCTTATACAAAAAATAGTAAAAACAAGTGAAAGGAAAAAAAACAGAAAATAGTAAAAGTCTAGCCATTTAAAAACACCAAGGGTTGTAATTTTTTCTTTTTTCTTATGTATTTTTTTTTAGCTGTTGATTGTTTGCACTTGCTCACATTTTACTGCAGTTACATACAACAGCAAGGCGAGATTTATTTAATGCTGCCTGTCTGGTTAACATCCAGGGGCTCACAATATTATATCTTGCTAGACAGACTCAAAAAAATCCCCCACAACTCCAGCAGTTGTCAGTCTTCTGTTAATTCAAAGGTGAAATAAGGCAGAAATGGAGGGAGAGGAAAAAGGACAAATGTGAGAGGAAAAACACCACACAATTACTATAGTTTTCTTTGCACATCTCCTGTATCTTGGATACTGTTTGACACTTAGAGTGTCACAGAAGCCCATAATTAACATGACTTTAGCATGAAGTCTGCCTCACTGATTCTGCACTCATACATATATCAGCTAATTAGATTTTTAATTCACATACATTGTGCCTTTTTTTATAATTCTGTAATTTTCAGCTACAGAGACAGTGAGTTTGGGTTTGTAAAAGATTACTTATACCAGACCATGACATTACGTATCTTATAGAAAAGTACAGAAAGGACAAGGCTCCTAAAATATTAAAAGAACCTATTTTTAGAGTTTCTGTGCTGCTGTCCAGTGTTTCTTTATGTTCCTGATCTCTCCACTGCTGAGTCAGGGTGTTTTGTCCCACTGGGTTTTATCATTATCCTCTGAGAAACACTGAGAAACTTTCTTCATCATGTAGGCCTGGCTTAAGACATGTTAAATGAAAATTGCAAATGCCACCATAGTCAGGGGCTGAGGTCAGCATTTTCTCTATTCACCTGGGGAGATATACTACTCTTAATTTTATTTTTGTTTTCTCCACTTGTTTCCTAACAATTTTAAACACTACTTGTAAAGTCATCCACATAGTTTAAACTTATTCTTTTATAAGTGTAACATCTCCAGTCCATATGTGTAGAAATGTACTAAAGGGCATCTTGAAAGCAATGAAAGTAGTATATTTAGATCCCTTTTATGCTGAAGGTCTAATACATTTTATTTTCAAAGCAAGTAACCACTAGTTGCACAAATCATGTTGTGCACCATTAGCCCTTATTTTCAGTATAATACTGTTGATTCGTGTTCTGATATAATGAGTCTCATCATATGTGTTCATCTGTAGACCTAGGAATGTATATTGGCTGAGTTACAGATCTTAGATGTAGGATCATTTATTTCCCCAGGAGGGAGTACCAGAAGTTAGAATTTCTCACGTCCTCTTTATTTATAGTTTTGAAAAAGCATGTTGTTTGATGAGGCCTTCATTTTCCCCTTTCCCTAAGAGAGAAGCTGAATACAGAAACAAGAATGCTACTTTTGCAAATCTCTTCAACTTAAATCTTTCAATTCATCCACTTGATTCTCTTATGTCAAACATAAGAGTTTCACCGACACATTAATCTAAACCCATGGTGCATTTTCCTCATTCCCATGCTGGCAGCAAAGCAGGGGAGTAGAAGATCTTACTGTAGGAGAGAGCAATGGATACTTACCCTGTGGTTTGTGCAGATCACTGGCTGCCAGCAGACGTGGACCCCTGACCTGCAGCTTGCCCCTGCTTTCCTTTTGGATGCTCTCCATGGTAAAAGAGGAAGCCAATTAAGCATCCACTTAAGACTTACACTGGGCTCTGTGGCTGGAAAGCCCTGCTACCAAAGGGCAGGGTATTATTTGCAAGAAAAACATGAGCAGTGTATAAAATGGTATTCCATGTTTTTTCTTCTGTAATAAAACTCCTTGGAAACAAGCCAGTCTTTAGCTACCCAGGGTATTCTGTGGCATTAAAAGGTAAAAATGTTGAAATACTTCATTTGCAATTACAAAACACACTTTTCCACAGTATGGTAGAGCTGTGTCCTCATTAAAAGAAATGCAAGCAGCAGTTCATGACACTAGAAGATGTGGAGCTTTGGCCTATTAAATTCAAATGCAGAGAAGACTATTTTACTCTAGAAAAATAAAAAGATCCTAGCAGTAACTTTAGTAAGCTAAGTTCTACTCTGCAAAAATGCATTTTTAAAACTATGCAAAATTCAGTCTGAGTCCATAAGATTTTTGTACTGTATTTAGTCTAAGACCACAATTTTAGACACAAGGAAATAAGAAATTGTGATGCTACAGTAGCTGTGTGTCCTCATTATATTGAAATGAAATGTTATTTGGACCACTCCTGTTCCACTAGAGTACTGTGTGTAAGAAAGTGTTTATGCTGATACAAACAAACAGTCCAACATTGCCTTTCATGAAATTACAGTAGCTGATTTCATCCATTGCTACACATGGCAGAGAGAGATAACTAATTAGCAGAGAATTCCCCATGAAAACATAATTCTAAAACATTTTGGCTTCACCTTTCAGCAGATGGACTGCAAGAGATACTACAGGAAAATGAATCAAGCCAATTGAGTGGTGGGGCTTTTTTCCTTATTTCTTTTTTTTTTCCACAGATATTTTTGTCATCATGTTAATAAATCTGAGTAAAATCCAGCACTAATATGCTTAAAATAGTAGTCTAATAAAGTTTGGCTACAACATCCACAATTGAGCCTGATTTTTCAGAAATGCTGAACCTCAAGCTCTTAGCATTAATTTCCTTTCAGGGAAGGAGTTATGCAGAGTGCAAATGGTGGGTGGAGCTGCCACCACCTAGGCATCTGGAGAAAAAGGCAAGCTAGAGACTTTATTTAGGCCAACTAATCATATATCCAAACATATTCAGCCAACAACTTCAGTGATGAATTCTTTGTTTCTGCAGTACCTTTTATTTCCTATATTAAATTGACAATTTATTGCCCAGACACGTCAGCAGAAACCAAGAGAGGTGCACTCTAGCCCCCTGGTAATCCCCCTGGCTCTGAACACACAGCCCAGGTATTACTTGCCATGCTCAGCTGTCCTTTGGAAGCAGCCTGCCCTGCCAGGAAGTGGAGAGATGTTCTCCAACACCACTGGAATGTTACGGGCTCCACTTCTTCAGCAACCAACTTTTCCCCTAAAATAAAAGGCTGAACAGTCTCTTGCATCCAGCAGAAATCTTTTTTGAAGTTAAGAAGAGTAAGACGGGAGATGTCTGGAACTACAACTGTTTCCCATACTCTGCTACCCACAGTAGTCCGGAGCAAAGTTACAGACAAAGCTAAGGGATACCCATGTGAATGGTTCTCACTCCTGGGGGATGGTCAAGAGAACGGAATTCTTTGCGACAAGCGAGATACTAGCAAACATTGATCTTGGATGGATGAATTCGGAGAGTGCTTGTGTTTTTAAGAAGACAGTTCTTCCTACCATGACCAATTCCAAATGATCTTAGAGTGCCTCACATCTTCCTGAACTTATTCCTGTCACCTGCTATAGGAGATTTCTATTGACACAGATCCCCCATTACAAGCCTACAGCAACTCTCCTGCAACTTGGTGAAGGCCCATCTACTCCTTCACCACTTCTGCAGGCTCTTGGCACTCCTACACCAGTGTGGGTTGTGGAGTCCTACAGGTCACCCTCTTTAAGCTCTCATCCAGTGAAGATGTGCCTCGTGGGGGCCAAGGTTTACACATGTATCATTTGGCAAGCATAAGCAAGACCCTTTCAAACAAGCTGCAGGCAGGTGACAAAAGGACCCAGAAATTCTAAAATCTGCCTGAGGCCACCATGTATTTGCAGGATATTCTTACTGAAATTTATTTCAATTACAGAATCTATTGAATTTAATTGAGAGATATTTATCTGTAGGATTATTGGTAAGGAGTAAAACCATTCAATAATATTAATTATCCAAAAGAATATAGTCTTTGGATTATGAATACAATGGTTATTTGGTAAAACTCGAGAAGAAAATACCTCACCAGACAAGAACTGTAATTGGCAGTGGCAGCTGTATTTTACCCTACTGTGACCCTACATAAAGATATTCTGATGTCAAGTGCATTTTTTGAAGGCATACTGGATATTTTTCTTACTTTCTTCCAGCACAGAAAAGGGGAAGGTGAATAACTGAATGCTGTAAATGTATTTTTAAAATTTAATATATTTCACCTTTTATTTTTGTCTCAATTTCAAGCACATTCTGAATTACTAGAATTTTCAAAAACATGGGTTTTTGACAGTTAGAGCATCAGTCACATTCCCTACAAATAGATAATCTTATCTATAGTTCAAGTTTAACACAATTTTTCACAGTTGGTGTGAAGTATGCCTCTGTGTGTGGTAGAGGAAATTATTACAAATGTGCTACATGGACACTAAGGAGAAAACTCAAGAGAAAACATTGCTGTGTATTTTTTCTGATTTGAAGATATGGCATATCCAACCTAAATATTTTATGTCATATATTATAGTGCAATTCACCCCTTTGTGTGGCTGCTTTGAGACACTTTGAGTAGAAAAGAAGTACTACAACAAACTGGTCCATCAAATGGAATTTGGATTAATTTTGCAGGATGATGCAATGCAAAATAACTACTATCTCCACTACTTTCCTTCATCCCTCACTCCATCAGTTTGTCTGGCTTTTTTTTAGTTTTCTGCCCTCCTTATTCAACCTTTAGCCCCCACTTGGTCACCAAAACCTTCACTATACCACAATATTTTTCTACCCAATTTGTTGATTTATTCAGATGCAGCATTCTACCCCTTTTGCTGATTTAATCACATGCCATATATGTTTGCTGAAAAAATATTTATATGTGGCAATGGCTATTCTAAAATACTTTGTATCAGGGGAATTTTGTTCTTCTGCAAGTTCTGCTGCACAGTAACTCTTTCAGAAATGCCCAGGAAGATTTGTTCTTAAGGTCCACTCACTTCCACCATTCACAGTGGAAATGGTTTGACAAAGCTTGTTTTCTGCAGCGATGGAGAGAACTGCTTTGAGAAGTCATGATGTTAATGGTGCTGTCTTTCATCAGTCACACTGCGACTTGTGAAAGGTGAAAATAATCACATTACTGGAGGCAACCTCAAGTTCACTGGTAACAATGGGATTTTGTAAACATTTTGAAAGAGTGTATAAAGAAAAGCTGCGGATGGGGTCATTAATATCTAAAATCTTTGATTTTGAGTATCATAGACAATTTCAGAGTTTTAACTAGATGGACACAGAGAGCATCTTTGTAGCTTTCTGATTGAAGGAGACACAGTGTGAGTGTTCATTTTCTTATTATACTGATACCTTTTTGCTTGTTGCAAAATCATGAGCCAGACACAGTTAAGTGATAAAAAGGAATTTCCTATATAAGGATCCTTAGGTTCACAATTCACTAAGTGGAAAACACTAAAGATGCAGTCCTAGCATAATGCGTACACACTTTTTATATGTTAAGCAAATTAGCATATCTAGCAAAAGTTCCCAGTTAGAGACATTTGTGATGAGGTAATACCTCACCAGTTGAACCCTCTTTTACTTCCCCTCCTTCAGATAGGATTTAAACTTGTTTATGAAGATGTGTCTCAGAGAGCTAGTTTCAGTCTTGACCTCCCCAAGAATCTTGGACCCCCAGCATGGAGACACTGGGGAATTTATTTTGTCTTTCTGTCTAATAGAGTAGGTAAAATGCTAGATGTGAATACTATGATGGGTTACAGAGCTACAAATACATGTATAAAGAATATAGAAGATATATAAAAGGAAAAAGGGAAAAATCAATTCAGCATCAATACCCATTTTTATTAGTGTTAACAGATCTATGTATACCTTCAGGGTACCAGCATGTCCATGTTACACCCCATTGCATCCTGCCCCTGCTTCCATGCATAGCACTTCGTGGGCCCAGGTTATTCCTGCAGGATTGCATAGAGCAAAAACAGGTCTGGCAACACCTCTCAGGTTTGAGGGAGAAATGGCTGCATACATGTATACACCAACTTTGTCTTCCCATATTGTTTGGGAGGAAGAAGACTGTACCTTTAGATGGAGAATTTCAGCAGCACAAGACTTCCTCATCAACTTTTATATCAGTCCTATGAGCTTTACCTGCTAGACAATCTGCATGTGCTTACTTGTTAAACAGTTCTCTAGAACTGAGGTTACATAAATAACAAATGATATGGCAAGCACATGATGATATTTTAAAAGCTTAAAAATAAAAATGTCATGGAAGAGGAAGAACATTTTACTGATTTTAGATTCTCTTCCCCAGCTGTAACTGAAATAAGGTCTTTTTGAATTTCTTTTTACATATATTTGCTTCTCTTCCTTGTTCAAGAAACAGCATTCTGAGAGTTGGGGTCCTACACACTGGGCATTGACATACCTGGCCATGTGCTATGAACCATCACAAGCATTTCTATGTGCTAAACCTAGAAACTTCGGTTGCTTGAATTGTTGTGTTGAGGCAGGAGCTGAGAAGACCCAGATTAGTCTTTAGCATTCCAGAGTCACCTGTGCAGCACTGTCTCAAGGCTCACCCTGATGTTCGGGTCATCCACGGTATCTAAGAGTTTAAAAAAAGCATTTCTTAGAGAGTTGATTGCAATTATGTGTAATCAGATTCTTCCAGATACTGTTTCAAAGGAAAGTAATCTCCAAACTCACAACAAGGAAAAGAAACTCACTTAAGTGTTAGGTGTCCTTAATGCATCCAGCAATTAATATCATTATTGTGATCTCTTTTTTTTTTCTTCATTTATCTGGAACTGACTGGGTGTTGGGTCCAAGCAAAGGCTTCAAAAAACTATTTCAGTACTCACCAGTTTGCCTTTTGATAAAATCAGTAATCTATCTAGCTTCCTGTTAATGTGGAGATCTTCCAGATCTGCTCTGTCCTCTGGGAATCAGATGGATTTTTTACTTGGTCTTCCAGAAACACAGGTCCAATCAGAGTATGTACATGATTCTTTTACAGGAAAAGGGGCATTTATGGAGAAGTATAAAACATGGGATGGTGGTGGGGAAGGAAGTGGGAGGACTATGAAGTAAAAAGAGGCAGGAACACTACATGAGAGGATGAAAGCTCTAATGAAATCTGGAGGCAAGCAAAACAGGTTGAACTCTACATCAATATGGCTTAGGATGCTGAAATATCCTCAGCAGACTGGGGTAGGTTGGTCCAGCACAGCCTGTCTCCACAGGACAGTTTACTTCTAACAGGTCGTGAGCAGGGTGAATCTATCCCTTAGAAAACTCAGAGCTTTAACCCTCCAGCCCCCCTCATCTCCATGATCATTAAATTCCCTGTTCATTCCAAATCAGGGCTGTTACCCTCATGATCCTCCAGCACTAATGGAGTGGAGCCATGGAAGAGTTCAGTGCTTTGACCAAAGAGTGACACCAAACAGATATCAAAAAGAGATGTGTGGTGTACATGACATTGTCCTCAGCCCATCAAAGAACAGACTGTGGGAACGTAGTTCCCATGTTCACCCACAGGGGCATTTGATTATTCACCATCAGTTCCACCCCAAGCCTGTGCTAATGACTCTGGAATCCAAATACAAATTCTGCATCTAAGGGAGATGAATTTATTTTGACCTTTACTGAAAATGTGCTGTGAAACAAGGCACTTAAGCATTTAGAGCCAGTTACATCTTCACATTATACAAGTCCATGTTGATGGGGAGAGTGCTAACCAACCGAAGTTACAGTCAAGAGTTGGAGTGTGTAAAACTCTTCAGTGGAATATATTACATCCCCAGTTCAGCCTGTGCATCTTGTCTCAGCCCGTGAAACCCAGGGTCTGGAAACCAGGGGTAAAGGAGATCCGTAGGGTTTCTCCAGGAAGATCTCTAGGGATCTCCCTTGTTTCCAGACCGTGGGAGAAGAAAGCCGGAAGGGAGAGGGAGGGGAGGAAAGCCATCTTTACAGTGACCTTCGGGATCTTCTAAAGTTAGTCAGAAGGAAAAGGGGGAAAAGAGGCAGTGAAAAGGTCATTTCCCAATTTATCGCCCTGTGTAGTGTCTGTCCCCGGCAGTAGTCCAGGAAGCCAATAAAAGGAGGATGCCCCACCGCCACCCCCGCCTGCTAGCAGGGCCGTTTCTCTCCTCCCTTCAGCCGCTAACTCCACCTTCGCGGCGCTCATCTGGCACCGCCGAGAAACTGCAGAGTTGCCCGAGGTCCCGCCGCCCCGCGCACAGCCGGACCCATCTCCGGCCCCGGCTGCGCGGCCGCTCCCCTGCCTCGATTCCCAGGTCAGGGAGTTGAGATGTTAACTACAGCAAAACGGGAGGCTTAAAGTCCCTGATGCATGATGAATGGGTGCTGGGCCAGCATCTTAAAATCTATGCTTTTTCTTCTCCTTAAACACTTTAAAATGACAGCGCAATAGATCAAACACTTTTACTGAAAGGAGAAGCTTTGGCAATTTAATTTAACCAAGTGCACACTTATCAGTATCCCAGTCCCGTGTCCGTTCCGTCCCGTCCCCCCCGCCGCTTCCCCACGCGATTGCCCCTTCCCTGGGTGAGCGGGGACCGGGAGGGGGTGACAGCACGGCTCCGGGGGCTCGTGGCGACTGAGGCTCCCGGCTTCTGCCGGCCGACCGGCCGGCCGGCATCTCTCCCTCCCTCCATCCCTCCCTCCCCTTTCCCCTTCCTTCCCTTCCCTCCCCCGCCTCTCCTCCGGGTGGAGAAGTTGGCGCTCTGCCCATTCAGGCATTCAGCGTCAGCTCCTCAGGGATCAGCAAGCAAAGTCACAGTCTGCACAAACAGAGCTTTCAAATTCATAAAATTCATAGGATTTTTCACAAATGAATGAACACAATTTTCTACCAATTTCCTCATTATGCAAATATGCAAAATATCAAATTTAGGCCAATTAGGGTCCTCCACAGTCCCAAATTCACCCGTTTAAGCCATAATTGCAGAAACTATCAAATAATTACGGTCGCTAATTGGAAATATTTGTGACAGATACAACAAATTCTTGCGCAAATTACATTTCATTCTAGGAACCACTGCGCGCCACTGAAATTTTATCGAAGTCTAATTTAACTTACATAATGAGTTGAATTGAGTACTTGTTATCAAATTTGAGCAATTCATAGCCCCGTAATGTGGAATGATCAAATAAATTAAAAGGGAATTTATTCAATATTTTGTTGCGATCCTTTTATTCGAAACCATTGCTATTTTGTAGGGAATTTCCTTCTGCTTCGGCTGCCCGAGGTGGGTGACATGTGTCATAAAAACCCCAGCAGCAGCCGGAGAAGCAGCAGCAGCCAAGTGTCCTGAGAGCTGACAGAAGATAAAGGGCAACATTTCCAGTTATAGCTTCTTCCCCCGCACCATCACTCTTCCTGCAGATGGAGGGAGAGGGATCGTAAAATGCACGCTCTTACTTTGAAAAATACCTTNTGCTTCCGGGTGACAGAGGAGCAGAAGGGTGAGCATGTCGCGGCCCGGCTGTGCCAACGGGAGCCACTCGCCGGGGCCCTCCCCGCCAGGCTGCGGTCCCCGGACACCAGCCTGTGCCCCCCACCCGCAGCCAGATCGGTGTGGAGAGGGGGCTGTGCCCTTCGGGGAGGCTGTGCCCTTCGGGGGGGCTGTGCCCTTCGGGGAGGCCGTGCCCCCCTGCTTCCCTCCCACGTGTGCGCGCAGGGCTGCCCGCTCCGCCGGCCGAGCCGGCCCCAAAGCGCAGTGCCCGTGCCTGGCGGTCTGGGCACGTCGCTTTGTGTGCAGCCGGAGGCTGTGTAGCCGCTTCTGGCAGCTCGGGGAGGGGGACTCTGGGTGAAAGGACCGGGTAAAATGCAAACTAATGCTATGCATTTGTACACAATAACTGGGTATAACAGATAATTATTAAATACGTACTTTAGGCTTCTGCGTAAGACATTATATACAACCTATATTTATATCTATACCCCTTGAGTTACCCTCCAAGAAGAAGGTCAGTTCCCTGGACATGAACATTTATTTTTCTTTCTCACAGCATACACACACACGCACACATTTTTTAACTGCCTGTGGCCTCGTTGGCGGATTATAAATGTCTCCTTCTCGCTGTGATTTGTTTAATCCGTGGAAATGGTGCTGGTCCTATGTAAACAAGCCAAGTGCGGAATGAAGGCAGTCACCCATGCGTGGCCAGCCTGCCTATTTGTCAGAAAACCTTCATAAATACTGAGCCGGGGCTGGGCAAGGATGTGATGTCTCCATTTTTGCCAGGAAAGGGCACGGGGAAGACAAAGCGAGGCAGAGCGCCGTGTAACCTTTCAGGGAGAGCGAGCGCGGTGCTCCCGCCTGCGGGGCCGGGGCCGGGGCCGGTCCTGTCTCGCCGCCGCCCGCCCCGGGGATGGTGAACCAGCGCTCGGGAGGCAGTGCAATAATACCCTTAGAGAATGCAAGCGTCCAGCATTTTCACGCGTACAAAATCATACACCAAGCCCGGGGCGCCGAGCGGTTGTCGTTCAGGTTTTTCATTTCATTTTGGTTATTTGGGGGATTTTTGTGGTGTAGGTTTCTTTTGTTGGTTTGTTGGGCTTTTTTAAAATTGTATGCTGAGTGAGGGTGGAAAGGTGATATCCTCTTCACGAGCTTTGCTCCAGCTCCTACAGTCATTTTATTCCCTGAAAATCTGTGAGGACCGGCCTTTTTTTTTTTTCTGCTTTTTTGTTTGTTTCGATTTTTTTTGAGGGAGGTGTATTTGTTTCTGTTAACACTTCTTAATCTAAAATGTCAGTGTGATTGAAGAAAATCTTAATTGTTCTCAAAGACTGCCTTACTGCATCATTACAAGAACTTATTGTGTCCATCTCGTTATTTATTTATATTTTAGTTGAGGAAAAGCTCCTTAGCGCCTACTCAGACACTTGATAACAAAACCAGTAATTACTTCCGGTAATTATCATGCCTCTTATTTAAAAAAANNNNAAAGGAAAAAAGTGAGAAAAAGTCGAGTATTAAAACGTGAAAGCAGCTATTAATCAAACCTTTACACCTTCTTTAACTCAGGCGTGATGGTGGGTGTTATCATAAATCTACTCTGATAGTAACACAAGAATAATGAGTTCAGTAATGATACCGATGATGATGATAATGATTTTAACCAACAAAGAATGGTGTAGATTTATTGCTAATAATGTGGTACAGGAACCTCTTCATTAAAATTACCTATATGTACTCCTCACTGTTGAAAAGGAGATTACAAAGAGTAGTTTTGCGCATTACCACAGCCCCACGCAGCCGCTGGAGAGAGGCTGCGGGCAGCGCCCGAGGCCCTGACCCAGCGCCTGGCCGTGCGGCCGGGGGCCGCGGCGCCCCTGCCCAGCCAAGCGGAGGGTCGGTGGCTGGGGCGGGGGGAGCTCACCGGGAGCAAGCGCCCTCATCTCCCCCCGGCCAGGCCACTCCACGCCGCCGCGGGGTGAGGCGAGGACAGGAACCCTGCCGGAGCCCGAATTTCTTGGTGGTTGCCAGCTTTGGGGCGGGCTGCGAGTGACCTTCCCCGGTCAGGGGTGGAAGAGCCGGCCAGGGGCTGGCCGGAGGAGCGGCTGCGCCCGCCCGAGCCTCCTGCCCACACCTGGCCCCGCAGCACTGCCGGGTTCCCGGCTCCGCTCCCGTTATCGCGCGGGGGAAAGCCCGTCCCGGGAGCCCTTCTTCCGCGGGCCGACCTTTTAACAATTCCCTGGTTCACCTAAAAACTCCTGACCCTCGTCCGTCGTTCCATCGGAAGACAAGCCGCCCTGTATGTGTAGTGTCTTG
>VZTB01012904.1:77849-80349 GCA_013397245.1 Thryothorus ludovicianus | reverse complement strand
TTCTCCAACTTGATGGTGTGTTCTCATGAGACGTGCCCTTTTTCCTCTGCTGTAGGAATAAAAGGCAGTTGGAAAAACGAATGGGGAGTAAACAAATGGCTGGTGCCTTTAAATGGCATGATAGACTAGGAAAAACTGAAAAGAGTTTCCAAACAAGTACTTAACAGGTGAGGGCATCATAAGTAAATACAAAGCCAAAGTAGGTCTTGCAGTCTTCATGGTACCTTTTAATTGTAAGTTTGTGCTAACAGCTAAAATAGTTGGTTAGATACTCTTCATCAGCATTACCAGATTTATTTTATGCAAATATGTGTCTCTTCCTCCTATAGAACAACTCCAGAAATAGAAAAAAGATGCAAGAGGTCCTCTGACATCACTACAGCAGTGGAAATGGTGATTAAGAGGATAGTCTGTTTTCTCTCCCCGTTGCTGCACACTTGGACTGCCCATATAATGGTAGAGCTGGTATTGTGAGAATAAACCTATAGTCACCAGGGCCCTGCCCTCCTGCCTGTCACCTGTGCACACCCAGATATGTACACTCTCCATTTTGTATACACATGCACACTAGCCTTCCTCATCCTTTTCTAAAATACCATTGCACATTTACTTTGAGCTGACACCATCCAGAAGATCTCTTCCTGTCTTAGAAGTGCAGCTAGAATAAAGGCATGCCTTGCAGTAATTGCACAAGGAGGTTTTCAGAGAAAAAGGTTGATGGATCTTGGTACAATTTCCCTTCATTGACAAGCTGAAAAGGGGATGTTATGCCAAGTCCTGAGCACCTTGCAAGGGAAGAGATGAATAAATCTTCTGGCTTAATTCATTTCTGTGTCACCTCCTTCAGCATTATTGATTGGTCAGGAGTGAAACTGACCAAAAGGGGAGGAGGGTGGGAGGGAAAGACTTTTAAAATGTGACTTAATCTTCTCAAGATGCTTGGACGCTTTTTATTCCTTAGGTCACTTAGAAGGTTGCTGTAACTTTCCCCTCACTTCTGCTCTTTCAGCTGTGCCCTGACTGCATCTTCCTTCTTATAATGAACCTGAGCTACTCCTTCATCCTCAAGGTCCTTTAAAGCCCTTTTGTTATCTTAGCTCTCATCTTTGCATAGAGACATGGATATTTCCCTGAATAGCCGCTGGTGCCAGTTCTCATTAGTCACTTCTTAGTTTTTAAAGGAAGCACTCTGTGCTCTCTTGGGCTTCCCAGTGTGCCCCAGTCATTTGCAAAACGTTCTCCAACTCTCCCCAACCTCCTCAATCTCTCCCTACCATCAGGAAAACACTGCTTAGGAGTTGGACATGCCAGTCCAGACGGGTACCAGTAGGTCTTCTTGATTCCCTGTATTTAATTGGCTCCACCTGTGTGGAGTTGCTGTCCCATGTCCTACTCCTGGGGTCTGTGCTTTGAGTCAGAGGCCCCATCCTTGACTCTTATGCTTGTACAGTGCTCAGCACGGTGCTGTGTCTTATGCCAGGGGCATTTAGGCACTGTCCTATGTCAGTATTTGATTGAAGAACAGATTTCAAAGTGGTTTTAAATTAATTTAAAAGGGTAAACTTCCCTTTGTTATAGAATGTTTCTCAAAGAATGTTGCTTTCCTCCACCTTTTTGGTGGAGGTAAAAAGCATACTCTTGAAGATGACCTACTTCTAACCCCAAACTTACTTGAGGATTACTTTCAATTGCTAGGTCCTGTGTAATCTTTGGATTACCTTGCCACTAATCCATCCCATTGTTAAGAATCAGCAGTTTTACACCTATATTGATCTCTGGAGTTGACTTGGCTTCAATAGGAGCTAGGCACTTGCATGTAAAAGCAGACTTCACCTCCTTTAGAGTCTTAGTATCCCAATACAATAGCAAACAGAAAAGCTACTTAAGAGGATCATGTAACAAAAGAGGAGTTTTTTTTAACAGATCAACACAAATTACAGCTTTCTTTAGTTGTTCAGAACTGGTTCAATTCAATGTCAGAATAAATTCTATACATTCAAGGCTGGCCCCATACAGAGAAGGATCAAGCCATTATTTTAATGTTTCAGGTCTTTTACCATTTTCTTTTTAGTAGAAAAGACAGAAATCTGACTGGCCTTGCTCAGTAATGTTAAATTAAAAGCTTCAAAACACATCTTAGAGTTTTGGCTCGAATACAGAAATCACTGGTCTGGCATGAAACCTGGTCTATCAGAAGTTCCATTAAGGTTGGGATTTTCACTAAACTTAGTCATTATATTAGATTTTTGAATATAACATATTCTTAGGTTAAGTTGTATTATTGGAGGGGTTATTTTTGTTTTATTTTAAATGTAAAACTTTACCTAACTGAAATGTGTGAAAGGGAAATTATTTCAAGTAATTGATCATACTTAAAAACTAAGTCAGATCTGAAACTGAGTAAATATTTTGTTCTCAAGCACAGTCATTATGCAGATCTTTGAATATAGATTTTCCTCATGCTTCTTCTAGCTGTAGTCTTTTTCCTATGCCTGTTTTT
>VZTB01012904.1:47821-77821 GCA_013397245.1 Thryothorus ludovicianus | reverse complement strand
TTTTCCCATATTTATTTCATCAAATTCTATAAATTGCTGTCATACACTGAAGTCATTTCCCATTGAAGAGCTACCTAGCTGCATTTCTTCATCTGGCTAAATTAAACACAATGCATTTAATAAAAACCAAGAGGAGAAGTTAATCTGAATTTTAATTTATTCTCTAACATTGTTAATGTTAAATTAAGACTGGATCATAGGTTGGCATTTTTATAGTATTTTCTTTTTTTCTTTTCTTTTTTCTTTTTTTTTTTTTGGGGGTAATGTTTGTTTTGGATATGCTGAACTCCACATATCCAGAGCCTGACTTCGCACTTCCATTTTAGATATCTGTGAGATTAGAATTAGGTACACAGCATGTGCAAAATTGCTAGTTAGTGCAGCACATGACAAAACAATTAAGAGGAAACAAGCAAATGCATTTTTCAGTTATTCTGATGTGGAATATAGTATTTAGAATAAAAGATACACTTTTAATTGTATCTTACAATTATGTATTTATTTTGTCTTTAGTTCCTTTTGTTCTGCTAATGAGCTCCCCTCTGAATGAAGCAACTCTCTTGACATAAATGAAACAATAAAAAACAATAAAAATGAAAAGATCATAATCTGACATTAACTTCTAATTACTTAATTTAAAACTGTATCATTAAAGTACTTTAATTAATTCAGTAGAAGTGGACTCTTCCTTTACAATGTTAATTGGAAAAATTACACCTTCCAGATTTGTTTTTTGAATCTTTCTGAACTTGAAAAGAAACACAGATTCTGTCCACTGCTTGTAGACAGGCAATCAATCAGTGAGCATGCTTTCAGTTCCAGATCAGCTCCTACTTACAGTGAGTAGAAACCTGTTACAATAACCTCAGCCACACACTATACAAATAGAACAAAGCTATTTGAGACCAGTGAAAACTAAAAACTCTACCAACAAAGAGAAAAAATATCTCTACTATGCAAGAAAACAAACCAGTTAACTGAATACAATTCCATTGGTCTCTAATAAGCACTAATTGTTCTTTAACATGACTATACCTGTCTTTATAAGTCTTTATAAGTGTCTTTATAAGTTTCTAACAGGTATATTTTTCCTTAACACTTTGTATCATACCACGAGAGGGAAACAGGCTTTTTTCTTGACATTTTCCAGTAAAATTCCACAGCACAGTTTACCAGAATCTGACATTCTAACCAAAGCTTGCATACATTTATTAGGATTATTTTTGTCCTTGGATCTCTTATTTGCTGAAGCTACCTTCTTATTTATAATCTTCCTGATGTGCTTTTTCCAGATTATTTGATTAGGTCTTTGCAGATGTAGAAAATAGTAATACCTGTAACAGTAATTTGGAGGTTGGTGAATTTTTGTGATAAGGTGGGGAGTGGAGTTTTTAGTGAAACTAATATTTACTTGTTCCCCATTTTACCGTGAAGTAACTGCAATTTTATTTAAAAGATAAGTAGATGGGATAAAATTTACTGCCTATGAAAAAAGCTATCAAATAAAGGCTCTTTACTATATAGCTGGTTTAATTAAGGCTGAAATCTATATATAATTCCTATGAAAGTCTTTCATAACCAGGATGTGTAGTATACTAACATGAAGAGATACAGTGAACAGTAGAGAACATAAAATGTTTACAGATTTAGCACTGCATATAATGTGACAGACATTGAACAGAAAATATATCCTTCAGAAACAGAAATATGCACTCACCCCACGTTATTTGTATGTAAAACATGAGGCTTTTCTGAAAGCTAGAGAAGAGCATTGTTCACTAGTTAATGTGACATATCACAGAATCCATACAAATGCTTCTCTTTTGCCGACATATAAGATGGCCAAAATTATTTTTCCACTTTCAGGAAGACTTTTGAAAGACTCTGAAATGTTACTTATTCATCAGATATGACTTCAGATATGAACATCCAAATTCTGATTTTTCCTTGCTTTGATGTAGTTCTACTAAAATCATCATGATAGAAACCATGGTGTGACTAACTAAAGTCCAAAGCCTCCCTTCCTGCCTGTGCAGATGTCACATCTTTTTGGAGAAGCCTGTCTATCTGCATGCACCTTTCTCAAGTGTCATTCCTACATCTCCAAGCTTTCCTTGTACAAGGAGTGCACAAGTAAACTTTCCTGAGCGAGACCTTGTGATCAAAACCACATATAATATCAATCCTGTGGTCATTTTTTTAAAGTTTTGAGTGATATGTCCAGAAAATACTGCCAAGTACCAATACATAGTAAAATCTCTGCAAATTTCCATGGGATAAAAGGCCCTCCAAAGAATCTCTATGGAACTTTGTAGATCCTGCTTGTCAATGACCTTCGGTACCGTTTCTTTTACACATTTCAAACATGATAATATCATGATATCATCATCCCGGTTTATTGAAAACAGAAGTAGCTGTCTTCTGGATCATTCCTTTAAGCGTAATTCAAGGGAATTCAAGGGAAGGATGAAAGAGTAAACACACGCTATAAAGAAATGTTGTTACCCTACTTCTACAAACATTCAATTTCTGCAGTGTCCAATACAGCTAAACTAAACTGGCTGCAGAGATGCATTAGAAAATACGAATTCATTGTCCAATGCCAGGCAGAAGTGCATCAAAGAGAGCACTTGATGGTGTAATCAGTCAGTGCTTTCTGATGGCTTTCCTAAAACATCACAAAGGCAGCAGTTTGGGAGCAGATCTGCTGTGCTGCCAGTCTGTTGCAATGGAACTGGGGAAGGAATTAATTAGAGAGCTTCTAAGCATGCCATTGCTTTAACAAACCTACAGTCTTGTTTAGGTTTAAGTTCCCAGAGAGTTAGTAATGAATTAATTACCATTAAAAAAAAAAGAAATATCAATGAGAACAAAGAGTCTATGATACATACACGCAACTCTGGAAAAACACATTTTAAGGCTGTTTCAACCCTGCTTGAGTACATGCGTAAGTTCATTCACACTACTATGAAATCACTCTGATTTCTGTAGCTATATACACTCAAATGGATTATGGTTGAACCAGTGATAGAGCTCAAGAATGGGAAGCTAATTTTTCACTTTAAAAATTATTTGTTTGCTAAATTGAAAGTGTCAGCTACTGTTACTTTTCCTGATTTCACTACCTGTTGTCTTGAATGAAGAGGACGGAAGCACTATAAGAAGTTGTTTGCTTGCATAATTCAAATAATGGCAGAAGTGCTGCATTGATGTGGAATTATAGACAAAAATTTCTTCCTGAGTAGTTCAGAATGCAAGGACAAGATATGAGTGCATTCATCTAAAGCAAATAAAATGGTTAAAATCCTTTATTTCATGCAAAAAGAGATGTTTAGGTTTCTCTTGGGAATATTTTCTGCATTGTTATGTGTTCAGCTTCTCCCTACTTAGAGAAACACAATAAATGTATAATTTTACCATACCAAGTGACTTGTTTTCTGTAGTTCTCAAGCGTAAAATTTCCATTTTTCTGAACAGAAACAAGGAGGAGCTTTTGGTGGGAATGATATTTGCAGGCGTCTCAGTATAATCAGTATATTTGATTTTAGCATGAATTTTTGCATTAGTTATAAATACAAGGTGTGGACTTTTAGAAATGCCTTGCAGGCTCTTTTCTGCAACTGACCCCACATGAAGGCTGTCCCACCAATTTTATTTGCATTACACAAGTACTTGGATACTTACTTCCAATATAAAACCATGCTCTCAGTAATTTCTTTATGAAACTTTTCAGATTTGTGTCACTTAGAAGAGTTTATAACAGTTTTTCATCCTCCTTTTCAAAAATATTTTTCATCCTCCTTTTTCAAAAACAATGTTATGGATGTTACAGAAAAAAATTAGAAGCAGCCATAGCTTTCCATACTGCTGCTTAATGTAAAATATAAATTAATCTTGCCTCCTTCTCTTAAGAGCCTTTAATTTATTCCCCTTGGTTTCTTCCAAATATGTGCTCCTAGTGAGTTAAGAAACAGGTAGACTAGCCTAAACTATTGCTTTGAAGGACATTACTCATTCTTTTTTCTTTTGATATTTGAGGTTCTTATTTAGGGGCAGAGGAAAAATAAACAGCGAAACAGAATCTGTGTAAGGAAAGATCACTCCCTTGCTTAATTCTGTAGTGTTGCCAGCTGGTAGATGAATTTTTTCCCCAGAACAACAAATCCATACTTTGAAAATTACCAGCATTCCAGCTTAGAGCATGTGAGCAGATGTCTGTCTGAGCAGCTTGTGCAAAAAGGTAAATAAATTATCATAGGACAGTTAATATTTTATATGCACTGCCAAGCTGATGTGTTGTCTCATGTGTGAAGAAGGACTGGTCTGAAGTAGATAAGAATCATATGAATACAGTCTCTGTTTTTCTGGTGTTACAGGATTAAAAAATATATGAGTACCTGAGTGTGAATGGCTCATTTGATTAAAGAGATGCAAAAGCTATGAAGAGCTGGTATGACATGATAGGAATGACGCCTGACAGGATTCACCCGTACTGATGAGGAAAATACATCTATGGACATAAGCCAGAGGGACTGACTGAGAGGTCCTTAAACTAGAACCAGTGAAAGAAGTGAATACCAACAGCATTGTATAGGTAAGCCAAGGGTCGGCATGGCACGGCCTGGTAGTGGCAATGTTGTGGGGAACTGCTCTTAGGAGCACAGAGGACTCTGAAATACTTTTGCACCAACTCACTCAGTGTGAAAAAAAATCAAGCGTGTACGTCTGTTCACACCTCTGTTTTACCTGATGAAGTATGGCCAAGCAACTTGCTTTTTTTTTTGGTTTGAATGCTTTAGCATTATGTTCTCATAATCAGACTAGAATTTCAAAAGCTCAAACTAAATGGCTTGAATAAGCTAATATGGCATCTCTCTTTGGGATATTTGCTGCTGTGTATAATGAGATACCATGGATAGAATGGGTGCTGGGATAGGAGAGTGGATGGCAGAATGCCCTTGGATTTTGACATAAATGTAGACGTCCTGGTTCAGAGCAAATTTGGGAGAAAACCTCCAAAGGGGTTCTTCTAGAAAACAAATTTAAGTGGCCCCTCCCTTAACTGGTTTGGAAAAAGATTTCCTCAGAGCGAAGTAGAAAAAATTGTTTATTTAACAGCCAAAGCACACCCCAGCACAAGTGAACTACACTGAACAACAAAACCTCTCATTGCTCTGCAGAGATGCCAAATTCAGAAAGTCTCTCCCGTGGCTGTAGCTCGGCTCAGTTGCTGTCGGTCCCTCAGGGCTGGGAAAGGCCGGGCCCAGGCCAGGCCCGGTGGGACACAGGTGGGAGCTCCTGGGGCCCTTTGGGGTGTTTAGTCCAGAGCAGGTTCAAACAGTTCCAAGGAAAACTAAAAACCATTAAGAACTTCTCTGTCTCAGCTAGCCAAAAACTAACAAAAAGCAAAGGAGAGCTCTCTCCCGCCACCCACGCTGCAGGGAACACAGGCTGTGTGTGAAGGAAAGCTGAAAACTCTGACCCTTGTGTTTTGCAAACAACCACCTCAGACATTCCACCACTTCTCCTACCCCCTTCAATCTCAGACTCAGTTCTAAAGGTGAAAAACTTATTTCTGAGCTAAACAGGTGAATGGGGATGCAAGTCAGCATCAACCCACTACAGTAAAGATTAGTTAGAGCTACTAACTCTAATTATCAAACAAGCACCAGAATGGCAGAATCCATCTCTAAAATACACTTCCATTAGCAAGCAGCAACATGAGAACAGATATTCAGCATGAAACAGTGTTGAAGAACTTGCTTCTAAACTGAACAGATTTTACAGATTAAGACATTTTAGGCTCACATGGATGGGACGCTCATCAGAAATTGGCATGCATCTTCTGTTGCTTACTAATCCCAAGGGAATCCAGCCTGTGCCTTCCATCACCACCCTGTGAAGCCTGTGAAGCAAGGCAAGTAATGGTCAGAAAATTTGCTTTGAAAATGCACTCCTGAAGCTAATCAAAAACTGCCTTAGGCATTAGGAAATCTAGGCATGAGACAAGACTACCAGTTCACTGATTACACAAATGCTTGATTTCTGTTTAGCTAGGGGTTTGTGTTCACTGTTCACTGAGGGCCAGCCAAAGCAGACAGAGTGGTATGGACTTTCCCCTTGTGACTATCTCCTTCATGGAGATGTGGAGCCTTTCATCTCTATTGCCAGTTATAGACTTGTGAGTCAATTAGCAAAAAGCAATTTTAGAACCTCTAGACAGAAATCATGCTCAATACTTCTCTATTTCTCTAATGTAATATGCACTTTTTTACCAGTACAAAAGAAAACCAAAAAAAAAACCAAAAAAACCCAACCGAAAATAAGGATTTCTGGTTAAAATTATTGGTGTAATTTTAAAGTATCAGCTCTGTCTAGGATCTGTCCCTTAAACCTTTTTCCCGGATAGCGATTTAAGTGGATTGCTAAGTATTTGACAGATCTCAGTATCAAGATCAATACCAAATTAGAAGACATAGCTAAGCATAACTGGGGGGAAATAATTAACAAAATTAAGGAGGGTTTTGCTCTATTGGGAACCATTAAAGTTATCTTTATGGGGTCATGTAAATGTAATAAAAGACTCTGCCTGCACCACAATTTAATTCTATATCAGAAATGGTCCCTGTAGATGTACCAGAAGATTATTTTACTGAAATTGCATGTGTACTCTTTTCTGGGCTAAGAAAAAGAGGGACAAAATTTTAAAAGTATAAAGTTGTGAATTTTGCACAACACATATTTAAAGTTGCCTGTAGTCCATTAGTATCAATGGTATTTAGTTGGATTAGAGAGGATATTTCACATGAACGGTTATCCTACTCTACGAGAAAAGGAGAACATAATTATAGAGCTGTGCTTCAGGACAATACACCTACTTTCCATGACAGAATCCACCGATGTGTTTTTTGTATTTTAAGACTACAGAAAATGGTACAAAATTATCTATTAGAACAGTCCCAAATAACACATGTCTCTGTAAGTCTCTGAATTAACTGTCTTTTAGAAACCAGAGTACAGATGCACACTTAATTTTCCTTGTAACAAAAAAAAAATCAGACTGAAGAATGTGATGTTTCAATGTATCTTTTAGAGATGTGCGCAACAAACCTGAATTGTTCATTACTGATTTAAATTCTTCTAACTAAATGCTAGCATTTAGCTAGCAGATCTCTGAGGCTCTGTTGTTCTTTTTTGCCTGCTCTTTTTAATTAGGACTTTTCCAATTACACTAAAACAAATTTAATCTGATCAGAAGTTCTCTTAAAATAATGTCAAACCTTATCTCAGCTCAGAAGCAAGGCTGAGGACATCAAGACGACATCAAACTGAATTAATTTTGCTCTGTCAACACCACGTGGATGGTGACCCTCATCCCTGCTCACAGCCTTGCCCATGGTTGAGACCACCCATTTAAATATGGGGTTTGCTCATTGTTGGAAAGATAATGGTTCTGTATCAGCAGGGAGACCCAAGGACACTTTGAAAGTTTGTACCCTGACTGTATGACAAAACCACGTCACTACTTTCTCTGTCCTTTCTTTTAATGAGAACTCAGGATGCAAGTGCAAGGAAGCCACATTGTGCTCCTGAAATATACTTCCTGGCCTCTGTTGTAGCTCTCTTGTTTAGTTCTCTTGTTTCCCAAAATTTTTAATGCAGCATGAGAAGACTGATCTTTGCCATTTTTCAAAATGTTCCTTTAGCGAGTGTCAGGTCACCATAAAATGTTATGTGCAATTTTTCTGCCTGATCCAATAATTTTCATCTGTGGGATCAGTGTCTGGTAGCACAAAGAGCTGCTTTTATTGAATAAATTTTAAAAGGGTTGGGCATCTAGTTTTTACAGAGGGCTGGTGCTGCTCTAAATACTCGTACTTAGCAAGTGCATGTAATAAATCATGATTAAACATACCTCTAGTCACTTTTCTTCAAGACTGATAATGTTCAGCTACCACAATTTGTCTTTCGCTTCTAAGTTAACACTAAACTAACACTCCTTTCCAATGTTTAAAAACAATTTAAACTAGGAGACAAGCAACTATTATGATCATGATCACTAGTCTAGGCTAGGGTGTCCTGTCCATAGAGGCATCTGCTTCAGAAGTAGGATGAACATGGAGGAACACATGGGCTCATGTACCCTTTGTGAAAGTAATTTGTGAATTAACTCCTGGTGTTTGGTATCCAGAGACTAGATAAATCCTCAAAGCTCAAAACAAATGCCTCATCCTAAGCTCTTTGTCATCAATACATTTCAATCAGTTTTTCACAGCAGAAGCTAATTCTTTCTCTGAGTTCTGATTTCACTGATATCCGTGCCCTATAGCATTTGTGTTGTAAGACAGAAAGGAAAGTGTCTTCTGCAGGCTATTTGCAATTTTAAGTGTTTTTATCACATCCTTATTTTTCATAGAAAAGAAATAAAATTCCTTGATCCTTTATCTGCCAGTGCATTTTTTACCATGTTTACAACTATCTGCATTTTCTTCTAATGATTTTCATTCTCCAGGCCTTCTGGGGCTATTCCAGAAGATCCATTGACCCCACATCCAGCCTTGAGATGGAGTCTAATCTACTTCACCTTTCCATTGTTTGGACATAAAGCTGGACTTTGATGATGGCACATGGTAGTATTCAGCTACAGCCCATTCTACCTTGACTGCAGTGAATGGCTCAGCCTGAGCACATGCAGGCATAGTGGTATTACCTGACACTGGGAGAAAAATCAGCTGTTCGAGTCTCTGCTCTGGGCTGTCTTCTGCTCTTTTTTACTGGTGCAGTATAGACCTAGCCTAATTCTGCAAATGTGTCTCATAGATTCAGCAAGCAGAACTGAGGACAGCATTTCAGTGCAGGGAATGTACTTATTATGCTAAAAAGTAAGATGGCATTTTATTTTCTGCCTTATTATCGTCAGGATTCAGACACATGGAAAAACTTTGCCTTCTTTTGTTAAGCACAGCCATTTTTTAGTTTAGAACTTCCCAGAGATACACACTTAGACTTTTATGATTTATTTGATCAGCTTTCACATTACTTATTCAGCTGCCAGCTCATTCTGAGATACTCATAGTCTTTTTGAGGTTTGCATGTCTGAATTGCTTTTATGTCCATAGAAAGTTACTATCCATATATTGTTAATTAATAAAGCTGCATATAATCAAAATGAGCTGCTCAGAGTCTTTGGCACTGAGATTCTAGAGGACTCTGAATAAACTTACTGGAAACACTTTCTCTTCTGTGTGATTAATTGAAAATACATTAGAGGAAAACAAGTTTCAGAGTTGCTGTTCTGGGATTCATGATGATGTGTGATGTTGTTGAATGGCTGTTAGGGATGTCAAATGATACTAGGGACAAGCATCAATGTCAACAAGAATGTTTTTATGGTCTTCAGTGAGACACAGATGAATTGCCACATAACCTGCTGTAGTCTTAATACGTGTACACATAATTGAAATATAGAATCAGAGAATCCTTGGATCATTAAGGTTGGGATAGACCTCTAAGATCATTGAGTCCCACCATTAACCTAATTCTACCAGGTCCACTATTAAACCATGTCCCTAAACATATCTACATGATTTTTGAACACTTCCTGGGCAGATTGTTCCAATGCTTGTCAGTGAAGAAATTTTTCCTGATATCACAGAATCACAAGGTTGGAAGAGACCACCAAGATCAACAAGTCCAACCAATGCCCTAACACCTCATCTAGACCATGGCACCAAGTGCCATATCCAGTCTTTTTTAAATACATCCAGGTATGGTGACAGCACCACCTCCCCAGTCAAAGCATTCCAGTACTCTATTACTCTTTCTGTGAAAAACCTTTTTCTAATATCCAACATGTATTTCCCTTGGCACAGCTTAAGACCGTGTCCTCTCATTCTGTCAGTCACTGCCTGGAGAAAGAGACCAACCCCCACCAGACTACAGCCACCTTTCAGGGAACTGTAGAGAGTGACAAGATCACCCCTGAGTCTCCTTTTCTCCAGGCTAAACACCCCCAGCTCCCTCAGCCGTTCCTCACAGGGTTTGAGTTCCCAGCCCCTCACCAGCCTCCTCTGGATGCGCTCAAGCACGTATCTGATATCCACACCTTCCCTGGTGCAACTTGAAGTCAAATTCCTCTGGCTCTGTTGCATGTTATTTGGAAGAAGAAGCTGACCCCCACCTGTCTACACCCTCCTTTCAGGCAGCT
Source organism: Thryothorus ludovicianus (assembly GCA_013397245.1). Taxonomy (NCBI): domain Eukaryota; kingdom Metazoa; phylum Chordata; class Aves; order Passeriformes; family Certhiidae; genus Thryothorus; species Thryothorus ludovicianus. The sequence goes on along the minus strand of VZTB01012904.1, from coordinate 67,614 downwards.
GTAGAGACAATAAGGTCTCCCCTGAGCCTCCTCTTCTCCAGGCTAAAGAAACCCAGCTCTATCAGCTGCTTCTCATATAACTTAGTGTCTAGACCCTTCACTGGCTTTGTTTTCTTCTCTGGACATGCTCTAGCACCTCAATGTCTTTATTGTAGTGAGGAATATAAAGCTCCAGCCCTCGCTTTGCATTTTATTTAGAAGTGGCATAAGGTACTCCTTTTCCCTGAGGTAGCACAAAGGACAACTTGATAGAAGTTCCCAGGAGGTTAAAAAACAAACTTTAGTGGCAAACTTCAAAAGATCCAGAACCTAGCAAAATTTAAAGCAAACATTCAACCAGAATAAAGAATTTCACAAAACATTGACTCAGCAAACTCTACCCCACACAACCTTAAATTACCTGGACTTCAAGAAGAGGAAATTAGGAGAAGAAAAGAAGAAAGATAAAAAAGATACAGAAAAGAAGGATGTCGCTACCACCCTGGATGCAGCATGGTCTCAGCTGCCACAAAATCCAGGAACAATAGCAAGGTGGCTGTGTGCATTTCTGCACAATGGTTTTTACCCAGTCTGGCCAGCCCACATCCCCAGATCTGGTCTCCTGGGGGAGTGTATGGGACATTGCTTCCACTGTGCCAATGACTGACAGCCATTCTGGACTGGGCTGGCAGCTCCAGGGGTGTGGAGTGTGGAGCAGTACACCATTCCACCTTCAGAGAACCTGCCCTGCCCTACCTCCCACCCTCCTCTGCAGAGACACACATACACACACAACAGTTGTTTTGAGCCATTAATAATTTTCTTCAGTCTCTTATAAGGTGCTTTTTCTTTCTGCGACTGTCCTCACTAAACTGAACTGCACATTTCCAGAGAACAGGAGCACTATTTGCAGCTTCTACCCACGGATGCCTACTATTTGCTCTTCAGTTACAAAATTATATACTTCTGGATAGCTAGCTGTCCTCAATAGCTTACTATTCACCTGTGAGCTGAAATGCTGAGAAAAATGTGAAAGAGTATATGGAAGGGCAGGTGCCCCATCCCTGGGAGCCTTCAAGCTCAGGTTGGACAAGGCTGTGACCAAGCTGATCTAGATCAACAAGTCCCTGATTCAAGTAAAAGACGTTTAAAGGTCCCTTCCAAGCCACACCATTCTGTGAGTCTAAGATTCTATACTGCAGCTGTCTTGTGAGAGAAATGACTGCTCATGTGACAGGCAGCCTACAAGAGTTCACTTTATCCAACATAATCAGACATTTGTTTGAGCACATCTTTTGGAGTGCTTTGTGCTTAGGATTTGGAGTGCTAATATCTTTATTAACTTGCTTTCATGGTCATTGATACTTTTGAAAACTAGCTGGACAAAAAAGCTTCAAAATGTAAACCTGCATTATTTAGCTTCCTTTGTCTGACTATAATTAGTAACACAAGTAATAAAATACGCTGTGTATGCTCAAATCACATTGTTTTAAGATAGGTCATAACTTTCACCCGGATGTTGGTAATTTCAGGAATCAGAACTGTGCAAACTTCTGTGTAAGGAGGCAAAACTTGCTACCTGTAAAGGAAAGACACACTCTAAAATTCCCCCTGGTCTGCAGTGATGCAATTTTGGGACACAGTAGTGAAGAAATATAAATGATGCTTGAGTGTTTCATTCCAGACACTCTGTCTCCCTAATGATACATCAGAGTATTTTCATCTAACCTCTCCTGCTAAATCATTGGTAGTATTGGCTAGATATTGATGATAAATGTATCATATTGATAGCTAAATATTGGTAGCTAAATGTATCATAATGCATCATTGTAACATCTCCAATACCTGCTGATAAATGGCTTCAATTTCTTGCTACAACAGCAATTTATGAAAGAATATCATATAAACTTCAAGATAAACTCCCACAATTTGAAGAGATTGCCTCTTTTTACACTTTATAAATAGAAGCAAAGATTGTACATCTCCTCCAATATCTGTGTTGAAATGGTCTATTCTTATTCCCAAAGGGAGCGGTATAGTGCTCAAAGGGGAGCTTCTTTCTGATCTAAACTGTTGTAAATCTGGAAGAGCTGAGGCAATTTACTCCAAAGAAGGATCTGTCCCCAGGAGCCTGCCTATGGTTACCTCTCCAGCTCTCAAGCTTTACTGAATTTATTCCCTTTTTCTCTCTTTATGCCAGGAGCCCTCACCTAAAGAGAGCTAGATGCTTGGGGACTGCCAAAATGGAACAGATGAAGAATGCCACAATTTACAAAGAAGTTATCTTAGCAAAATGTAGCAGGTGTTTCCCTTCTTTCCAGATGGAAAAACTCTTTTCAGATGAGAATAATGTTAGTTATTAATATTAGATATAAGAAGACTTAAGAGACATTTATTCTGTGTTAGGAAGCTTCTATGAGCTAGATAAGACACTGACCTGATCCCACTTTTGTCCAAACTTGTGCTTATTCGTATCTTGTGCTGGGCAGGAAGAGGAGCAAAAAGTTCCACATTAAATGATGTCAAAATATTTTCAAAATATTTCAATAGCCATTTTCCATGAAACACAAGTGGAAACCACAAAACAGGTGCACATGGTTTATATAATTGCTCGTGTTTTCACCTCAGAGTAGTTACTTTACTTCCAAGTTTTACGAGTTGTACTTGTAAAATCTTTATGTATCACTGTCATTTATTTCTGGCATGGAATATACGTAAACAAATACTCCATCTAAGCAAGTCAGTATAAAAGCAGGAACAAGCTGCTATATTCCCTTCAGTTGTCATCTCCTTTTGTCTTCTGTCAAACGGTTGCAAGCATGAAAATAACAAATAATACATACTTTATAATCCAAGAACTTTATACAAGTGCTTTTAACACACAAGCTCTTCAGTGAGACATGAGAGAGAAAATTTGAGTTGTTGGTCTCTTATTTTAAAATGGGTGAGAAGACATTATGTTCCATTTGTGCCACATCTTGCAGACGGTGCCTGGGAGCTGAGAGCGGGAAGATCTTCCCTCAGTACATACAGCACTGGCATATCAACAGCAACACTAGTTCTTGATGCAGAGACCCCCAGGAGGTGAGGGTCCCTCACATTCCCTGAGACAGCTCATCTGACATCCCAGGACTGCTACAGGGATGTGGACTAATCTCCACCCAAGCACAGCAGCAGGTCCCAGGTATGGAAACTTGCTTGCTAGAAACCTTGGGAAAGGCAGCCTGCACACCAATAGCTACGCCTAGCTTGCTCTCATCATGCTGGCAGCTGTCGAGCAGAGGAGAGGACTTGCAGGTTAAGATTTACTCTGCTCTGTGTTTGTGTGCAAGAAAGAGTTGAGTCCTCCCTTTATTCCTTTAGATGTTTCGAGCACTTGCAAATTTGGCCAGGCTTCCATGAGCTCTGCTGCCTGCACTTTTCGGTGGCTGCAACACCAAATTAAAACAAGAATAGCAGAAGTTTCCAAGATTCTAGCAGCTGTTTGCTGGCTATGGATACTAGCTGGCCAGTGAGAATAGCTATAAGGTCACTCTTGCTCTTCTGTTAAGCACAGAAAAAAACAAAAGGGCCTTTTGTGGCCTTTTGTGGCCCACACACTCCCTTGTGCAGAAGGAATAGGGATTGCTGCAGGACAGATGGGGCTAAACAAGAAGTTCATAATTAAATAAAGCAAATTTGCAAATATTGGAGTCAGCCCCTGGTTTTAATGAAAAGTTTTAGGGTAAATAAACACTCAAGCATTTATACATAAAACTAAATCTGGCATGGAGGAAATCAAGCCAAGCAAGCCCTGTCATATTCAGCTAGAAGTTTATATAGTAAAACTGATCATATTTCTCCATTCTCAGACAAGGCAGTTCCTCTAAGTGCACCTGTTTAGGCTTTTTGGGGGCTTTTTTCCTTTATTTCCAGCTGCTCAAAACAACAACAAATGACTAAGTAATACCATTACTGTAAAACATATTTTTATGCCAAAACTGTAAAAAAGAACACCACAAAGCTGTATTTACTGGAAGGATGTCACATTATTGTTTCCATACCATTAAATATTAGTGTAGGCCTTATATAACCCTTAGAAATAAAAGAAGTTTTTCTTCAAGCCTCAAGGAAATGCAGTAGGAGGCAATTTTCCAAGTGGTGCAGCAAAGTTATGCACACCGATCTCGTTATTCATGCATTCACTAAGAAAATTTAGATCCCTGCCCTCCCAGTTTTCTCAGCAAGATGCAACAGGATTTAGAAAACCGAGAGATTAAATGTTTCAGCTTGAATGAAAGTAAGCGAATGTTATTTTTCCTCTCCTATTTTACAATATGACTTTATCTACATTATCTGCAATTTTAAGAAGAGCTTTTGCAGAGCACAGAGAAAATACATACAAGCTTTGTCATGTATATGCCCTTTTCAACTTGATGGTATGAGATTCAGGCTGTGTTCTTCCCTTTCCTCAAGCAAAGTTGCTTTCCTCTATTTCATTTGCAAGATTTACATAGAGGAGCAATGTGTTGAGGGTTCTGAAAATCAAGGACTTAAGCTCAAGTATTCAGAGGCCTCAGCTATTATTTGTGATGTGTAACACATAAATTAAAAAGTTCTGAATATTATGGGTCATTACCACCACAGGTTACCTGTGATGAGGTGGAACACTGTTAAGGGCAACTACAAACTCAGAAGACAGGTCACTTATATTGTGTTATGCTTGCATTGATTAAGGCACAGAAATCTTCACAGATCTGGGTTAATAATCAGGAGGACAAGGTGCAACATTTCTTGCTATTCTGGAAAAAATAGATTTAAGAGATTATGACTGTATTTCACCGAGCTATATCCTACAGATTCTTTTTAGCTTTTACCTGCTCATAATCTTCCAGTTATAATCAAGATTGAAAACAATGATAAGGAAACCTTGAATAAAATATCTGGTTTTAGATCTTCTTTGCATTTATACTTGAGGATCAACTTTGTTCTCTCTGACTGGCGCAATAGTTAACACAAGCAGATTTGCAACTATATGTGCAAATTATATTTGATATATTTCAACATATTTTTTATTTTATCATCTAAATATACACAATGAAAGTGTGACAGTCATTCTAATTTTTTCAGACTTTTATATTTTACATACATACTATCTCAGAAAATTGACAAAATACTTCTCTTTCCTAAATGATCATCTTACTTGGGGTCTGTATCAAAATGTATTGGGGTAGAAATTAAAAATCAATATAAATGCATAAAACTGATTTAATTAATTTCATTTAACTGTCTTAAACATATTGAATCCCTTTATTTCCCTGTAAGAAGGAAGTTTATTTAAAACTAGCCAGATAACTAAATGAATGAAGGGGATACATTTAGTGAACTGAGGGATTACTTCTTGTCTCCAGGAGCTAATACTTAAATGTCTAACATGCAGATAAATGGCTAGTGAAATTATCGGAAGTGCCTATAGGGGCTACTGCCTCATTTACCCTGAAGTCAATAGGAGTTAGACATTTAATCTGTAGGAGGGATTTTGAAACTCCCACTGGTCATCTGTCTCCATCTCTAGCCACCAAAATATCTTTGGAAATCTGACCTCTCACTATTAGGGTTTTGTCCATACTCTCTACTTTTTTTGTTCATAGATTAGAACACAAAACAGTGCCACTTTTTCAGCCTTCAAGCCATTTCTGAATTTTCCATTAGCAATGATAATTAAATAACAAAAGCACTGTACCTGCCAGTTGAGCTAAAAGAAAGAAAACAGGCATTTCTGAACAATATCTGAAAAGCAAGCATAAACCAATATCAGCATCATGGTAAAGGAAGAAAAAGAACTACATGAAGAAGTAATACATTACTGGATTTGAAGACATAATAATTATTTTAATAAAATCCATGTCGACCTTAAAAATTTAATGTTTTTCTTCTAACTGCCAAGTAGCTCTCTTTGAGTAGGAGGATCTTTCTAGTACACTGAAATAATGCTAAGAAAATCTAACCTTTATCAGAGGTTGGACTGTTTTACATCTGAATTTAATTTTACTCTTAATGCAATTAATTTTATGTGCATTTTTTAATTAAATATAAATATTTATTTTAATTCTAACTTCTCAGTACCTCTAGAAATTCCCAAAAGCACACTGGATACCTGGGCTGCTGGTACAGTCACTGCAGCATTACATGTCTCCAGCTACAAACTGAGCAGGGCACTTAAGAAAGAACTGGTGAGAAAACCTTATCAAATTCAGGCTTTGAGTGTCTCTGCTGATGTGCTTTAAGGTGCTTCCTCATACTCAGGATGCTTTGTCTGAACTCTCTAATGGATTTAGACAGCTACATCTTTTCTCTTAAAAGCCTAAATGCACTGGTGCTGGTGCTTTAACCAGTAGGTCAGTGGTATGAGCTTTCACCTTCCTTGAATTCTCTTTTCTGCCAATGAAGGTCCCATAAAACAACATCCATATAACCAGGAAAGCAGGAGCTTTCCAAGGTGGGAGCTGTCCCTAACCACCTAATGAAATTTTAGTATTTTGCCTATGAATACTTTCTCACAGGGCGATGACATAATCACTTGGCTGCACTGTCATTCTTCTTTCTGTCTTGGTTTCAATCATGTGGAATTATTGTAGCAAACATGAAGCATCATGTACAGGCTAAAAGAAGTTTTCCCCATACTTAATATTTTCTGTGCTCTCACTGTGAATGTTTTCCTGGCAGCAAAAACTGTGCATTCATCCATGTCATTCTAAATCATGGACAATTTGGGTTAAGCTGCAGAGTTAAACCAACAGCAAACAATCACTCCAAAGATAAGGAAGGGACAGAACACCTTGCTGGAATTTCTGAAGTAGTCATAGGTGTGGGATACTATGTATGGCCACTGCTGAGGTCTTTCTCTTTGTGATTAGGGGAATTTTCCCCTAAGACAATGTTGGAAATACAATGCCTACAAACTCTAAACACACAAAGGATTTAAACAGAGTTGAGATGGGCACATGCCACTTATTCAGTTTAGGCATTCAATCTGTATTCATCTCATCTAGCTTTAGACATTTGGAGGTGATGAATCATCCAAACAATTTTAGATATCCAACTCACACTGTATGAATCAAATATCATGACTTAGCTTCATTTAAGCAAGATGAGATTTGCTACTAAAGTATAACTCTAGTGTAGACGATACTTCAGGGGCCTGGTTTCCTCATGTTTGTTCATCTTTTCTGCTGGATTAGAAATTATTGTTCCAGTACGTATTTTGAAAGTTTTATATACCTATTAAAAATAATAAATTACATTTCTGCAAACAGAAATGTTTTCATCCCTTACTGAAGACTAGAAATATGAAATTCCATTAAACTGGTTTGATCAAGCTAATTTTAGTAAAATCAGTATTTCATATATATTTACAATGAGAAGTCCTGATGTAATTACTTATAGTATATTTTGTACCTAAGATTCCTAATGTGTAAGAAATAAGTAAAAATATCTATCTCCCCTTCCTTCTCATACAAAAACTACCTTAACAGTCAAGGTGAGGGATTCCAGCACTAAGTTTCTTCTCAATGGAGGGACTTCAGATCCTGTAGCTGAGTCTTGTTCCTAAGTTTACATGTACGCATTTTGACAAGCAGGTTTTAGGGATGAAGGGAACTACTTAGAATACCTGAGTGGATGGACCACTTGGTGGACAAGGAATTGGCTGGCTAGTCAACACATTGTTGTAGTCAATAGCCTGCTGTCAAAGTGGACACTGACGACAAGTGATGTTCCTCTGGGGTCACTATTGAGGCTGCCACTGTTTAATACCTCTGTCAGCAACACATGCAGTAGGATTGAGTGTGCCATCAGCACATTGGTAAACAACATCAAGTGTTAAAGGAGAAGACACAGCCCAAGAATTCTCTCTCAATTCAAAGAGTGTCACACACACCACCCAGGTTTTCCTTCCTAGGACTGGAGTCTCTTCTCAGTGGGGCAGATGGACTCCCTTTCAAATCCTTACACACACATTCATTCTCAGGTGCACTTCTTTCTTCAGGGCCTATCCTGGGTTTTCTGTAGCAGAATCTAAGATGTCAGATTTATTTTAAAAAAATAATTTAATAGAGTGAAACAGCAACAGATCAGCTTAAACTGACCCAGAAGAAACAACTTCCCAGCAAGTAGACCCTCATGATTTATGCACCTGACCTCACACACTCTTCACAAGATTTCAAGTCCAATGGTGATTTTCGGACTGAGATCTTCTAACATCTTTCTGCATTCTTTCTCACATCCAGGCTGTTCACTGCTCTTATCTTGTCAAGCTGTGGCTTCTGCTGATGGTTGCAGCCTCCTTGTCCTCTGGTTTGTGTTTCTTTTGCACTAGATCAGTCAGGACGCAGTAATGAAAAAGGGCCTAGACTTGGGATAAAAACCACTTAGCAACAACTAAACATTAGTGTGTTATCAATATTCTTCCCAAACTAAAGGCAAAACACAGCACTATACCAGCTACCAAGCAAACCAACTCCGTTCCAACACATCTTGGGTGAAAGTTCACAGCTTGCAGCCCAGGGGTCCAGCAAATCCAGCTGTTCATGCTGAACAAGCAGAGCCAAGAAAACAGCAGATTAAACCACTCAGTATTATAGTTTTGAGTGATGCATTCTGTTTAAAAGTCACTCATTTAAGCTAAATAAAAAATATTTCTCAAACACCAAGCTGTATGGTACACTTGACACTGGAGGGAGGGGATGCCGCCCAGAGGAACTTTGTCAGGCATGAAAGCTGGGCCTATGCAAATCTTGTGAAGCAAGGTCCTGAATGTGGGTCACAGTACAGGCTGGGTGGACAATGCATTGGGAGCAGCCCTGAGGACACGACCTGGAGGTGTTGGTGAAGGAGAAGCTCAACATGACCCAACATGTAATTGCAGCCTAGGAAGCCATTGTGTCCTGAGCTGCATAAAAAGCAGCGTGGCTAGTAAGGCAAGAAGAAGATTCTGCCACTCTGGTCTAGACTCCCAAGACTCCACCTGCCGTGCTGCATCCTGCTCTGAGGACCCTAGAAGAAGAAAGATGTGGACGTCCTGGAATGAGTCTGGAAGAGGGAGACCAAGATAATCAGTGGAATGGAGCACCTGTCCTGTGAGGACAGCCTGAGAGAGTTTGGGTTATTCTGCCTGGAGAAGAAAAAGACTTTGTGGAGACCTTATAGCACCTTCCAGTACCTACAACAGGCCTACAAGAGATCTGGAGAAGAACTTTCAAGAAAGGCATATAGTGACAGGACAAGGAAGAGTGGCTTCAAAAGGAGGGCAGGTTTAGATTAGATATAAGAACAAAATTCTTTAAGGGTGTTGAGGCACAGGAACAGGTTGCCCAGAGAAGTTGGGGATGCCCCATCCCTGGAAGTGTTCAAGGCAAGGTTGAATGGAGCTCTGGGCAACCTGGTTGAGTGGAAGGTGTCCATNAGAAAAAGACTTTGTGGAGACCTTATAGCACCTTCCAGTACCTACAACAGGCCTACAAGAGATCTGGAGAAGAACTTTCAAGAAAGGCATATAGTGACAGGACAAGGAAGAGTGGCTTCAAAAGGAGGGCAGGTTTAGATTAGATATAAGAACAAAATTCTTTAAGGGTGTTGAGGCACAGGAACAGGTTGCCCAGAGAAGTTGGGGATGCCCCATCCCTGGAAGTGTTCAAGGCAAGGTTGAATGGAGCTCTGGGCAACCTGGTTGAGTGGAAGGTGTCCATGCTGTGGTGGGGAGGGTTGGAATTAGACGGTCTTTAAAGTCCCTTCCAACACAAACCACTCTATGATTCTACAACATAAACAAACCGTTGTAGAGATTTCACATGCTAATTTCAACACTGTGACTTAATTTGCAGTTAAGCTGTGCAGAAAATCACACTGGCAAAGGCCAGTGTCCACATTGGACACAGATGAAAGAAACCTGCAAAAATCAACTTCATCAAAAGAATGGATAGAGTCCACAGGGCCACACACCTGTGGGGTCTCTCTCCAGTTTTTGGAGGATTCATTCTCTTTTTCATCCTAAACTCCTGATTATGTGTTGTCTTTTTCCTTTCCCCATTGTCTGAGTTACTAGGAAGGTACAGACTTCCCAAACATCCCACTACATATTCCCCCTTCAACATATATTCTCCCTGCATCATGCATTGTAAGATCATTAAATTTAGCTTTAAGCCCACCCTGGGCAGAGAACTTCATACTCATAAGTCTATTTAGCATTCTTATTTTCCCCTAAAGTTCAAAAGTTCAGATTGTGCTCAGCTCTGTAACAAACTTGTGCAGCTTGAGATTCTTAAAGACCTCCACACCCATTCTTCCAGAACCTGATTGGTTCTTTCAAGTTATTTAGCTATTTGTAATGACATATATATCCATTTCTCCTATTGAAGACAAAGCTTTTTTTCACAAAAAAATTCATTGTTAAATATCATCATCTCTTATTAGTAGTTTTACCAGTATTTAAAATATGTTGCTCAGTATTTAAAATTTCCCTCCTCAATTCAATCCTGATTTTGTCTAGTTTGAGCTTGCTGTTGCATTCTACTGTTCATTCTTTCTGCTGCGTTGTGAATCTTCTGTTATCAGAAACTCCTTCTCTGCGTGGGTTACAAACTGAATCCCTTCTTTTCATCACTTGTTTCTTGTGGCTTGCTGCATAGGATGTATTTTTCAGGTACTGTGTTAGTCACGTAGATTTGTTCTGAGCTTTACAAGCTCTTCTTCCCTTTTAAAAGTGTAAAACTGGGCATGTGACTTCAGCCAGAGCCTCACCCTTTCATCATCTCTAGATATTTAAGACAGCAACACAATACCAAAGTGATAGGATCTTTAATGGGAGTTACTTTGCTGGTCAGCCACCAAAGCCACACAGTCCTTCTCTAGGGCTATGGATTCCCAAGTCACAGATTTTTACTCCATACATCTAAGTTATATTCTGTACTTTTACAAGTGTGACCCTGACTTTTCCAGCATTGAAATTATATATTTTTAATAAGTTCATTTCACCCAGCAATCCAATTTCCTTTAGAGAACTAATCTGTTCTTATTACTTACAGAGTAAACAGCATTTGTACCAACAACAGGTTTTATTAGTAAATATTTTAACACTTTCTTTCCAATGATTAATAGATCTATTGAATAACTTAGGCCAGACGAACAGATTACTACAACAACTCACCAGAAACCTGTACATTTTGATAATTAAGCAACAACAACTCACCAGTTTACAAACTACTTAAAATGTGCTGAAGTGATATTAAGGAGTGCTAAACTTTAATCATAATGTAGGGTAATTTTTTTGCCAGTTGCTTTACAGCATCAAGCTCTACCATGACAGCATGTTTATCTCTGTCAACAAAGATTGGTGTCTTACTAAAAGCATACATTTTTTTACCTCTCTTAGACTTTATAAAACAGCTTCATCTTGATGTAACACTTTACAGGTACTATTTGTCTATTTTATTAACTTGTGAGAAGCATTCAGAATGTTACTTGCAGCACCATACAGGATATTATCATTATCTGCCTATTCGGTGGCAGCCACTTTGCTGTCCTCCACCTTGTGTGCTACCTACGCGTTCCTGTCTGATAAGCACTGGCAAAGATTGTTTCTTCTTTGAAGAACATCATCCTGAGTGATAAAAACTTCTGTTTCCAATATGTCCATAAACCAGAGGAATCTTCTCAGCAGGTACTTAAATTTTGCATTGAACTATGTAATGGGTCAAATCCACACCACACAGATGTCATTTGGTGTCATGGTTTTGTTTTGTCTTGTACCACAAAAAGGATTAAATTAATATTTACATTAATAACTTAGGAATACAGAAAGTATCGAAGACAGGTTTCAAGAAATGTATATGAAAAGGTTTTGAAAATCCTGACTTTAATGATTCAGGGGGAGATAAAGAAATTATTAATATATCTAGATATATAAAATGTAATTTTTTTTTTTCTTCTGAAGAGATTCATCCCATGCAGCTTTATTTTGTGAGCTCTTTAAACTTCAGATAGGAGTTTGATCTTTCACTGGAGATTTTATTATGTACAGTTATTGTCAAATGAATAGTTCATTTTTTACTTAATTCCAATGAGATTCATTCATACTGATATGTCTATTTTAAAATAAACTAACAATTAAAGTAGAAAATCTGCCTTAAAGGTAGGACAAAAAGAGATAAAGTTAGTGACAGGTTCATAATCAAGGCTCCTGTCCTTATTGAGAAATAAACACTTGTGAGGATTCTCAGTGTGTTTTATAGTCTTAACAGCTGTCAGGTCTCCCTTGATTGACCCTGAATAAAATCTAACTAGGGGTGTCAAAAAAATATGTCCATCAACTTTGCTCATGCATTACAACATAAAAATTGACTGGAGTCATTGACTACAGGTAGCAGTGAGCAAAACTACACAAGATAAATACTCTGGTTTGTGGATACTCATCCAATCCACTTTCATCTGCCACCTTGATTTTTGGATTGGGCACTCATGGATAAAAAGTAGGTGATCTGAAAAAATCGTGTGTGTCTTTTAAAAGACAGTATCATGTTATGTTACTCCCTTCACAGAAATTTATGTTACATGGTGTTAAACCACGGGCTAAGCTTAATGTAACACAATGCATTAAAAACTGCACATCATGATTGCAATGTGTGTCAGAACAATGAATTGCTGTATCACATATCTCTTCATTTGTATGTAGGGGACCCATGGAAATAATTCGCAAAAGGATATATTCTCGTTTTGATGCACACACATAAATCCCTTTTTTTCTCACTACTTTCGATTCTTCACCTAATGGTTGGTCTGAGATAAGAAAAACTGCTTTTTAAAAAGCCTTAAGTTAGCTAGAAAAGGTTTGAGTTGTAGCTAAGCATTTACTATGGGCACAGTTTAACCCTGAAAACTGTAGGAGAGGGCTGTTTTGTAACCTACACTCTCCAGTAGTGTCATATTTGAGGAATCACCATTGCTGCCTTCTCTACCTAGGGTAAATTGTACTGTCACTATAACTTTGCTGAAAATGAGTAGGTTTCCATCTGATTTTATACCACCTCTTCCCAGTGGGCTACTTCCTTTTCACAGAAGCATAGTTGAAACCAGAATCCATCCCAGTGGTGTTTGGAGAAGGTACAAAGGCAGAAATTAAAAAGGACTTCACCCCTGACCCTTTTCAGCTTCTGCCTGGTATTTCCTTTCTCCTTTACTTAGCTTCCCTGTGTAACTGAGCCTCTCCTGTAACAAAAAACAGCTCCCACTTGAGTTACCATATTTAGTAGGTATCTTACAAACTGTGCAATAGCAATCCATTTTATCCCTGTCCAATTCCATACCTGTGCTACTTGCCTGTATCACTGTTGAACAACTCTCCAATTGTTTTTGGGGTATATTTGTGGAAGACGATTTTGTCCAGGAATAATCACCTGGTAAGAAAGTGGATCAAAAGGTTTGCACTACAAGGAATACTGATACTATCTCTTATGCTGACAGCCAGAAAAATTAATTCTTGAGCACTTAGACAGTGCCTAGCTGTGTGCTGGCAGCTGTACAGAGGCTAATTTTATCTACTTAACATATATTAAAAATTAGGTAAACACAAATAACTTTCATTGAAAATCTGATCTCATTTTGTAGTATCCTTTGGGGAGGCTGAATGAAATTTTGTTTTCCTACAAAATAAAGATAAAATTTGAAGGCTAAATAATGTCCACACTTTGTTTGATCATAAATGAAAATGAAATTATAGTCAGACTGCACACATGGTTTTGATGGGTAAACAAAATAGTATAAAAGCTCATTGAGCATTTATTTATTAAAATTATGGTCTCAGTCCTCAGCTGAAGCACACATGCATTTGGTCATGGATTTTTCAAGCTGTCAAAACCAACTGTCAGTAGATAGACAAGGTGATGGAAACTGCCACTGGGGCTTAGTGGACTAAATCCCAGTGGCTACACCTCCCTCTGCAAGGTTTGCTCTGACCTCAGCAGCATAGGTGGCATAATTTGAACTACATTAGGTGACAAATGTATTGGCTCTAAAGCTGAAATGAACTACTGGTATAACGCAAAATAGCTCTACTGCAGAAAGTCCCTTATTGGAGCCAAGCAAATAAAAAGGGAGGTATAGAGTTGATCCGAATGCAGGATTAATAAAACTCAATATTTGCACACCTTACAAGTTGACTGTTTCTTATGGATAGTGTTAAATTGAGAGATATATAATTGGGGGCTGTTACTGTAAAAGACACTTGTGGCATACTATAATGCTTTCGAGTGTGTCTGCTCTTTTCTTGTGATGAAGCATATGTATGGCCTTAACTCCTTAAGCTGGTCTTTCTCTGAGAAGTTACGAGTTGTAGGCAGTGCTTTGCACCCTGGTGTGCTTGCTTGCAAGTACACTAGGCCACTGTGCACACTCCAGAATAACATATATTACATAATTGTTTATGTGTGCAGACATTCGAGCTCATCAGGTTGACTAGCCGCTTCCATGAAATGGTGTTGGGGGTTGGGTTTCTTTCTTACAGAATTTTTTCCCAGAAGTTGTTAGGAAACCAATTACTGGATATTTATGGGTATTTACGGGTACTTAAGAAAGACAAAAGAAGTAACTGAAGTCGAGGAAGAGTGTGGCACGGTCGCTACACACTTTTTCTCTCAGGGAGTAGTGTCTTAGAGCGACAGTGACATTGCGGTAACAGAGGCAGGTAAAGGACGGGGCTGGCCCAGCTGGGCTCTCGTTTCTTGGCATCGGAGGGGCCGGGCAGGCTGTGGCTACTGCGGGAGAATTCACCGGCACGGCCGGAGCCCGGCCCTGAGGGACCCAGCCCTGCCTGCTCGTGTGCCCGGGAATGCTGAGCCTCGTGTGCCTGGGAATGCTGAGCCTCGTGTGCCCGGGAATGCTGAGCCACATGTGCCTGGGAGTGCTGAGCCTCCTTTATCCTGGGAATGCTGAGCCTCCTGTATCCCGGGAATGCTGAGCCTCGTGTGCCTGGGAATGCTGAGCCTCGTGTGCCCGGGAATGCTGAGCCACATGTGCCTGGGAGTGCTGAGCCTCCTTTATCCTGGGAATGCTGAGCCTCCTGTATCCCGGGAATGCTGAGCCTCGTGTGCCTGGGAATGCTGAGCCTCGTGTGCCCGGGAATGCTGAGCCACATGTGCCTGGGAGTGCTGAGCCTCCTTTATCCTGGGAATGCTGAGCCTCCTNAATGCTGACCCTCCTGTATCCCGGCAGTGCTGACCCTCCTGCATCCCTGCAATGCTGACCCTCCTGTATCCCGGCAGTGCTGACCCTCCTGTGTCCCGGTAGTGCTGACCCTCCTGTGTCCCGGCCATGCTGATCCCCGCCTGCCCCTGCCCTGCCGGGAGCCGGGAGCCGCTGTCCCGCTCCCGCTGCTCCTCCGCTCCTGCTCGGGCTTTGCCCGCCGTGTCCCGCTGCCCCTGCCCTGCCGGGACGTTCCGCAGCTCCGGCTGCCACCACCGAGCTTGGGCTCCATCTCGGCCGGCACCGCGGGGCTCCTGCTCGCTCCTGCCGCCTGGGCCGGTGACTGCACCGAGGGCAAAGTGCCAGCGGTCGAGACAGCTGGGACTGGTTCCCTGCTTCTGTTTGGTGGTAATGCCATTGTTGTTGTTTTCTTTACCTTGTTAGACACATTAGTAAAGAATTGTTATTTTTATATCCCAATATCTTTGCCTGAGAGCCCCTTAATTACAGAATTATAACCATTTAGAGAGGGGGGAAACAATACATTCTCCATTCTAAGGGAGGCTCCTGCCTTCCCTAGCAGACACCTGTGTTTCAAAGTAAGACAAATGGGAATGAGCAGTAATTACTATATGTGCTCTTATTCACAAGACATAAACAAGATCCAGATGGACATCTTTTAGACAGAGGTCATAGTGAATTGGCAGTGACTATTACTCCCACTAAAGTAAATTTGTACAAAACATGTAACAAACTGAAAATATCACTTACGTAGAGCTAGGTGAAAGCTGGAATGACCAGGTGACACTGGTCAGAGAAGAGAAGTCATATTCACAGCAAGTGCAGCTTTACATGTGAGCAGCATGCTGAGAAGGTGCAATACAGGGGAATACATAAAAAAAAGCCTTAAGTTAGCAAGAAAGGGTTTGAGTTGTAGCTAAGCATTTACTATGGGCACATGTTTAAGGGTCCCACACATGGAATGACTTGCTCTGTATGTCAGCATAGCTACAAGATCAGCAAATTATGTTTAGGTACCTGCCTCTATGTAACAGTGCTGTCAAAATTACTAGGGCTAATATATCTTATAAAAAACCTTCAACCAGATGTAACACAAACAAAATGCTGCCAAAAATCATTGAAGAATTGAACAGTTTCTATACCTTCCAAAAGGTACAACAAGATTCACAGTCTTCATAAAGGACTGTATTCAACTCCAATGTAACATCATTACTTCCCATGGACACATATCTCTGATTGACTAGGCTAGAAAATATTTCAAAGGAATTCTGGAAAACAAACTCCCCAAACATCTTTACTTAAAAAGGAGTGTCTGTTCTGGAAAGCATTACACATACTTCCCTAGATACCCAGATATCCATACCCTTAGAAATAGAATTACTGGGGTTTTAAATATTAATTAATAACTTCCAATTGTTAATACAAGCATGTATTAATAACAAAGCAATTGTCCTTTCTGACACATTTTACAATATACTCCATGATCCACCAGTAAAACCTTTTCCACATTATCATCATATATGCTTAAATATGAACACAGATTTGGTGTATTTTCATCTGTTTAGTTAAGTGAATTAACTGTAAGAATTAGCTGCTTCTAAAATTCAGTAGCTGAGCCTGAGCACTGTCAGTAATGCAAGTTAATGCTTCAGGGCTAGAAATAAAACATTTTTAGCACTTGGGAACAAGAGTTATTTTCTTAATATTACTGCTACTAGGCAATTTTTATTTTTGTACTGCTATTTTTTGTTGGCCTTCTCATTTATTGAATAACTTTGTCAAATATAGAAATGACACTGAAGATTATTCTCAAAAAAAAAATCACATGTGGTTGTTTGGTGGTAATTCAGCTTTACTTGCAGACTTGTGTATTTTCAAAGAGTATGTAGCATTATTGGGTTGCCTTGGAATTTTTTAGAGAACATCTTCATCCCCAGCATGACTTGATACAGCTTTCTAAAGACAGAATAGTAAGATTTGAGTTTCTGGCAAAGTAAAGGCCTGCATTTTCCTTTGTCTTTAACAGAATGCTGCCTTCCTTCCTCCCCCTCCTGTATGGCTGATGGCAGATCTGTGTATCAAATATACAATACACCTGTGAACTTGTTCCAGGTCATAATTGTTTGCGGCATTAAGTTAGTGTTGATTTCAAGAACTGCATCTCCATTCAGCAACAACCTGCAAAGCGAAGGCTGTGTTCCAATTCTCCTGGGGAGGCTTGCTGGGCTCTGTAAGAGGAGTGATTTTCATGATCTGCAGATAACACACAACTTTGTAGACTTGAGCAGTCTTGGCCTTGCTTATACCATGTCTGAATGGGGCCTGGTGGTGCCAGCCACTTTGCCACAACTGCTGGCTAATGATCTGGAACTGTCATGTCACCAGAAGCAACGTGACTTCCTTCCTTGCAGCCAGCTTTTCTCAAAAGATATTGGTTGCTGACAATGCCAAAGGTCAAGGCAAGCCACTAACACAGGACAAAAGGATGTGAGGGAAAGAAAAATCCTCTGCAGACCTTCCTGAACTGCACTTCACTGAAAATGTGTTTGCCTTTATTTGTTCAATGAAGCTATTATTTTTTTTCTTTCTTGTTGATTTAAATACTTATTCAGTGGACATTTTTTCAAACACAAACCCTAGGGGTTGTTTTTTTTTCCAGGAATTTATACCCTTAAGTGGTTAGCCTCTACTAAGTATAAACATAAAGGAAAACAGCCCTTGAACCAGCAATGGATTTTAACTATAGGACTGAGTTGCCAGTGCTAATCTTGCCTCTTTACTGCTTTTACCAACCACCAGACACTAAGGGGACAGACAGGTTCTTCTAGAGATCCTTGGCTGAACTACGACAACACTAAGTTGTAGTGTTTAACACTTTAACCGTCAAACAATAGCTTAACAATTAAAAATTTATTTTCCATAGCAGGATTTCATTATTAGTATAGCACAGATTTTATTATGAGAATAACACAGAATTTCTATTAACAGAATTACACATAGAACGGGTCAGGTTGGAACGGACTACAGTCGGTCATCTGGTCCAACCCCCCTGATCAAGAGGTGTTGCGGTGTGGTTTTATGTTTGATTCCATTCTCCCACACGTTAATGGTTTGACCTAAGTTGTCCCCTGCTACTCCTATTGTAGAATGTTCTTTGTTATCAATCTGCCCCTGTACCTCATCCTTGTTCCAGAAAGTTCTCCCCCTCAATGTCAATCCTCCCCCATGCCAATTCCTGGCTTGTACCTACCCTTTGGAATTCCTCTAAACTTTGATGCCCCATTGGCTCATGTGATCATATAGTTTCTCATTGGTTAATGTAAAGTAAAACCCTGCCTTGTACTCCTCCCTTTCTCTTACCCTACTAGTTGAAAACTTGTATCCGCCCATCAAAACTCCCCTGTATAAAAACCCCTGCACAGCTTATGTCTTGTGTTTGTGTCTGGGCTTTTCATTGGAGTGAGTGATTTGGACACTGTACGGAAGAGTATGTATGGTTCTCCTCAGCTTCATCTCCACCGTGCACCTGATAACCAAAGACTGCTGTAGAGCAACTGCTCTAAGCCACACCCTAGGTCACTCTGTTCCTTGGGTGTGCCCCATTCCTGGCCTGGTGCCTTGGGTGAACTGGATGGCTTCAGCACTAAGTCAAAGAGAGTCATCCTAAAGCACAGGGCACAGGATTGTGTCCTGGCAGTTCTGAGTATCCTCAGTGAGGGAGGTTCCACACCCTCTCTGGTCAGTCTGTTCCAGTGCATGATCACCTGCAAAATAACAAAGTTCTTCCTCATGTTCAGGTGCAATTTTCATGTGCATCAGTGTCAGCCTCTTGGGCTATTGCTCAGCACCACTAGAAAGAGTCTAGATCCATTCTCTTGACACCCACTGTCAAATCAGCGTAGTGCAACCTCTAGTAAAATATACAATTTCTAATACCATTTCATTTATGACTTCTGTTCACATGGGCCCTCTGCAGATTGGGTTGGATCGTAGCACACTGTTTACAGTATCAATATAACAATCATATTCTAGACTTGAAAAATCACATGAAAGAACATAAGCTCAATCCTCGGAGGAAGCAGATGAAGGCAGAATTGTCCCTGGCCATTGGGATGTCCCAGGTCTCACTGTCCAGTGGCAGCTCTGGTCCAAGTTCCTCCTGAGGATGCATCAAAGGTGATATTTAGAGAGGCTGCTCTGGGGGCAGTGCTTTGGGGGCTGAGGGCAGGCACTTGCTCTCAGGGCCGCAGCTTCCCAGTGCTATGATGGCATCATTCACAGCACTGGGATGGCCGGGTGTTGGGACATGCAGGCGGGCAAGAAGCGCAGTGATCGACCAGGTACCGAGGAACATCGAGACCAGCGGAATGGGAAAAAGAAATCTGTTTGGTTTGTCTCCTTGCACAGGACTTTCAGGGCCTGATAATGGGGGGCCCAAACACGGCACCAGAGAATTGCGGCTTGCCTTGTGAAATGGCGTTGCTCATGCGGACCCCATCAGCAGGGGGGGTCACTATCCAGCCCAACACCACCCGGTACCGAACGGAGCCGCGCCCCGCCGCTCCCGCCGTGTGCCAGCCCCC
>VZTB01012904.1:37044-47725 GCA_013397245.1 Thryothorus ludovicianus | reverse complement strand
GATGTGCCGGAGAGCGGCCCTTGCACGGGCTTCCACCACTCGCGTTCCGCCGTCGGGAAGAGGCCGCGCTTTTCTGGGATACGGTTAAATGCAGGTTTCGTTCCCTTTCGTTAGTTCCTTTGGGAGGCGAGGGTAGGCACTCACCCAGCCCCCTCGATGTACAGAGCAGTAACGCCTTATACCTGCCGAGGCATGGAGCTCAAATGTTTTGTTCTTTTTTTACCAAAGCTGCTGTTTAATATTTCTGGTTCAGAAGTTGCCGAACCAGTGTCATCACAGAAGCAATTATGTTGGAAAAGATCTCTGAGATCATCGAGTCCAATCTGTGGCCAGACACCACCGCCTTGTTAAATAGACCACAGCGCTCCAGTCTTTCCTAAAACACCTCGAGGGATGGGGACGCCACCACCTCCCTGGGCAGTCCTGGTAGATTCGTCACCAGAGCCTTGATCATCCCTGGTTTTAACAGTCGTAGGTTTTAAGAAAAATGTATCTGTCAGGATCACTCTTACTATACCCTTAAACACTGTTGGGTCACGGTGGGGGTTTATTAAGGCTACAAAGACTGTGCTGATTCAGGCAGAGACAAGAATTAGTTTGTGTGCAGGATGAGGTTGTTAAATAGTGTGGTTTCATACAATCAGCTTCATGTTATGACTTCGCAGTGTCCTGTCGATAAGGTACACACATTTTCTTATACTTTATTCACTTTGAGAGGTCAGACTTGAAGACTAGAAAAGTTGTCACTGTTGATGTTAGTTAAAGGCACTTCAGAATTTCTCTGAACATAGGAGTAAACTACACAACTGTATGCGTTTTGGAGCTAGTACAAAGAAAGGATGAAAACGTTTGAGTAAACAATACAAATGCAGTAAACAGGATTCAGATTTGTTTTTGGAGAATGTCAATGTGAATAGGCAAGCAAACTTGGCTTGAGTGTGTTATGCAGTAGCAACAGGCTTTTATCTACAGTTATTCTGCAGCAGCTGGTATCTTCTAAGTGAAGGTAACTTTGAAAAAAAAAAAAGGGAGAAAAGGAATGTTATCTTAACTCCCTGTGGGGACATAATACAGTGGCAGCTCCCGGTTCTGTTATTGCTGCACACAGATGCAAGAAGAGGTCTGTCCTCCTCCACCCTTCCTTCTCTAACCAGAAGCCTAGTTATGCGTTCTGCTACAGTGGGCATACATGTGACTTGTGTCAACTTGGGGACATTAACCTTGTCCTCTTTTTTGAACTAGGCAACTCCATAGGTATTTCATGAGAAGACTTGCATAGAGGCTTATTAAGCATTCTATGAAGTGACTGACTTAGCACTTCAGTTAATTTTCATTATTTTTTTTTCTTTTTTTCTGTTTTTAGTTTAGAAAAGCACTAAATCTAGCATGTTCAGTGCTCAAGCTTTAAGAATGTATCAGAAAAAGGTAAGGGTTGAGAACTGTAAGGATATAAAGGTTTTTAGGCATTTCGTTTGACTTGTGTTAATCACCTATTGCAGTGCTTTTTTTTCTCATTAGTTACCTGTCACCTTTTTCCACACTAAGAATGAAGCAGCTATTCTGCTTTGGTGTTTATTTTTTACCTGTAAGTCATAAATTCTTTGTGTACTCCTGTCAAGAGAGTAGTTTTGGTTGTAGGTAATTTACTTGCTTGCACATTTCTTACACTGCTGTGTCTCTGTGAAAGAAATTTAAACTAGAAATTGGGCAATCTTTTGCTTTTTTGGCAAATCTGATAGCCAGGCTCTTGGTGATTTTATGCTTTCAATAGTTTGTAATTCAAGAGTAGATTTGGTGAGCATGGGGTGGTAGTCATGTTTTCTGTATTTGTGGTTTATGTCCTAGCAGGCAATACTTCTCATTTAATCACTTCAAAATAGTTTTGCTCTCAATAATTTCAAGCAACTACCCACTGGATAGTGAGAGAATTGATTAGGGAAAAAAAAAAACCTTCTAAAATACCTTATTTGCATTTCAGATTGGAAATCATTTTAAAAACCACTGCAAACAAAGTGAGTCGGGTTGCCTGAAAATAGTACTGACATTTGCCCATAGTTTCCATCTGATTAAGTGGAAGTGACACGAGTAGATTAGAATGAGACTAAGACAATTCACATTGCAATTGTGTTAGTTTAACTTTAACAATCTTTTAACATGCTTGTTTAAATGTGGCTGACATACCATAATTACAAATCTACAAGCCTTGATTATAGAATTTTACGTCACAAACCTATGGGGAAAGTGTATTGATTTTTTGTGAAGCAATTCTTTTTTTTTTTTAAACTTACCATTCTAAAACTGTGGTATCTTCGCAAGATTGTTCTTTTGCCTGCAGCACTGGTGTTGATACTATTTTTTCTCCTTGTGAAGTAGCATCATACTGCAAAGCAATTTACACTGATTCTCCCCCTCACTCCAAGAACAGAAAGTTCTGCAAGTTACACAAAACTATTGATCTGATTTTAAATATAAATGTGAACAATTCTCTTAAATTTAATTATTTTCCTGGTGAGTTCAGGATGTATTTTGTGCAAGAGAAGTATGTAGAATGCAAAGACTCCTTTTGCCTGTTCACTGTATTGTTAATTCAAGCACAAAACTAGTTTGTGTTCTTGGTTCCTCAAGAAATTTGCTGTTTCTGGTGTGAGTCAGAAATTTTCTCCCTCTTCCATCCACTGTATGAAGTATGGTTGCTTTCTTGCATGTTTCCCATTAGACCCTCACTGTGACTTATAGCACCAATGTATTGATAAGAAACTCAGGTCTCTCTTCTTTATTCTTGTTACAGTCAGAAGAAGATTGTGTGCAACAAATGTTGGTTAGCTCAATTAATGGGAAGGGCTAGGATATCTCATATTACTTGGGTATTATTCAGTATGATCTGCAGAGCTGCTCAGCTATACTGAGTCAGGATGATAAGGCGATTTAATGTGTGTACATTACTCATCTGAGAGCTCAGGGATTCAAGAGTGTTAATATACAGAATGCTTTGTTGGATACAAGCTGACTCCTAAGGCCACTAACTCTGAAGGGTTAAATGACCCTTTTCAGAGTGCAGATTGTGCATCTGTTACCTAGGGTTGTCACCAGCTCACCCCTGGAGTTGTAAATTTGGGTTCAGTGTTAGCCAAGTGTGGTAATTGTGGTCCAGAGCTATTTAGATTATGTCTTAAGTACCTTTTGGAGTGCTCCTGCCATCAGGCTCTGATAAACAAAGTCTTGAGTTGGCCCTTCGTTTGAAGCCTGCTTAAAATCTTTGAGGCTTACTAGCATAGTCTCTTTCCCACATAACAACCCCTACTTTATGTGGTCTGAGAAAAGAGTGCACCTGCATTTACATGTTGTCTGAGATAACATCTGTGACATACATGTCACCAGTCTGGATAATTAGTTGGAAGGTCTAGAAACAAACTTTCATTTTTTGAAGGGTTTCCTCTTTCTATTATTCTTTTCAGTGCAAGTTTTCTTTTAACTTCACAATAACAAACTGTACCCACGCGTATCTTAAGAAGCTGTGACGAGCACAGTTGTTGCTGTGGAAATTGTATAGTGTGTTGGTTTGTTTGGTGGGTTTTTTTTGTTGTTTTTAATGGGTTTGATTCCACTTGTTATTATACTTTGGGAGCAGACCTAAGTTGTTTTTAGAAATATTAAACAAATTTAAATTAGTAATGATCACTACTGTTAAAGATGTCTCTCACATTTGTTCTTCCATCCCATTTTCTCTTTAAGAAAAATCTGACATCTCAGATTTTTTGTGTTTACCATTATCTTCTGCCCCTTGAGGCAAAACTGTCTTCTGCATGTCGATGCTGACCATAATAACCTATTAATGTTATCATTTTAACTGGCAAATTAAAACATGCCCAAGCAGGTTTATGACCATAAGTGTTATTAGTGATACAGTGTTAAGCAGGAAAGCATTTTTTTCTCTTTTTAAAATTTTCATTTGGGTGAGAATACGTGCAAAACTGTGGCTTTTAACCTTCAGTAACTTAAGCAGTCTTTCAAAAGTTTGGAGATACAGTGGTTCCAGTTTCTTGGTAGTACCAGTTTGGTGGCTTTATGCATATATGTAGTGATTTTGTCTTTATTCTTCTTCATGGCATGAAGCCACATACTCACCTATGTGGATTAAACATTTGCAAATAATTATTTTCTGTTGAATTAGAACGTGGATCCATGGGAAATTTAAAAAAAACTATATTAAATTTATGGTAGTGCTTTATATGCAAGAGGTGAATTATAGCTATGCTAACAACCATAATCCATCCAGGTTTGACTGTAAGTATTATTGAATTATATGTATCGTATAGGTGGAAATCTCACTCAAGACTACTAAGTCCATTGTTTTTTCTTTTTGTAGTAAGCCTTGACTTGTGAATGGTATGAATTGTGAATTGTCTGCACATATAATATGACTGCAGTTCTATTTAATTTTTCTTATTATTGTAGCACTTACAGTTACTTCCCGCTGGGAGGGGCCTAGAGGAGAAGTGCAGTCTGTGGTTTTTTTCTCCAAAACAAAAGGTCTTGACTGGAGATGATGCCTGGGTTATAAAGGGAAAATGAAGTGAAGGTCTTTGGCAACCCAATTTGTTTCCACATCAGAGGCTTCATTTCTTGTTCTTCTCTAAAACTGAAGTTCTTGGGCTCCTTAGGATTTATAGCTTTCTGTAGAGGCAAGAACAAGTGAAGCCCTGAAGATTCTGAGAGACCTCTAATAACAGAGATGTAATTAACTTTACAGGTAATTTTAAACTTGAAATAATGTTCTCAGCTAAAAAATCATGTATCTGATTTTCAGCTTTTTTTTACAGTAGTAATCCTCAAGAAAACCCAAGGATTTGCTTGTAAAGTTACCCTGAAATGTCATGGTAAATCTAATAGTTCTGTAAGCTGTTAGATGCAGAAGGGTCTAAAAATTATGCATATATTTGTGTGTTGTTACACCATGAGTCTTAAAAGAGAACATTTATCTTTGGTGATAGTTTTGTCGCTAGAAAATGAAAATAAACTCATAAACTTGGTATCCTGTCTAAATCAGAAGTTAGGCACTCATGGCTAAGAAAACATGGCAATTTGCGTACTTGGGTCATGTACTGTATTTCTTCATCCTTCCCTGGATTTTTCTCTTGGGCCCTTTAGTCTGTAAAGTTTGTATTCTTATGGAGCCTTAATGAGCTCAAGAGTGTGTGAAAGTAAAATTCATAGATTAGAGACCTGGTATTTTAAGCTCTGCAGGTAGTGATTAGCATATTGCCAGTGTTACTGCAGTTGCTGAATTACTTGTCCTATAATTATGCATAGTGTTAATACATTATACTATACAAAAAATCACTACTATATGTATTAATAATAATTATTATAAAAAAATTATTATACTATAAGGAAAAAAAGCTGTACCATGTACAGCTACACTATTAAGGACTTCAAAGTTTGAACTAAGTTAGCATAGGTATCTCATTATCTAGTCAATAAATACTGTTGTTCTGTGCTCTTAAGCTGAATCCATGACATATTAGCATGTACAATGGTTAGTGGTAACATTAGTTCTGAAGAGATGCATATCTTTTCAATAGAGAATTTGCTCAGTAGCAAAACAGAGCAATTCCCCCTCATCTTCAGAGCTCTGCTTGCTCATTCTAGCCAGGAAAGTGTTTCTTGTGTTGATTTTTCTAATACTGGAGAGGAGGCTGTATTTGATGGATTAAGCACATAGGTGCCATTCTGAATTTGAATTTTCAGCAACTGCTGGATGTTGGGGGAACGTTAGGAGTAGTAACGTGCTTGCTCTGTCCTTGTACCATTTTACCACTTTTATTCTAGGCATCCATTAGTAAGTAATTCCTGTCTGTGACTGCGGAAGCAGGTAGAATTTTTGCCTCTCTACAGAGGATCTTAATTTCATTATGCATGGAGAAAACTCCCATTATGCATAATATTTTCATCCATCAAACTTCAGATAAAATGCCCTTCTTACGATCAGAGAGGTAGATCTGCATGCTGCTGCTAATGATGCAGCTACAGGAGATGACAGTGTTGATGTATATGGACTGGAGTAAGAATGTAGGTGCATCTGTGAACTGAGAAACAAGAGCGATTTGGGGCTCTTTCTGCAGCCCCAAATCTCTTTCTTTCAGAAGTTAGAACAGCACTTGCAACTCTGCACCCTAAGCAGACTGGGATTGAAGTCCCTTGAGAAATCAAAGTGATCCTCAATATGGAGGTCTCATTTCCTTCCCTCTTTTTCTGGTTCTCTGGTTTCTGATGCTAGTCAAAGCTTTTGCTGAGCTCACTTAATTTGCTTTGCACAGGAGAAGAACTGTCCTGTTGTTCTTTGTTTGGGCTTGGGTTTGTTTGTTTTGTTTGTTTTGGTTTTGTTTGGTTTTCATGGGGGGGCTGATTGTTGTTGTTTTCTTTGTTTTTTTTTGTTTTGTTCATTGTATTAATTTCCTGCAGTTTTGGTATGAAAGATCATTTAAACATTAGTGCTGGCAGAGGTGTGTGCTAGAGCTAGGGAGGGTAAGACCTCTATTCACCAGTGGTCAGCTTTTCACTATCTCAGACCATCTTGTGTTACTTTGCTCTTCAGGTTGAATTGAGGCAGAGAGAGTGAGTAAAGGAAAATGGATAAGGAAGTAAATCATAATGATATGGAAAGGATGTTTTTTCTCCTTCTCCCCTAAGATTCTGTAAAGCCCTTTGGGCACTTCTGGGTTTAGTTTCCACCTTTAAAGTAATAGAACTGTTTCTTATAGAGAAAACAGGAACTGTGAAATTGTTAAGTGATGTGAAAGTCAAATATGTAAAGAATTTTAAAAGGGCAGCGGTCATAGCTAGGAGCTGACCTCTTGTCTATAAAAACATTTATGCTTTAGTTTTGTTTTTCAGTGATAAAAAGTCCTTAGCTTACTTTCTAGAGGCAGGTATACCACCAGAAATGTCATTTTGGTTCTTTATACTTTCCCTTATAGTTAACTACTGGCTGGCAGTAGAGACAAGTTGTAGAATAACTGGATCTTATGTGCTACTTTTTCACTGTGAAAGAGTGAGAGATTTTAGTAAAATACTTGTATTCTGTTTGGGATATTTTCATTTGTTGTTTCTAGGAATATAGACCTCTTCTCCAGAGTCCATGAAAAAATAAATAAGGAAAGCAAGCTTGTTGTCCGTAGATTTAAGTCAGGTATGTGGAAGCCTTCACTTGAGTTGAATGTTTATGTATAGCTGAAAAGAGTTAATATAAATGGAGAGTTAAAGAATGAGAATAAGCTAATACAGTATGCAGTTTTTTGTCAGTTTTTACTTCTTTAACATTTGGTTTTAGAAAGGAAAGAAAGGACTCGAGAATTTTTGGTTCATAGACATATTTTTAAGGGGGAAAAACAAAGATTTAATCCCTAGTTAGTAATATAATTATTTGCCACGTGCCTCAAATCAAAAGCTCTCATATACTTCGTATTGGTTTGTGGAACTGCCAGCACTTGCTAGAAAGCAGAATGATATGTGTAGACTACAACAAAATATATTAAAAAATGAAACTTCTTTGCAGATCTTGCAGGTTTTTTAACATCTGATTCTATTTTAAAATATTTTATACCATTATTTTAATTGTATCTCTTTGTTCTAGTATTTAGATAACCTACATTAAAAGGTTACTTTTTAAAAATTTCCACAGAAATGGTTAATTTTTAAAAAAAATCATTACTATCTTAAAGATTTGAGGCCATATTTTGAAACTCCGGGATAAAAGAGGAAGAGTGAAGTGTAAATAACACTTTAATGTCCAAAAGAAATACTGAATCTGTGTAGAGAATAAAAAGAACAAACCTACTTTGATTTTAAATGTTTAGATATCTTGTAGACATGTGGGGTAAAACTGGACTTGGGCAGGTTTCTTGATCGACTTCTCTGCATTTTCAGAACAGATCAACCTTAAAGGTTGTAATCATAAAATTATAGTCAGTGGTTTGCAAATATATTTCAGAAAATGATCTTAGGAATTCAGAATTACTGTTAGGAATTTCTGGATGTTAAGTATACAGTACCAAATCAAGCCTTTGTCTTTTTGGGCTCTGATATCTTGATTTGAACATAAGAATATCCTTAAGCATTCCAAATACTATTTTTGTACAACAGTTTTTGGCACAAGAAAGTGCACAGCACCATAATGTCACGTATGTGTTGGTTTTGCATGGCCTGGTTTTTGTAGTGGGGGGTGCCTCAGAGGTACCTTCTGTGAGAAGCTGCTGGAAGCTTCCACCATGTCCAGCAGAGCCAATCCCTGATGGCTCTGAGAATGGACAGGCTGCTGGCCAAGGGTGGGCCAATTAGAGATGTCTGGAACACCTCTGTGATAACAGATTTAAGAAGAAAATTAGAGCAAAAGTAGTGGTGTAATTTTAATTCCAGCCAGAGAAGAGAAGGAAGTGAGAACATGTGAGGGAAACAACATGGAGATACCAAGGTAGTGGAGGAGAGGAGGAGGTGCTCCAGGTGCCAGAGCCAAGATTCTCTGCAGGCAGTGGTGAGACCATGGGGAAGCAGCTGTGCCCCTGCAGCCCCTGGGGATCCACAGGGGATGCAGAGATCCACCCACAGCCCCTGGGGATCCATGGGAATGCAGAGATCCACCCACAGCCCATGGGGATCCATTGGGAATGCAGAGATCCACCCACAGCCCATGGGGATCCATTGGGAATGCAGAGATCCACCCACAGCCCATGGGGATCCATTGGGAATGCAGAGATCCACCCACAGCCCATGGGGATCCATTGGGAATGCAGAGATCCACCCACAGCCCATGGGGATCCATTGGGAATGCAGAGATCCACCCACAGCCCATGGGGATCCATTGGGAATGCAGAGATCCACCCACAGCCCATGGGGATCCATTGGGAATGCAGAGATCCACCCACAGCCCATGGGGATCCATTGGGAATGCAGAGATCCACCCACAGCCCATGGGGATCCATTGGGAATGCAGAGATCCACCCACAGCCCATGGGGATCCATTGGGAATGCAGAGATCCACCCACAGCCCATGGGGATCCATTGGGAATGCAGAGATCCACCCACAGCCCATGGGGATCCATTGGGAATGCAGAGATCCACCCACAGCCCATGGGGATCCAATGGGAATGCAGAGATCCACCCACAGCCCATGGGGATCCACAGGGGATGCAGAGATCCACCCACAGCCCCTGGGGATCCATGGGGAATGCAGAGATCCACCCACAGCTCGGGGTGCAGGTGCCTGTGCCAGGGCAGGTGGATGCCTGGAGGGGGCTGTGATCCTGTGGAAGATTTGATGGAGAGAGGGGCCCTGCTTCCAGCCTGGAGCAGCCTGTCCTTGCAGGACTGCACCCCGTGGAAGAGTGACCCACAGAATGCCACAGCAGTTTCGGGAGGGCTGCTGCTCATGAGAGTGGACTCATTCCTGAGAAGGTCATGGAGAACTGTGTCCCATAGGAGAGACCCTGTGGTGTTACAGGGGAAAGGCCTCTCTTCCCTGAGCAGTGGAAGAAAACCTGAGTGATGAACTGACCAAAATCCCCGTGCCCTGTACTCAGTGTGTCAGTGGGAAGGAGGGAGGGGTTTGGAGGAAAAGGCATTCTTTAAGGGTTTATTTTTACTTCTCATTATCCTCCTCTAATTTTGTTAGCAATAAACTTGCTTTGTATCTCTAAACTGAGCCTGTTCTGCCCTTGGAGTGTTTTCTCCTGTTCCTTAACTCATGAACTCTTTGCTAAATTTTTTCCCTCCTCTGCCCAGCTGTGGCAGGGGAGTGTAAGCGAGCAGCTCTCATGGGTTCCTGGCTTTTGGTCAGTGTCAAACCTTGACAGGTGTTTATGTCAGCCCTCTGGATGTCTCTGAATTCTGGAAGCTGTTAACTCTGTATGTCAAGAAGGCAAAGAGCCATAGGAAACACACTGGAATAAGTCCCTGGAGTGAATGGGAGGTGTGCTTGCCTGGCAGACTTAATTTCTGAAGAATGACATTAGTATAAACTGTGAGCACATGAGAACCATAGAACACTTGAACTGGCTCAGACCATCTCAAGATTTACATTAATAGAGCTAGTTCTTTTAACTAGAATAAATACTAAATCAGTAAAAATTTAATTACTAAATAGTCACAAATATGGAGTTCAAATGAGTACCTAAAGCAGTCTTTTGGAATTTGATAAATCCAGTGCCCCTTTCAACACAATGTTCAGATTACAATGGACTCAAATTAGATGCTTCTTGTGGTGATGTACATACATTTTTAAAATTCAGTAGAACTTCTTTTCATGG
This sequence comes from Thryothorus ludovicianus, assembly GCA_013397245.1. NCBI lineage: Eukaryota > Metazoa > Chordata > Aves > Passeriformes > Certhiidae > Thryothorus > Thryothorus ludovicianus. Next base: position 37,424 of record VZTB01012904.1, on the reverse strand, counting down.
GTTGGTTTGGGGGTCAGTTGGATGGTTGTTGATTGGTTGGGCTTTTGGTTTGTTTTTGGGGTTTTTTTTGTTTGGTTTGGGTTTTTTTTACTGAAAAATGATAATAATGGAAGTAGTGGGAGTCTTTGGAGTTGTTTGATTTGCTGCCTTCCTGCTACCTGCTCAGATGACTTAGGCCAGAATGAGTAAGACCTATTTTTCCCTGTTGTTTGTTTGTTTTTAAGTGAAGACCATGTAAACTTTGCAAAAGAAATGTTAACCTCTAACAAGAATTCTTAGATATTGTCTTTGGCTACTAATGCTTCACCCCAGAATTCCTGTGTGAGAAAGTCTGGGACAGTTAGGTTTAAAGCATCACACTTGTGCTTTAAGAAATGCCT
>VZTB01012904.1:12044-34544 GCA_013397245.1 Thryothorus ludovicianus | reverse complement strand
CTATTTCATCGCCAAAAACTGAGATTTAGATCCCTTACTTACAGAGAACCATTCACAGAGCTGGCAATATTTCTTCCTACAGTATATCTTACAATGTACTTTTGGTAATAAATGCCTGGTATATTACAGAACTATTGGACTATGTAGGATATTGTGTATCTGAAATAAGGCTAACCTTAGGATTTCAGATGGATACCTGGTGACAGATTGTTTAGGTAATACTTTAAGGAACTGTCTATTGTAGAATAAAGGTTATTGCCCATATACAAGCATATATGTGTGATAGTATATGTATATATGTGTAATATACAGCTGTGATAAAAAGTAATTGACATTAGTTCCTTTTTTTTTTAATTTTTGATTCTTACAGTAAAGTTGCTAAACCTTATATTTGTTACAACACCACAAAATGTCTGCTAAAGTTAAGCCTCTTGTGTTTTTTATGGTTGCAGATATTTTCATCTCTGAATTACATTTGTCCTTGAAACGTACACAAATGCAGCACATTATGATCTAATACCTACTGAGCTGTTCTTACTCTGCTCACTGTGTATCATCACACCTTATATAAAGATTCTGGTTTGTATCTATTTTAATTTTTTGGAAAAAAACCCAAACTGACCGGCCAAACAAAAAACCCCACCACCAAAAAAAAGCCCCAAAACCACAAAAAAACAAACAAAACAATGAACAAAAAAACCACGAACAAAAACCCCACCCAACCCAGAATCTATTTTCCAGATAGAAAAGGGTTAAAGGAAGAAGTGAGGAAAGTAACATGCAGGTATTTTTGTGTAGATATCTGCTGAGATTTTTAAGAGGTGATTAAGTGTTAGTATTTCTCCATTACAAAATTTCACTTTGTTTTTAAAATCAAGTTGTCAACTTAATTAGCATTTCCCCAAGCTACATATGCAGTAGAAATGGCTTCATGATCTAGTACAGAAAATGTCTTCAAATGAGAACTTCTTTAATAGCACTGGGTATCAGCATCCCAATTTTATGAATGATAAACAGAGCAGTAACTTCGATAAAATGAGTACTGAACAAAGTTCAGCAGGAAATTTGCCACAGAAAGCATTCTCATATTTCAGATTTCTTGTGTATCTTTTTTTTAAAAGCAGAATATTTCAAGTTCTTCCTCTGACATGTACAGCTACTACAGAAACAAGTCAATAAAGATGCAATTCTTAAGTGTCCAGATGTGAGACAGGTAGACAAAAGTTCAAGTTACTTCTAAACTAGGTGAAAACATACTGTCTCTTCCTGTTTGATAAAAGTATGCAAACTTGGGGGAACAGTCAGTTTGAAAAATTAGTGTGCATAGAAGGGGATGTGAATGTCAAAATACAAATAATGACACTCATTGAACCTTTTGTTTTGGCTAAAATTTAAAATAAATATAAAATATTTCATTCAGCAATATACGTTGCCTTTAGTTCCAATGGGGTATGTATTTCAGTAAATGAATCACATTAAAACTTTGTTCAATCATACCTCCTCCCATGCTCCTCAAGGAAATTTGCTGTTTTCATTCGAAAAAAAGTCTACTGTCTCACAACTTGATTGAAATGAACTTTTTTGGAACCTAAAGGTAGCAAAGCAACTAATACTGTTTGGAATTAAATCAGGTAACCTTGATCAAACAATTAACTCATCCTCTGTTAAATCAATATTTACTGATACTAATACTGGAACTAGTCCCAGTAGTTGGAATTACAGCCACTCATTTAGTGGCTTTATTATTAATAATTAGGCTCCAGTTCCACTTCTCAAAGCTGATACTGGGCTTACTTGTACAAATTGGCCTAGTTATACCCAGAGTGAGCACTCTGCCCAAGCTGAAGATGCTTTGTATGGCTGACGGCCTTTTCTGGGAGTGTGGCTCCATGAGGACTGAAACGAGCTCAGGTGTGTGTTGCTACAGCCCAGCTGTGACTGAGTGCTGTGGAGCCATGGCTTAGGGCTATTTTAGCAAATAAACTCTTGTGAAAAACAGGGAGAGTTACAGCTGTTGCATTATCAGAACATTCTCAATGGAATTTTTTTTTGTCATGCAGCTTCATTTCACAGGGGTTCTGACACCCCAGTAACGTTCTGTCCATCCTCAGCACTCCTAGTAGGGCACTTAACAGTTATAAATTATGAATTAATTTGCACTGATGCGGTCATGGAGCTCTCTACTAGACCTTTATTTATTCTCTTTTCATTATGTAATTTATTCTTTGCTTCTTGAATCTGATTATTTCTTTTGGATGTTCAGTTCTCTTTAAACAATCTTATATAGGTTGATCTTACTCTTGTCTGGGGAGGGATTTTCTTCAGCATGATATCAGCATGAGTAGTAGCTCAATGTTTGTTCTGCCCCTAAACTAACTGAAGAGAAATTGTTGCAGTATTTTTCAGATCCTGAAAGATGTTTCGGTTCATATCTAGTATTGCATAATCTAACATACACCTGATGAATAAGTGTAATAAAGTGGAATTTGCAACAGCAAAATTGCAGTAACAACAAATATTAAAATTTGATTATGTGATCGCAATGTAATAGTTACTGTAGGATATTGTATTAGACTAGCTTAATATTTCTCTGACCTGCAAACTTATTTATATTACTCTTGAATCTATGCTTATTAGCAAAAAGCATCCCGCTCCCAAGTATGGGTCCATTATTAGGATTAAAGCATGGATTCCTTTTCCTTTGAAAGACAGGAAATAAAGAAAATTGTTGTAATATAATTTATGGAACTGTTACTTTTGTCTGTGACCCCCAAACCAGCCTCAAGATAAGTGGAGAAAATTCTCTTTACATATTATAGCTAAATTCATCATTTCCTAGATACAAGTTCTTTGCAGTGGTCAAAAGCCTTTTTTTATAAAACTGCGTATTATCTTCCAGGCCTGTAACTTTTGAGTGGGGGGCTGTTATCACTGATGTAACTTCTTACTGTAATAGAACAAGATTAACACAATTACCTGGTTGTTAATTGCAGGCTGGCAAAAGAAAAAATTATGTATGAAAAAGAAGCAAAGCAGCAAGAAGAAAAGATTGAAAAAATGAAAGCTGAAGCATGTGATGATTATGGAATTAAGAAGCAGGTAAACTATTCTAGAATTTGTTTTATAAAATCCTTATTTGCTTTCATTTAATCATAGTCATCTTTAGATAGAGGAGTCTCCTATACTTTTTTTCTAGACGCGTGTTGTATAAATATTAGACTAAAATCCTGTCATAAAGAGCAGACATAGAAATTTCTTGAAGGTGTTAACTTATAAGGATTGTAGTATATATATATGTATATGAATCACTTAGCAGTTTGTGTCAGGCTGGTTGTTACTCACTAACTCTATGTGAGGCCATCACAAACTCTTTCTCAAAGAACCTGTAATAAATACATGGTCTGGATGGATGTAGGTAAACCAAATGCTTGCTGCTAACTGCAAATGTTACAGCGAAGTGAGAATGCCTGGTAGTTAATATGAAGGGGAAACACTTCAGCTCCTGAGTACATCAGTGTCCTTTCAGTAAAATCACAAACCTTGGAGAAAGACAGCAGTGGGTGTGCAGCTGCAGAGCTGCTGGAGTATGTATTGAAGTCATATATTAGGAGGGGGCATGCTGTATTTTGGTCTCCTCAAGAGTGTGGTTTAGTGTCACTATTACAGTACAATTACATTTTTTCTTGGAAGGTTGCCCACAAGGATAGAGGTTGCAGACAGTTGGTATATACCCTTTTGGGAGAAAAAGTGTCACATTTCCTGCTCATGAGAAGGAGGCTTGGGTATGAGAGATTGGTGTTTATTCTCTACAGAAGTGTGAAATGTCTATTTCACTGTGGTCTTCATATTCTTTCAGCTATGTTACCTTTTGATTATGTTTTTTTCTTCGAATATTTCCCAGATGCTTTCTCTCAAATCTTCAGAAATCAAAACCGTAAACTAAAATTATTTTCACTTAATAGTCATAAATGTAACCTTCTGGCATCCTGTCTTTACTTTTAAACAATGGAAGAATAGGTTAAACAAAATTCAAATACAAAATTAACAAAAGGTAGGAGAAAACTCTTATAAAAAGCTAATCCAACTTTTTTTAGTAAATTCATATTTCAATTCATATGTCTTATGTCCTGCCTTGCTTTCATTATGCCATGGGAATGAAATACAAATAAAGAATTTTTATATAAAGATTTGTATTTGTAGAGCAGAGCTGTCTTCTGCCTGACTAGACTGAGACCTGAAGATCTACAAAACAGTTGCCTTTCTGAAAATCTAGTGCTAACAAGAACTAATGAATCAATTCCTATTTTTAGTGTTGCCCATTCATCAGATTATTTGACTGCATTGTGGTATTTCCACATTGACCTGCGAAATATCTTGAAAGTGAAAAATAGCTATGGCTCTGAACTTCTACTGAAATTGTTGTGTTCTACTTGAAGGTATTTTCAGTGACCAATGACAAAAGCCTTCACAGGAGACAGTCTTGATTCATTCAGAAATTGTCTGATCCACTTAGAAAGCAGTTAGTTCCTCCAATGACACGTTCACTTCTTGTTTATTTAGTGCACTTTGTGTTCTGGAAGTTAATATTTTAGGTTATTAAATATTTTGAGACTTCAAAGAAAGTTATATAATACCAGGAGAGTTTGCTCAGAACAATATTTTGGGTACAGTACAGATTTTAAGATGTTTTTCAGAAAAAAATAACTGTAGTTACACATTTTAAGAATTACTTCTAGTTAATAATCTCTGATTTCTATTCAAGGTGCATAATTAAAAATACAGTTGTAGTCTTTATTTTGGTAATGAAAAGTAACATGTGGGGTTGGGAACAAATTCAGTCACTTGAGACTAGGAGAGACTAAATAGTTTTAACTATTAGTTTAGCTGAGATATTGGCTAGATCATATATATGTGTGTGTGTGTATTTATGTATTTATATACATGCATAAGTCTGTCCAGAGTTGAGGGAGAGGTTCTTAAAAAGCTTAAAAACAATACTTTCTCTTGATGTAGTACTGTTTTCATTTAGCTTTCTAGTTACAACTCAGAACATACAGTTTTACATACAAAAGTAAATATGGAAAATTACACTTTAAAGTGATTAATACCATTCCTACAGCATATGCAGTCTTTAGAATATGTCTGATTCTAATGAGGGATCATTCTCTTTGTAGAGCAATAGGGTTTGACTCAGTATTTTTCTCCTAACTCCTTATGCATTGGGCAACTCATGGTTCCAGTGGACTCAGGTGTTCTCTAGCTGGGGCAGTGACCATCTGTGGTGGTTGGCAATTGTTACATGCTAGCCCCACCTGAACTGTCCAGAAAGACATGCTTAATGAGGAGCAGGTTCAATACCAGAAAAAAAAAAAACAAAAAACTGTTTTCTTGTAATGCTGGTAGATGCTGACCAAAACTATAATTTGAAGATTCCATTGTAGCATGCAAGAAGACTTTGTTATGGAAATAAATATTAAAATACTTCTGATTTATCCCACCAGGTGCAAACTCTGCTTATAATTTCTCTGGATAGCAAGAAGTAATGTAAGAATCCCTGTGGATTTTGTCTTAGTGAAGTCTTAGTTTCTACACAGTTATAACAATTCTCAGTATGTGAAGGTTTTTCACAGAACTTCGTAACACTACTTCGATAGAAAATTTTCACACAGTATCATTTAAGTGCAGACTAATGATAGAAACCTGTGGCTTTCCATGGTTGTTAATGTTCGTGTATAAATAAACACCCTTTCACAGCTCATGGTTTTGTCTTGAGACTTGTGAGCAGGGCAAAAGCAAGCTATCTACTCCATGTTTCCTCTGGGATTGTAGATGTATTCTGGTGGTTTTGCTAACTGGCAACATTTTTGCTGATAAGTGGTAAATTTTCAGTTTTTTAAACGTAATTATACAGTTCCAAGTTACTTCTTGAGTAATATTATTTCTAGATGAATTAGAAATCCATGGATTTAACACAAATTTTAATCTCTATATCAAAAAGTACATAAGAGTATATAAAGTACATCTTGCTAATACAGAGGTTTTGTCAAATGTTTGTGAAAACTGCAATATTTCTCTTGCTTTGTTGAGTGAAAGAGTACCTTCTGCAACAGCTAAAAAAACATGCATTTGGAAAGTACTATTTTGGAAAAAAAAATGTGAAAGATGATAATTTGCTGCTGATCTTGTTACTGGAGGACTTCTTGCTGAAAGGAAGGTTGTAATGTTTTAGAACTTTCTAAATGTCTGTGTAGCCTCAAAGAAATATTCTGGTTAGTTTAGTTGGCTTTTTACATTCCTACCTCTTTCCAACCCCTTACCTGATTGGTTCAAAGTTTCATTCTTCTCACAGATTGACTAAGATTAGATTAAATGTAATTTCACATCCATCTCATTAATTGCATTAGTTTTTCTGCCCCCTAAGAATAGATAATCTTTGTTTAATAATACGAATTCTAGCTCTAGATGCTTGGTAAAGACTGGAAATGCAAATGAAGACCTAATGCTTCTTAAGTATTTTAAAAGCATTCTTAACAAGAACAGTTTGGTTACTGAAAAGCCAGCCACCTGGAATTCTTTGGAACAAGTACAAGATAGTATTCCTAACACAGATCTGGTATTAAAGATACACTCAAACTTTATGAAAGAAATCAAAGTATGAAAAGCATTCTTGTGATCGTCCTTATCCCCTTCTGTTTTCCAAAGAGAGTTTTCCTTCTTATCTAGGCAGATACAAGTAGCTTTTGGATTCCAGACTTTATGTCTTAAATGTCCTAAAGTGATCTGCTTTAGAAGAAACAGGATTAGATCTTAATCTGAGAGGAGCTGCAAAGAAAACCCATTTGAAATACCAAGGTGTTGTATCTAAAGGGTTTTCTCCTCCTCCATCAGTTTTCATGCCAGAAGTGGTAGGTGGTTTGTTGTTGACACATGGCCATTTTTTGAAGCACTCAAGCACAGTAGAAACAAAACAGTGTTCTTCAGTTTTTTATTGAAGCTTTCCTTCAAGTCCTTCAGGAGTCTTTTGATCAGCGTATTTGACAGCTTGCCTACAGTAAGAATGTTGTTGTATCCTGTATTTGTGGATAGTTCAAGCTTCTTTTGGGCCTGAAAAGAAGTAGAACTCATAAAACTCACGTTTTTCCTACAATTCTTGTGTGCATTTGTGGGGTTTTTTTTCTGTCCAAATTCACCTCAATGCTGTATCTCCTTTGAGTTCCTGCCTTCTCTATGTGTACCTTCTTCGTACATTATCTGTGCTGTACTACTCCCTGTATTCCTGTACCACAGTCCCGGCCAAGCACATTGATATATTACCGAGGCCCAGAGCCTTGATGCTATCATATCCTGTTTACTACTGGGATGAGAACTACTGCAGTGGTGTGGATTTAAGTTACAAATATGGATTAGCCAACCAGTAGCCTTAGCATTTTTTATTAGGTTTTATTAGATTATTTATTGTGTGCTACTAATCTTAGTGAGATTACTAAGTTTTGGAACCTTTGGTGTTTGTGATACTTAGCGATTACCTTTTTTTTTTTTCTTTTAAGTCCCTGTCCTTCCACCAGATATGGTTGTAATTAGCCAATGGATTCCAAATGTTTTACAGACTTTTTGAGGAAAAGTAGTTCAAACCAGTAGTGCTTGTTTTATCAAACAATTTTCTGCATGTCCTTTCCATATCTTTGCCATCTTTGAGTGGATCCATAGTGTCAGGATTATCGGTGCAACAGAAAATGGGCAGGTGATTATATGACAATATTTAAAGATTGCGTATTTCATTTTTATGCATAGAATTGGTACATATGTGACTCATTTACATTTGTCATGGTTTTTTAGCCCATCTCTTCTGTTCAGAACACCACTCCTGTCATGTGAAACAATACTGTATTATACTCTGTGACCCAGTGGTATATCAAAGTGTGCTAAGACCAAGGAGAGCCCTGTGGAGTACATGACTGCTTCTGGCTTTTTGAAGATAATAAAACTGGTTTCTCTCCCTCCCTCACTTATTACTGCATTTTTAAAAGTTATTAAATTGTTCTTATCTCAACTCTTTTAGGGTTTAAGGAAAGGTTTACCTTTTCTTCCTGTTACGTTCTGCCCACTAGGCTGGGGACAGGAGCAAGTGAGCTGCTGCCTGGTACTTAGTTGCTGGCTGGGGTTAAACAATCGTCCTTAGCTGGAGCTGGAATTTGCTCTGGTCTGGTCAGTGGAATTTGAGTTGGCTGCAGTGCATGTCACAGGGATGGAAATGGCTGCAGTGCCTGGCATTGGAGTTTGAGTGGCTCTCGTGCTTGTCACCCTTACAGGTCTGTCCCAAAAGTTGGGCAGAATTTTGATAGAACTTGGAGAACAAACACTTTAAAAAATCCAATCATAAAGCTTATATAATTATCTGAACTTCTGACTTTACTATATTTACATGTAAAAATAGTCTTACCTGGGATTATCAGCATTACTTGAAAAGAAAGTGGTTTGTGCAGAAGTTAAATCATAATAGTTCCACAAAATTCCTCTTCTAGTCTTCAGCTGTTTGCAACTACTGAATATAGTTCTAGGATTTATCATCCTTCTGATTTTTACTCATCATTGCACCACTGGCACATATAAATAAAACTCAGGTAACACTTTGGAAATCAGTCAAATGTTGTTTTGAATAGAATGATTTGAATAGGTTTGTTCATTTCTTAGAGCAGGCATGACTATTGCTAACAGATTATAGATATACATGCCCTCCCTGGTCACTTATCTAGTGGCACATATCAAGTAGGTTACTAATTTCATATTATCTGCCAGCTTTATAACACACAAATATTTAGTATCCGTATGGCACAAGGAAGTAATTAATTGGATATTGTCTCTCCTGTAGGTATTCTACATAAAGCAGAAGACATCATCTCATGCAGTTTATGGCACACCTCATTCTATGGAGGTGTTAGATCAGTTATATTGACTGATGAAAGTGTAAAATTAAAAACGAAAGTTTTTTCTCTCAAAATCAAATTAACTAAGTGACACTTAAAAACTTGGTGATAATATCTTGTTACATAAAGCTTTCTGAATACATACATAAATACATTCTTAGCTACAGCTTAACATCCCTTTTAAAATGACCTTTTGGTACAGCAGCATTAATAATACTAGCAGGACAATACAACATATGACAGAAATACAACATACGACAGAAAAAAGCCATTTAAAGGAAAGGCTTTCTGTTGCAGGTTATCCTGAACGAAGATGTTTCATATCTAAATATCTAACAGGTTTTCATTTCTAAATAGATTTAACATTACTGAGCAACTGTGCACATCTTTTCTTCTCAGTGTTTGGTGTTCAGATCCAGAAATGCTCCATGAAATAAATGTTCCCTTTCTTAAAACTGACGTTGTTTTCTTTAGGAGGTGGCAGGATTTTCAGATTCAGTGGGGTGCCAGTTTAGTAATTTTGTTTAAAGTGCATGGTGAGAATAATCTTTCTCCTAAAATGAAGCACAAGGATATGTAATAACTTTTTATGCATGATAAGCATCAAAAATATGAGCCTGCTGGTCTTTGCTTTTCATTTTTCTTTACCTTTGTCTTTCAGTCAGAGCCTCCTGCAGTCTGCACACAATGTGATCAATAACTCAATAACTTTTTTCATGCAGTAATTATCTCTATGGGGTATTATCTGAACATTCTTTTTCTTTATTACCCAAAAGATGCAGGAGATATTTATATAACCAGCTGATCCCCTTTTGGATGAAGCTGCTTCATGACAGCAGGAGAAAGTTTGTTTTAAATAGACTTTTTAACAAATGCTGAAAACCTTACTAAGCTGTACTTTTTGCCTAAGGAAAAGATTATTCTAAATATTGTTCTTGCACTTAATACTTGATAGTCAGTTAAGCACAGAGTTAACGGAAATGTCCTGTAAATTAATGGAGTTTTGAACAATTACACTGAGAGTCGTTTGAGAAAAGAAGCCTGTTCAGAAGATAGATGCAACTGTTCTGAAGTTCCTAGATGATGACTAGATTGCTGATTTTCCAGAGTAAAAACTTATCCTAAGAGATAGTGTTTCTATCTAGTATATATTCTAATTTCATTGGTTTCTGATTTTCACAGATCGAGATTTTACAAGAGTCACGAATGATGATTCCGGACTGCCAGCGCAGGCTAGAAGTGGCACATGCAGAGCTTACTCAACTACTAGTGAGTATTGCATCACACCCAAACTGATCAAGAAGTGTTGCAGTTCCTAGGTGTGCTTGGATAAACAACTGCAGCAAATAAAAACTGGATTAATAATTCGTTCTGTAGGTACCAAGACCAGCATCCTATAAGATGCCAGTATTTTACTTTAGATTACTGTCTTTGCAGACTTGGTCTTTAGTCTGTGGAGACTGAGTGTGTTAGAAGCTGTCTTTAATGGAATGTACATTCAACATACACTTAAACCAGGCTGTGAAAATGGATTCAGAACTCCTTTGCTAGTTCCATCATCAGAATAATCAGTTCATCCACTTTAGGTTTTATAGATAGTATAAATATATATAACATGCTTGTAGGGAACTGAAATTGTCAAAATACTTTGGTTACTATTCTCACTATGCTGTGGACAAGTCGGAGGAGTCCTTGCTGAGTATTGCTTAATGTTTTATTACTGAAGTGAGCAGTACTGCCCTGTTTTTAAGATACAAATACCTTCAGGAATAGAGCGTGTTGTACAAATAGACTCACTGAATCTATACTATGTTTGGAGATGGTAATACTTACTTTAAAAGCTGCCTTCTCATCAAGAATTCAGCTACACAGGTTGGTGCACAATAAATGGTATTGTGAGACTAAGAATATACACCGTAAATTATGTCCCAGATACAGTAATGGCTAAAATGCAAATACTTTTTAAATGGAAAAGTCAGAGTATATTAATCTCAGGTAGTTTGCTTCTACTGTTTGCCAAAGTAAATGTTCAGTACCTGGCAGGATTTAAGGTCTTTTTGTCATTCAACTAGTTACTGAACAGCTAGTCTAAATTTCAGTGGGATGCAGAAATAGTGCTGTTGATTCACAGTATTCAAGCTGAAAACAAGGAATGGGGGCAGTTACTGTTGTTAAGAATTTCATGTGTTGCTTTCTGTGCCTAGCTCACCTTCAATGTATTTATTAAAATTTACTGTATCCTAGTATGTTTTTCAATTGTCAGTCTACTTAAGTATTTTTCTAAGAGTACCCTTGGTCTAAAGTTTGTTCTTACTGGTCCCTTGGCTTTAAATATTTAACACCATCAAATAAAGGTATGTATAAGTCAAATCCACTTGCACATGATAGCCATCATATGGGACCTTAAGCAGGAGAAAAAAATGTACCTGTGCTTTGAGTAACGTAGAATGTGTGTTTTCAAAAATTATATATTCTTCATTTTATGGAATGGTTTAGGTTGGAGTGAACCTTCAAAGATCATGTGATCCAGCTCGCTTGCAATGACCAGGTTGAATAGGGCCCCATCCAGCCTGACACTGAGTATTTACATGGGTGTGCCACCTTTCTGGGCAACCTCTCCTAGTTCTTCACCACCCCACTGTAAAAAACTTCTTTATATCTAGTCTGTATTTATTCTCTTTTAGGTGAAAATCATCACCGCTTGTCCTGTCACAACTAAAAAGGCCCTACTAAAAATAAAAAGTCTGTCCCTGTCTTTTCGTGTAGGCCCCCATTAAGTACTTAAAGGCTTCTGTGAGGGCTGCCCAGAGCCTTCTCTCCTCCAGGCTGAACAGACCCAACTCTCAGCCTGTCCAAAAACGGAGGTGCTCCAGTCCTGTGATCGCCTTGGTGCCCTCCTCTGTACCCACCCCAGCAGGTCCCTGTCCTTGCTGTGCTGGGAGCCCAGAGCTGGTGCAGCCCTGCAGGTGGGGTCTCAGCAGAGCAGAGCAGAGGGGCAGAATCCCCTCCCTGGCCCTGCTGCCCAGGGGCTCTGGATGCAGCCCAGGACACGTTTGGCTCTCTGGGCTGGCAGTGCCCATGGCTGGGTCATGTCCAGCCTCTCACCCCCAGCACCCCCAAGCCCTTCTGGGCAGGGCTGCTGTGATCTGTCCATCCCCAGCCTGTGCTGGTACCAGGGTTGCTGTGACCCAGGTGCAGCACCTTGCACTCTGCCCTGTTGAACCTCATGAGATTCCCATGGACCCTCTCCTAGAGCTTGTCCAGGTCCCTCTGGATGGCATCCCATCCCTCAGGTGTATGAGCTGAGCTACTCAGCTTGGTGTTATCTTCACATCTACAGATCTTTCTATGTTACTAATGAAGATATTAAATAATACTTATTACCGTATAGATCCCCAAAGGACACCACTGGTCACTGGTGTCCATCCAAATACTGAGTCATTGATCAGTTCTCTGGCTGTGACCATCCAGCCAATTCCTTATCTAGTGAAGATAAGGAATCAAATCCATTTCTCTCCAGTTTAGAGAGAAGGATGTTGTGGGGGACCATATAGTCCACAATGACAATTCCCATTTTGCAGTCTTTAAGGACTACAACTGGCTGCCATGACTTTTCAAATGTCTTGGAGAGGAGCGTGGCAACTGCATCAGGCAATTCCCTCAGGACTCTGAGAAGCATCTTGTCAGGTCCAACAGACTTAGGTACATTCAGGTTCCTCAGGTTGTCACAAACCTGATCTTTACTTACAGTGGGAGGGACTTGGCTCTCCCAGCCCCTAGTTTGTAGTCCATCCACTTGAGAGGTGTGGGAAGAAGCTGCCAGTAAGACAAAATCATTGTTGAGTACCTCAGCCTTCTCCTATTTGTTAGCAGTTTTTTCACCTTCTTATATTTAATCCCACAGCAGTTATTTTCAGAGTACTCAAAAATATTGTTTTTGATTACAGGAAAATGAAAAAGAATTGGAAGAAGCTGAAGAGTATAAAGAAGCACGTTCCATACTGGAGTCAGTGAAGCTGGAAGCCTAGATGTTTTTCCAGTTCTCTCTTTATATGCATTAGCACGGGGTCCATTCCACAGTTTTAATTTGATTATGGCTCTACTACTATTGTTGACTTGCTAAAGTTCCCTTTATGCAAACCTAGCTTTCTCTAACTGCAAGGTGCATCAAATAAAGAATATTCTGAAACATTTGCGTGTTCCATATTCAGGCAAAATAGATATATTTCCAGTTCATCTCAATTAAAAAATAGAAAAATAAAGCCCATTTAAAGTAAGCGTAATAGTTAATGTAGAGAACTTAAATCTGAACAGTTCAGGCGAAGAAACAACATTTGGCTATATGAGGGACCAATAAATACTTTAGAATGAAATAGCATTATAGAATGGTTTGAGTTGGAAAGATTCCATCTAGTTCCAACCCCTGACATGGGCTTTAGAAGCACCTTATGTTTGAAATAATTTCAAGCCCTTACAGCATAAAAATCTGTACTGAAAGAGAAGGTAGACCAAATAACCCTTCCCAGTCACTTACCATTTTTCTATTGCAATTTTTCTGTAGTTTTATCAAGTATGTACTCCTTGTTTATCTTTGAGTCCAAGACAAAAGCTACTCCAGATCTTTCTCAACGTGCATGGCACTGAGTTGTAGAGCCCAATCCATACAACTTCCATGGATCAAAATTCTTCTACTTTTCAAGAAACACACAGACAGAATTTAGCAGATGACTAATATATTGTGAGTTGCATCTGCTAGTAAGAGTTCTGGACTGAATGCTTTTCTTGAAAGCACCTTGGCCTGAGTGGTTTTTTTTTTCTTGAACGAAATTCAAACCCCAGGACATGCAAGAGAGCTTATGGGGGCTAATGGGTGAGGGAACAACACTTAGTCTGCCTGGAAGACCATTAAAATATTATATACAAAAGCTGTGGTTTTTTCAGAGTAGCTTCTCTAAAGCAAATAGTAAGTTCCGTTGATAAACAAGAAAGCTTTTTACATTAGTTTTTCTAGTTTGAAAGTGTTCTGGCATGTTTCTTAAAGGCAACACAAAGCACAGTGTACCTTTTGTGTGGTGCTAAATTGAATATTCAATAAAGTTCTTTGTTAATTTGCCTGAGTTTGAGTAACCTGCTGTTTCAGTACTTATTTATGTACCTTAAACACATTTAGAGTAATGTCTACTTCTCCATCACTCTTAAGCACTGCTCTGACAGATCAACACCTAAACATTGCAGAGTGAACAGTCAGAATGATCTACTTTTGAAGTGACCCCAGATGAGTACCATAGAGGGCCAGTCAAGAGAAGAAACCTGTTTTGGCAGAACAGTTCCGTAAGAGAGCACATATGAACTGCTATTGAGGAAAATACCTGTCCTTGGCTACTCATTTCACCCAGTTTCTTCTATGGACCTTCACTGGGAAAGGTGGCTGAAGTGCACAAAGGGGATCGTGTGTCTCAGCTGACAGATTGCAGCATGAGTCTGCTTGCAACCATTGACTGGAGTGTGGTGAATAAATACTGAGCTGAAAAGGATATGTAGGGCAATACCAAGTCTGCTGGGTAAAGCAGGGCTTAAAATAAAAATTGCTCTTCTTCAAAAGAGACAATACACACTTGTGGAAAACAAGCCCATAGAAAAATGATACGCAGTTGCTAAGTACCACAAGAACTGTATATGAAAGCTAAACAGGTGTGACCTGTAGTGGCTGAAGGCAAGAAGGATTCTCATATTAAGCTGGCATTTAGAATGGCAGTCATGTGGCCTTTAACTACCACATAAGCTCCCCAAAGTTTCTTGGTGCAGTAGTTTCTAGAGTGAGTGGTTTCTCAAGTTTGCCTAATATATCTGTCCAAGCCATTTCCTAGCTCCCTACTACTGCATCACAAACAAGATGATACTCTGCCCTACCACTAAGTTCTCTAAAAACAAGAGTGTTCTGTAGTACAGGAAATAGCCGGCCTCTCTGATAAAAATCAAGGTATGTTCACACCTGAAAATATTTTGTCTCCACATGCTTCTGGAACTAATTGCTGAAGGGACAGCAGCATATTTTCAGACTGCCGACATCCTTTAGAAGAAGGAAAGAGCTAACTGTATGCAAGTATTTTGGTTTAAATCCTCAATAAACCTAAACCACACATAGCTGTTCTGTTTCCCCATAATAATATCCTGGTTTGGCAACCTGCCTTCCCCATCTGGTGAAACCTTTTTGAGCTGCAGTCAATCTCTGTTCTGACACTTGGGGTATGGGGCAGAGGGAGGGACTTCAAGTCCTTGGTCTAACTCAAGAAGTTCAGATCAAGGAAGATGCTCAATAACTGAGCCATACCTACTGCTAATAGACTGGTGTCCCGAGAATGGCCACAGTAGTATGACAGGTGGCTGCACAGCTTCTTAAGACTGGGCAGTCACCAAGAATTTACTACTAAAATTGGATGATGGTCTGATCACCCCAAAAGGTACTGTATGATGAAAGAAATAGAATAGGAAGTGTGTGCATTTAACATGTCAGTGATACAAGAGTGTTCGGTATCTTCAAGTTCAGTATCAGAAATCAAAAAGTTTCTGACAAACTGGAGAAAATTTAAAATACTTCTTATAGTACAGATGTATTTAAATAATAAAGCAAACTTGTACATGGCAGCAACAATTTTCTGCTGCACCAATATAGGAAAAGTAAACACCAGAACCATTTCTGAGAGATAAAGAATTTTAGTGAATTATATGCAAAACATTAGCTTAGCTCATAATACATGGGCAACAACTCTTACACTCCCATTCTTATTAGAAAGGCTTTATCTAGGAGCATTACTGCAGCTAGAAGCTGCAACTAAAAGGGATGGACAAATAAGGATTCAGAGGAAAACAGTGAAAACTACTAAAAGGACTGAAGAATGATCTGTGCAAAAGAAGGAACAAATCCAGGCATTTTAGCCTGGAAAATACTGAGGGTAGCAGTGGTAATAGTCTTCAAGCATATACAGAATTACAGAAGAAAATAATAAAATTTTCTTGGCAGAAGGAGTAAGATGCAATGAGTTTGAGTTACAATGAGGGGGGAAAAAATATTGGACAGGTTCCTTCCTCAGAAAACAACTAAGGTAAATGAAGCTCTGCAGACTGCCTCTGGAGGCTGTTGGAACTGCCTGCCTAGAGGTCTTCTCTTGACCAGACAGCTCTGTCACTCATGACACAGGGATTGCTGATCCTGCCTCATATTTACACATTAGGGAAAAGCATCAAAAGGTGGATGAGCATTCATCCTTTATCAACACCACTTATCCCCTCACTCAAAAATACAGGAGATTTGTGACACAGCTGAAATTAATAACTTTGAATACAGCACAGAGGAGATCCCCAGAGCTCCCTCAAAGGAGACAGTTCAGTGATACCTACCTGACTTTTCAGATGCTGCCCTGCATATTACAACACAGGACTCAAGGTGAAAATAGATTCTTAATGAAAGGACCAGATGAATTTATTTTTTCTGACTTTCTACTTCCTATTCACATTTCTGAACACTCATTAAACACACAGAATGTCAAAAATACTTTAGATTCCCATTTGTCATTTTATTTCATGTGTTAATTTGTGCACAAATTAGCTCATTCAGGGCAAAGCTAGGAAATTGAAAGTTTGAAGTGTAGCTGAAATCAGGAGGATGGAATTTGCAAGGCAGGAAGTGAACTGTGAGGCCTGTGGAAAGAGATGCAAGGGAAGTTGCAAATTTAGTTTAAAATCTCACTGTTGATACANTCTTAACAACCCTTCTCCCATGTGATCTCTCAGGGAACCCACTCCTAAGTTCACTGAATAGAAAATACAAAGGAGAACCACTTCTGGGCTCTCTTCCATGCACAATCTTGGCTATGCTCTGTTACCATATATAACAGAAGGCTCAAAATAAATACAAATGTTGGGCTTAGGACTTCAAAGGTGATGGCAAAAGGGATTTATAATTGCCACCTTCCCCAATTTTCTGAATACAAATGCAACCACAGTGGAAAAATCAGCTCTTGAACTGTGCAGACCGCTTGCTAGCACATCTCAGCAGCCAGAATTTCAGGGCAAACATCAACACTCTAGAACCACTCAACAGTAACACTAACAGAAGGAAGGAAAACTTCTACAATAGTTTTGTTTTCTTACTGTTCTGAAGTTACTGTAAATATTACAGTGGATGGAAGGAAACTCAGTAACCCACAGAAAGAGCCTCAATTAAAAAGGTTAACAGAGGCTGAATAGGTTGAAATTGGAAAAATAAGCCCATTATTTATGTATCAATTACTACTTGCTCTCCATTTCAACAAAAATAAATAAAATTTTCTCATCTTTCCTAACAATCCAGAGGCCTCTTTCTGCCCCTGCATAATTAGCAGTAAATTTCACCACAGCTCTCCATAAGCAATCAAAAAGGCTACCTAATTAAAAAAGTAATTAGTTTACACAGATAGATATGAGTGGGTAGATTAGCTGATGAAAATAAAATTAAATTCCTCTGGATGCTTTTAGTGACTCAGCTTTCTGTTCTTTTACAGCTTCTACACATTTCTAAAGGAGCAAGTTAAAAATGAGTAAAAGAATACTTCATTTGTAAATGAATAGAGTGTCTTTCAAAAACCAATTGATCAGATTTGGTTTGTCTTCTGTTTTCAACACAGAAGATAAACTTCATATTTTAGGAAGTGTAAAAATCAATGCCTTCATAAAAGGACTAATGAGTTATGTTTCATTTTCTCAGGTCATTTACACAATACCTAGGCACCAAACTGAACCAGTGCTGAACCTCTAAAAGGAAGGTTTGAGCACTAACACCCAGAGCACTCCAGGATTTGTAAGAAGCCAGAACAGCTCCTGATACCAGACCTGGCCAAGGGTTCTTCTCCCCAGTCAGCCTGCCATCTGCAGAAGTCAGAGAAAACATGCTGAGTGGTACTGCAGTTTTCCTGAGAGCAAACATAATGTCCTTCACACTCCTGACATTTTCCCAAATGAAGGAAACTCCACTGCATTTTGTAGTGGCAGCAAGGAGATGTATTCTCAGACTTGAGGTGGGGGACATTTGGAGAACACAAAAACAGTAGCCAAAACTCAAGGGAATACAGGAATAACAAGTATAACAGTAATCCTTGATAAGAACTAGGAAGTTTTGTCAGAGAAACCAGTGAGTTTAGAAGCTTCCTTCCTCAAAGGCTTTATCATGGCCAGTGCCTAGTGATGGACCTCACCTCCATGAATGCATCAAATACCATTTGTGACGTTCAAAGTAAGAACTCTAACCAAGGGAGGAAGCACAAGAGAGGAAATGGCCTTTTTAACAGTGTGGGGAAAAAGAATGCAATTAACTAAGCATTCTTTGTTAAGCAAATTAAACAGCTGTTAACTTAGGTATTATACTTTTTTAAATTAAGAAGGTTATAACTGAAACTAAAGTTTTAAACAGTGATATTAAAAAAATATACAACTACTGTATCCTGAAGTTCTGAAACCATTTGTTTTTTAATGTGCCAGTAATAAACTCTCATTTTGTTTACCTTTGCTATTTTTGGAGCTCTACCCACCAGTTCAAGGAATATTGAGTCATCTGGCAATTTCTGGCTACTATGGGATCCACTCAGAAGACATCCGAAATTCCACATACATCCTCAGACACAGTAAGTGGAGCCAGTAGGGAGGAAAAGAAAAGCTTTTGGAGTGATGAAAACAAAGCAATTTTCACACTAAAGCTAACAAACCTCAGATTACTTGTCAAACCAATTTTAAATTGATAATTATCAACATTACCTATACACTGTTCACCGGCCTACACAAAGTGAGCTGGTGAACCTTGCCCATTTCTGACTACCATTGAGCTTTTAGAAAGACAGACCTAAAAAGCCATCACACGAGGTCTTCACTGTGCCAGGGCAAGAGGCCAGTACCTCAATACTAGCCCTTCAAAGGAGCCTGGATCTGAGCTGATGTGGAAACTACTTTCCCTCCATTAAACTTACCATTAAAAGGAGTGCTGCTAGGGCACCATCACAACGCATCACAGAAATGAGGAGTCAAGGTAAGAATGGTGAAATTTTTTCAAGACTAAACATTCTGTGGATAAGCAGAAGATTCCAGTCCCTTCTGCACCAAACACAGCACCTTTCAGAATTACTCCAATTAAGTTTTAATAAAAAATTCAATTTGAACTAGACCAATGCTCTATTTAGATATCCAAATACCAAATTTAACTCAAAAATTACAACATGATCAGCTGCCTATGATTAAAAGCACTTCATTACTGGTTTAATGTCAAAAAGAGATATGTTACTCTATGCTACTCTTCACATAGAGATCCTTCAGAAAGAGGCAACTGTAAACTTCCCAGTTTACATCTCCTGCATGAAGCTCAAACAGGAAAATGTAGAGCATGCTCTGCAAGTCTGTAGGCAAAAGGACAACCCACGCTGTCCAGATGCTTGACTAGCCAGACAGACAAACTGTACTTTGTCTTAGATTACTAGGCAGAGCAGTAGACCACTATTACCAGGACAGGTTACCAACAGCACTGCAGCTCCATTTAGTTGTCATTCAGAAAAGGACTTAGTGTCTCCAACCCTTATTTCACTTTTCCACACCAAAAAAAAACCCTCCAAAACATGCCCACAAACACCTAAGTGTTTCAAGTTTGTTCTCCCAGTGGTGATGTCATGAGTATTTCATTTTAGTACTTCTATCCTCTGGTATAAGTGAATAAACCATACTGAACTGAAGACGCAAAAAGCACTTTAAGTTTACACACAAGCTGCAGAACTTTTTGACAGTTTTAAGAACAGAAGTTAATCATCTCAGGATAATGCAGTATAATATAGGTAGTTAATACTGTTAACCAAGCAGAAAAATCACAAGAGAAAAACACAAATTACAAGAGAAAAATCACACGCATTGCAAGATTAACACATTGGAATCTCCAGCTGTTTTTATAAAGTCTGTGCTAGAACCCAGGTTGTCAATGGTGGCAAATCTGATTAGGTGCCCAGGTAGAGAGGAGAGGGCAAGATGAAGAGGAATGAGGTGGAGTGTCTATTGCCTGGTAGCTAGGCTAATTCTGAATGCACAAGACTTGGATTACAGGCTAAAAATGAATCCAAATGCCTACCTCAAGCCAGAGGGAGAATCACCCTGCCTTCTGAAACCCAAAGCTATTCAAAACCACAAACACTGTGCTAAAAATAGAACCATGGCAACTTGATCACAAAGAATAACATGCTTTGCAATCCAGGATAAAAACCTTATAAAGATGTCACAAGACAAAACATCCAACCTTTCAGCTTCCTTTTGAGCTACATCTAGGTAAGAGAATTTAACCAATGCACTTGGAATGCGGCCTCCCTTGAGCTCTTATTTCCACTAGGAATCTCAACAAGCAATCCAAGGAGCCCACTAGTGTTTTCAAACATTGAATTCAAAAAGGAACACACTCATCCTGACTGTATCAGGCTATTTTAACTCTGCCTCTCTAATTTTCTCCCTGCAGAGCAAAAAGCAGGCACGCTCTGAGGACAGCACAGGAGAGAAGAGCAGTAACAGCTGGAAGCCATCTAAAGTAAGGAAGGCCATTTGCAAGGAGGTTTCCTACCCCAGCATGTCACCATCCCTTACAACACACTCTCTCCTGCACCCCCTCACTGCTTCATTAGCTGTAAACAATGTGGCTTAAGGAGGAAACAGAATGTTTTTAACATTTGGAGAGATCAACATTGCACAAGGAGACTTATTTGCTGATTTCCAGCAACGAAGCCCCACACGGGGTTCTGGTCTCTTCCCAGTTCAGACACCCCAACACACGATTCTCTATCTAGTTCTTAATCCTCAAAGAGTGGAAATGATTAACATCACCCTTTCCTCCAATGCTAGAAAGTTAAAAACAACACTTCCACTTGAAACCTACTCTCACATTGACTATCTGAGCATGAAAAGAACAGCAATTATGATGGAGTTCCTGGATTCACTGAAAAAGGTGCCTTTCAGCCCAGTCTTACAAGATGGCACTACTGCATTTTCTGTGTCTATCATGTCAAACTGTTTCTTGCCATGACTCTCAGGTGAGCATTCATAGGAGCTTGCCCATCCAAATAATAACTATTATTATAGGCTGAATGTAATTCACCTAGAGCAGATTTCATTAATGCCAGGTGAGGATAAACCTAGTCAGACACTTACCCTACTTGTGTCATGTTACTGCTCCACTGTGCTGACTTAAATCCTGTTACTCAAGGACCATCCCACCCATGCTTGTCATAAAGGCACCTGCAGTCAGGCCAGCTGCAATCACAAGACCACGGGCACAAGAGCTTTCTCAGTCAGGGTCAGGCAAAGGTTTCAAGGCTCTAATAATTTCATGTCAGGTCACTATTCTACAGATAAATCAAGTATTTTTCTGTACCATACTGCAGCTACCCAAAAACACACAGTTTCTCTGAACACTCAAAGTACCTTCTGCCCATTACAAAATCTGCTACCTGGAGCATAAAGAGAAATTGGTTTTCCAACCTGTAGCTTCCCCAGCAACAGAAGATACAAAATTCTGAGTGCTGGCTCTCAGCTTACCTTGTGGCACTCTGCTTACAATAAACACCCACTGTAGATAGCCTGCCTTTTCAGTTGAGGAGGGACAATTAGCATTAAATGTGACGAAACCCACAAGACTTAGGCTGAGGTTTGTACAAGTCCTTGCTAGAGCTGAAGCATTAGAAATTAATTAGAAGGTACCACATCCATGACAACTTTAGGAGACAGAGATGCATCTTTGTGCAGAATGTAATTTCAAATGCTGTAAGCCATGACACAGGCCGGGAGGAGAGAGACCTGCAGGCAAAAGAGTTTGTGTCAGTACAGAAGAGAGAATACAGACTAAAAAAGCAATGATAGAAAAGAGTAGAAATGTTCTGAAAGTGAAACTCGAAAACTCTAAAAGAATGTTTGTTGAGAAAATATTTATCTTTTTTCCAACCAGTAAGGGTCCAATAATCTTGATATTTTTTTCCTAAACATATTATCTGCAATTTCTCCTAACAGAACCAAAAATTCAAGACCAAAAATTGTTTTCTCCTAGAAGAAAATAAACAAATGATAACCTAAAAAGAAGAGCTGTCCCTTAGAACTAGCATGGTTATGGTCATAAACATAAGTACTGCCAACAGGATGTCCTGCCTCTAGAGTCTGGCTGGTGCTGACACAACTCTATTGTTGTACAAAATACCAAAATGAGAGACAAATGTCACTGTTTGGGATGTGTATTTATACCTATCTATTTATATACATATATATATATATGTTGTAAACACCTTAAGAGTACAAACACCACTACAGTAAAAACACAGAGGTAGTCAGTAAAAAGAAACAAAAAGTAAAAACACCCAAAAAAAATCACCTCTCCATGGCTGAAGAGTAGGACAAGTCTTCAGCTCAGGGGCTGTCAGTGCTCCTGCAGCTCTCCTCTCCCCTGCTTCCAAGCACAGCCTCCTCGCATTTTTTGCTAATGTCACAGACTTTGTCCCTCACCAAGAAACGAGACCTTTTTATCTATTGCAGGCATCAG
>VZTB01012903.1:341383-358278 GCA_013397245.1 Thryothorus ludovicianus | reverse complement strand
AAAAAAAAATTAAAAATTAGCGTTTCTTTAGGTCTGGCTAATTAGATGTAGGGATAATGAAAAGCACCTGGAAGGAGTGGAAAGGTACTGAATTACTGTGGCATGGAATTAGCCACAGTGATGGCAACCAGTGAGGAATCAGCTCCATGAGGGACCTTGGACATGGAACAGTTGAAACTTCACTTTTGTGCTGCTCTGTGAATGCAGCCCTGATTTAGGAACCCAAATAATTAGGAACCCAATAACAATGGTGTGGATGTGGGCTGTGGAATGCAGGTCAGTCCTTGGTGCTGATCCCTGTGGCTGAGATGGTGGAGACAAAGCCAAAGCCATCTTTCAGTCATTTCCACCATGGAAATAATTCTGGGTGAGCTAAGCCCACTCAAAATCAATGCCTGCCCTTTTGAGGGAAGGTCAGCTGTTGATCCCTCAAATCTGGAGATTTGGGAAAGGAAGGAGCATCCTGGTGTGCAGAGCCACAGCACTGGACTCTCAATGGGAAAAATACCTGTTACAGGCTTTACTGAGAACAGGGAACTCAAGTGATTCCATCTTTTCCTGCCACAGTTCAGTTTCTTGGCTTCACTTCCTCTCCATGCCCTGGCACAGCTCAGCCACTGTTTTCTGCTGCCCTGCACAATTTGCAAAGTCAAAATATATGGGAGTTGAACTGGTGCTGTGAGCCTAGCATCAAAGAACACACAGGAAAAGTTAGACTTTGTAGAAATAACTCAAATCATCGTCATGGTGTTTTTGTAGCTCCCAATAATTCTACTGTTTTGCTAAAGATAAAAGTTTGTCAGTCCTGCTTTGCCTGGTTGGACTCAAATGGGTGGTGTTTTTCTCCTCTAGCTTTAGTTATCTTTCTGTAGGTAAGGCTGCTGGAGCTTCGTGGCTGCCCAGTCAATAGTCAGTGGAATTTAAAGTGCAATTTAATTGACTGAATGTGGACATTTACTTCAGGATGGGATAAACTGCATCATGAACAGCATTGATTGTCTGCCTTCTTGACACATGCAATCAAGCTTTTCCTCCTGCCATACAATCTGTTTCACCACCTCGTTCCCTTTACCACTAGAAAGACAATTTATCATTAGCATGCAATCCAAATCCATCCTGATAAGCCTCTGACTTCTTATCCTGTGATTCAGACTTCTAAGAACCACAAGTGCCATTGAGACAACATGTAAGAGATGATTGCCCACAGTCTTTTCTAGCACAAGAACACCAAATTACCATCAAATTATAAGAAAGAAATAGGTTCAGACAAACGTGCAGATGCAGTTAGCATGCAAGGCCTGTAATTAAGTTATGAAATCTCTCACTGGAGGATGCTGTGACCACTGAAAGCTTAGGCAGGTTCAAAAAGCACTTAGACAAATGCACAGATAAAAACCCATTGAGGATTTGAGCAGACTCTCTCTGGTTTAGGAAATCATGAAATTGCAAGTTCCTGGAGGTGGAAAATATCAAATGAAATGTGTACTTGGCTTATTATAATTTTTCTTAGTTGTTTGGGTGTTAGTAACTCTCAGAGAGTGGACATCAGCTTGCCTGGATATCAACACTGAGGGTGCTAGACTGTTGTTCTGTTTAGGTGTCTGGTGCAATTTGTCTTTTAACACTAAATTGCTCCAACTCATTCTACCTTTTCTTGTGGGTGATGTGTCTTAGCCTCTGAGATGTTTTTGTCATCCTTTCCTTTTCCATACCTTTCTTGAAGAGCAGGCATGGGTGCCAAGAAAACACCACAAACAAGAGGTTTATCTTACCTTCTGATTTTTTTTTTGAAGCTGATGGGGGGAGAAAAAAAGAGAGATTGGAGTCCTGTGAATTTACCAGGTGTTTACCTTCCATTCCTGGAAGGTGTAGTCATCCACCTCTAGCTGTCCTCACCACACATCACCTCGTATCTGGTAAATCTGTGAAGAAATGTCACTTATATGGTGAAAAATCTAGTAGAAGGGTACAACACATCTCCAAGTCTTAATTCCTGAAGCTGAGAAAGACTCCATGAATGAACTCCTGATCACTGAATTTATCTGGTACCTGTGACTCCACACCTGCCTTGCTGGGCTCATCAGAGGTTAATATTATTTTTATTTCAATTTCTTCTTTTCTTTTATTCATCAAGATCCCAAGCCTGGAGCTCTTGACTGTTCATGAAGTGTAAGATCTAGATCCAGACGAAAAGTTTTTAAGCCTGGGGCCATTTTCTAGAAATGAGACAGATTTTTTTGCATATACCATCTAGTTTAAAAATGGTATAATCCTCTGAATTAGCATATGTCTAATGAGGAACATCTATTTCAGGATACTATTTAATAATTCCCAGCTACATTTTATAGGAGATATTATGTTCCAACAAATCCTCTCTATAGAAGCATTGCCTCCTGGTGCTTCTGAAATCCTTTAGTGGGTGGAATCTGATTATCAGGAAAAAATACGTAAAATATGCAAAGGTTAAAGCAGACAGTTGTTTTGAGGTATTTTCAGATCTGAACATCTTGATCTTTGTGATAATTTGTATTCAGACATGCTATGTTTGCTAAAGGAAAGCTTAAAATAAAAGTTAGTAAAATACTTTGCTTCAGGGATTTGCTGGCTGGCTGTGAAGTGCCAGACTGCTCTTTTGCTGGGCTCGGCATTTAGAGGCTCAGCACTTGCTGCACTGCACTGAAATGTCACATCCTAGGCAGAAAATGGAGATGGTTTTGTGGAGCCTGGACTCTGAGGGTGCCAGACTGTTGTTGTGTTTAGGTGTCTGGTGCAATTTTAGAGTGCCACATGTCCAGAAAAGCACAGGTCCTACCCAGTCAGCCCCACCTGAATGTCTCAGGTATCCTCAGATGGTTCCAGGCATCTCAGTTTAGGTCAATGAAAAAAGCCCTGCCCCTTTCTCATGAGAATTCAATTTGTTAATGATTGCTTTAGGAGAATTCCAGTGAAATATAGAAAGAAAACAGGCAAGTAAAGCAGGATCCGTGTTCTTCATTGAAATTATAGTCTCCATGTTTCCCCACACTTTTTGATTCTAGCCTGCCACCACTAATCTTCAGAAAGTCTTGGAAGAGGATGACACAAACTCCCTTGCACTCCCTCCCTGATGCTCCATGAATTTGCAGGATATCCCTTGGGTTTGTGTGTCCCTCTTACCTCAAAATCTTACTCCTGCAGGTAGAAATGTTTGTTTTCTCAGGTATAAACCAAAAAATCCCCTGAGACAATTTTCCTGGAAGGCAGAAAAATTGATTGACCAAATCTTTGACGTCCAAACAAAGCTCTTACCCATGTCTGGTGAAGATAACATCCTGTCTTCTTCTGGGTTTTCACCCACAATTTCCACCACAATTTTTCATGTTTGGCCTCCTCCCACATTCAAGCCAAGCACTGCCTTTCTCCTCTCCACAGAAATCAGCTGGCCTCCCCCCAGCTCAAGGAGATGGGTATTTGGTGTTGGTGGGGGAATTGTTTCAGGCAGGGGCAGCTGTGGGCTGTCCTGGTGCAGGCAGGTGACACGAGAGCTGCCAAAAGGGATTTTTTGGGGCTGTTCTTTGTAACCACCACTGTCCCACGAAGGCAGGGATGGCAATTGTACAGCTCAGGGTGTTGCACAGCGGGATGAGGTGAGGGATCAAGCACACAGCTCAGGAAATCTGGGGTCTTCTTCCCTTCAACAGCACGGAGGAAGATCCCTGCCTTGGTTTCCCCCTTCCCCATTTCCACTTTACCCACAGAAGAAAAATGCTTTAGTGGGCTGGGTTATTTCAGAGCTGGCAATTTAAGGAGGAAAGAAGCCATTCCACGAATTTTCTGTGGATTTCTGTAGGGAACTTGTTTCTCTCACCCACTGCAAGGTGCAAGGAGCAGCACAGATTTCCCTGTGGATTCTCCAAGGTCTGATAAAGGTTGTGTTTGCAACTACAACCTTTGTAGGTGGGGATGGATCCCCATCTTCCACATTTCTGTGAAATGTGACCACCTGAATGCCCTCAGACTGATCTTTAAACTGACCCAAAGGTGTGGAGCAAGGGATAGACACAAGATATGGCTCCACAAGCCCCATTTTTATATGGAATGAGGCTGAGACATGGCTCCAAGCGTGTGCTCCAAAGGAATTATTGCCCTGTAAGTCAGGGACACAGCAAAGAAGTGTTCCTCAGCCATGTCTAACACTGAAATAAATCCCAGAGGTGCCTTTGCAGGCCAGGAAAAATCAGATTAAACTGAGAAATGAAACACTGATTTAATTGTGATAATGAATTGTTTCCACTGCTGCAGTATTACAGATCCCCTTGTGAGGCTGAAATAAAAAACAGATGCCCAGGACCGTGGGTCTGTCTTGAGGAAGCAAAATGTTT
This sequence comes from Thryothorus ludovicianus, assembly GCA_013397245.1. Classification (NCBI taxonomy): domain Eukaryota; kingdom Metazoa; phylum Chordata; class Aves; order Passeriformes; family Certhiidae; genus Thryothorus; species Thryothorus ludovicianus. The sequence goes on along the minus strand of VZTB01012903.1, from coordinate 353,917 downwards.
GTGTAGCCAAAATGCAGCACACAGAACTGGTTGGAAACACAGGAGAGTAACATTTAAAAAAATAGCAGTGGCTTGGAAGAAGGAGCTGGGAGTCAACTTCAGCACCTAACAGGGTCTTCAGACCACAGGTAGGGGAATAAAAGGTGTTTTCTGCTGTAGAGTGGTCTCACTAAGGTTTTTTGGGTTTTTTTTACCAGAATCTGATCTCTCCCAGAGAGCAGCTGAGGTTGTTGCCTTATGGAGAAACACGTGAAAATGTTTATTAACACCTAATCAAACCAGTGTCTGTTTGCCTGTCCTGGGAATGTTCCTGGCTGTGTCCACACTGCATTGCACTTGGGCCTGGCTCTTCTCCATCACATCTTTTATGTTCCTGTGCTTCTGAGATGTCCCTTTAGGGTCCTTCAGTGTTTTCAGGCCAAGGTCACAACAATCAGACTACAGTGGAGTCTGATACACTTGTGCTCCACAGCAGGAACCTGTTTTGTCCCTTGGGATGTGGTGTGAGGATTTATTGGTGGGCATGAACCTGGCAAGCAGCACCCCATTCTTGAGCTTATTCCCCATCCCTCTTTCATTTTGACAACATCTGTAGGGCCAGGAGAGATGCTGTGGGAGTTCTTGCAGTGTATCAGACTGATGTCAAACAAGGGAAAAGCATTTAGGAGAGAGACAGAAGTGTTATAGACCTTTCCTGTACTCCTCAGCCACCTCCTCAGTCTGGGAGTGAGTCCAAGGTTATTTTTTTATCATCTTTGTCGTTTTTCTTTGCACCTTTCTTGAGCTGTAAAGCAAAGCTCGCTCTTTCATGTTTTTTTACAAGTGAGTAAACAGAAGACCTGAAAGACATATTTACAGAGAAATTCTCCTTAATGTATTATTCATTTGACTTTTTACTAGAAGTGTTTCTGTAGCCCTGATGTCCTGAGGATATCAGTAACACGACGTTTGTAGAGAGAGGCAATGTTTTTATTAGAGCAATGGATAGATTTAAAGAGGGGAAAAAAACACCAAGCTGGGGACATACTTCTTGGATTTGAGTGGCATAGAGGTATTTTTCTTTCTAGTAGCTAGTACAGGGTTGGATTTTTGATTTAGGATGAGATGAGTTAACAACATACTGATATTTTAGTTGTTGCTGAGCAGTGCTTTCACTAAGTCAAGGACTTTTCAGCTTCTCATACTGTCCTGGCAGTGAGGAGCCAGGGGGGCACAAGGAAGTGGGAGATGACACAGGCAGAATGGGAGACCCAAACTGGCCAAAGGGATATTCCAGAGCCCGCAGCATCTTTCTGAACAGGAAAGATGAACAGGGGGGAATTGTCCTGGGGGTGGCAGCTGCTGCTCCAACACTTGCTGGGCCTCGGTCAGTAAGAGGTGACAATTGCAATGTGCATAATTTGCTTTGTACTTATTAATTTTCCTCCCTTTTCAGTGCTATTAAACTGTCTTTATCTTAACCAGTAATTTTACTCTTTTTCTGATTCTCTCCCCCATCCCTCTGAGGGTGAGTGAGCAGCTCTGTTCAGCTTCCTGCCAGGTTAAACTACACCAACAGAAAAGCCCAACTTAAAACCCTTCTGAGGATAGTTTTTGTGAGTATGAGCTTATCTATATTCCAATTGCTAGCTGGATTCATACAAGATTTGACAACTTTCCCCACCATTGCTTTTTCCTTGTTTTTTTACAGAGAAAAAGTGCTCAATGCAAAGGTTAAAATCCGTGCAATGCTGTTGCCTAATTAACCTCACTCTTGTTAATGCAAACTGCTGGGAAGGTGCATGTCTTTCACCGACAGGCTGATTGTATTTTGGATTTCCACTAACCTCTGCTCACGGATTTACTGTGCCAGAGAAGATTACCAGCATCAAAATAAGTGTCCCTTTCAAAATTTTTACTTATTCTAGTCTGTGGATTTCACTTTGCACCTTCAACAGTCATAGTGGTATCCTCATGCTGACTAATTTGGACCTGTGGATCTGCACTGTTGAGTACTAAGTGGTGATGAGATAAATGCATGTTGTACTCTAAGCATGTCATGTTGGAAAATAAGCAAATAAAATTAATGGTATTTTAAAATAGAGTAAATTAAGAAAAGTATCCACAGTGTATGAATCTGCTTAAAGTGCACATTCCTTGATAAGGAGATTCCACTTTGGCTTTTTTTTTCTGATGTTTGGGATGAATTATTATTGTATATTGTATATTGTATATTGTATATTGTATATTGTATATTGTATATTGTATATTGTATATTGTATATTGTTGTTATCAAAACAACTTGAAGCAACCAGATCTAGTGGAAGGTGTTCCTGTCCATGGCAGGGGCTTGGAGCTAGATGGCCTTTAAAGTTCCAAACCCTTCTGTGATTCTATGACTGTAAACATTTCAAAAGTTAAAAACTCCATCTGGTTTTACCACCCTACCCCACAGCTTTCACCACAGAGGATTTTAGAATAGATGACATCACTACAGAGTGTGATTTTTCAGGATAAGGACCCATCCTGCCATTCATTCCAACTCTGCTCCAGGGATGGGAATATCTGGTGGAAACAGAGCAACAGGCAGGAAGAGAGGACAGGATCTGGAACACAGCACAACACTCAGCTTGGTGCTCTGTGCTGCTTCCAGGGCTGCTGCAACAGATCAGCCTTGGTGGCTGCAATTCCCTTGGGCTGCTCTGAGTTCCTGAATCATCCTGAGATATCAAATTAAGCAAACTAAACAAGGAGGTCAAGAACAGAAGGGGAAAGCAAAATATTAGGGAAATAATTTCAACCAAACTTAGTTTGTGGCTTGAACAGTAAAAATGCAGCCAGGCTGGATGTAAAGGACAAGTCCCACTGAAACAGGCTCTGTGGGAAGGAAAAAATGCTGCTTAATGCAGACTGGGAAACCTGTATTTAAAAGCTAGACCAGCAATGTGTCATCTTCTCTTTGACTGCAGTGAGTGCCAGGTGGGCTCTAATGTGTTTTTGGAGGAGGCCAGGGGATGGTAACAGGGATTAGGGTATAGGGAAGATGGCCATGGAAATAAATGGAAGCCATCAAGGGTGTTCAGGTCAAGAGAAGAGAGCAGCACAGCATAACACACCAACTTCATTCAAATTAGTCAATATGAGCAAAGAAAGAGCTGTATCTCTTCTCTGTGTCTGCTGAGGACAAGACATTTTGGCCTGAAATTTCAGGAATGGCCTTAAACAACACTGGATGTAAGTGGAGGAAGGTGACATGGGTAATTTTTGGGACGTGCTAATGAACCAGGTAACAGAGGGTGCTGAGTGAGCTGAGCTCTGGATTTCTGCACTGGGTGCTCTGGATCCAAACTGGATAAATCAGACCAGGGATTATACAAAAGCCATGTAGATATTGCTCCCAGGTCCTGCAGGATGTGGGGCCATCAAGTCCTTAAAACTGACCCCATGGGCAAGCAGCCAAATGCAAATCTTTCCCTTTAATTTATTTGTTTTTTCATACCCAGGTTGCAGGGTTAGGTCAATGTTACTTATATTTCCTGTCCTACAAAATGCAATCAAGATGAAACCAACCCCGAGTCAATCCCTCTTGTAAGGAGTCTTTGAGGGACACATTTTCCATGAGAGAGTCAAGGGTTACAGATGCTACAAAAGAAGAAGAAGAAAGAATATTCAAAAGAATAAAGGAGTTTTCACAGCAGCCTCAAGTTACACCATATGAAGTTAAAAAAACCCCCAGCGCTCCCAGCTGAAAAGCCTGGGAATAAATGAAACTAAAATAAACCTCTTCAGCTTCATGCACAAAGGATTATTATTCTTTTCTCCATTGCTATATTTTCATGTTTGTGTAACTCCAAGTAATTGTGTTACTTCTGTTTGTGCCAGATTTGGGGAGAAGAGATTCAGACCCAAGAACTGGGTTGGTGATTGACTCATCTTTTCCCATACAAGGAGAAAAACAGTGAATTGAGTTTTTATGGCTAAATCTGAATTTCAAACTGCATAAATTAAATATATATACACATTTATATGCATATACATATATCTGTATGTTTGCATGTGTATGGATGTGTACTTTCCTTTGAATTTCAGTTAAACACATTGGATTCTGGGGTTTTTTTGGCAGGCTCTTGAAATGCACCACTTAAAGAGGATTTATGTTTGAGGTAGGTCTCAAATGTGAAATTTTGTAGGTTGTTTGGCAGTGTAACATGCCAAAATAAAACAGATGATGGAAGCTGTGAAACTGACTGGATAATGGCACATCCTGGTAACCTATTATTCATGTAGAGTTTTGCATAAATGTGTATATTCTTTTCTTTCTTTTTTTTTTTTTTAATGCAATAATTCAAGGAAAGGCTGTTTCCCATCACATTTCTGCAGAAATATGAGGATCAATTCAGACTTCAGCTGTCTGGACTTAAAAATCAAGCCTGAAGCCCATGAACAGCACGTAATCTTCCAGAAAGGAAGAAAGATGTTTCTTTGAAAGAATGCTGCCAATATTTATGTGTCCAGAATCTTACTGGGATAAAATTGTGCAAATGTTTTCAGGATGGAGCTATTAATTAAGAAGTCATATGGGGTAATGTGTGACACACCACCTTGCTGTCAGAGGATCACTTTCTGTCTCTCTTTGACAGCAAAGAGAAAAGATTATTTTCCTCCTTATCAGGAAAAAAATGGTTCCTTGTTATATATTCTTTTGTAAAGAAGGATTCACAATAAAGTAAATGTTACCCTAAAGCATCAAAGGGCAATTGCTGTGAGGTGCATTTGCTGGCTCCAGTGACAGGAACAGGACTGGCAGTGATGGGTTTGAACTCCAGCAAGGGGGAATCAGGGCACACCTTGGGGCTGTTTCGTCAGAGGTGACCAAAATCTGACCAGGTTTGTGGGAGATGTCCATCACCTGAGGTTTAAAGAACAAGTCAGGTGAACCTGCACATGTACAAAAACTTGTGGGAGAGTTCAATGAGGAATGAAGCAAGGTTGGGCAGTGATAGGACGAGGGAGGTGGCTTCAAACTGGAAAAGGGGAGATTTAGACAGGATGTTATGGAGAAATCCTTTGTTGTGAGGCCCTGGCACAGGGTGTCCAGAGAAGCTGTGGCTGCCCCTGGATCCCTGGAAGTGGCCCAGGCCAGGCTGGACAGGGCTTGGAGCAGCCTGGGACACTGGAAGGTTTCCCTGCTCATGGCAAGGGGTGGAACTGGGTGGTCTTTAAGGTCCCCTCCAACCCAACCCAACCCATTCTGTGATTCTGTGCTATAGAGAACAGGAGCAGGTAGGGCTGATCCCATTCTGAGATGATGGAAGACATGATGTCTTAAGATTTTAATTTACTGTGATTCTGTGATTTCTCTGAACACACTCACACCACCTCTGGATTTATATTTTTCTGTAATTATTTGTGTACAGCACAAATAAAAACAATTATTGTAGATGTAACTGCAGTGGGCAATGTGAGGTTCCAACCCACATCACATTTAAAGAAAATTATGCATCTGAATTACAGACCAAACAACACCACAGAAAATAAAAGATGTTTGCAGACTTCCTGTACGTCTGGATGCTGAATTAAAAAAAAGTTTTAATTACAATTAATGTAAAAAAACTTTACTGCTACCCTGTCAGCCATAAATCCTAGGTTCAAAATCCTAAAACTGATAATATTTAACTTGTCTAAAGTTAAATGGGAAAAAGCAGCACTGCATGAAAAATCTACTGCAGTATGTAAATGACTCATTTACTTTCTGAAGTTTACAAAGTTTTTCTCCTGACAATGAGGGAGAGTTTCTCCTTTTAGATCTTATTATGATGAGTAATGTTCTGTTGCAGAGAGATGGGCACTAGAGAGGAAGTGGCAGCATTTAACAGACATGGTCAGCAGCACTGAGGTCACACTGAAATTGTCATTGAAATAGACTATGAAATGTCAGAGACTTGTTCACTTGGAGTCAAACTCATTCTTGCTGAACACGTCTGGAGAGCCAGAGTTCAAATCCTGGAAGTCAAAGCAAAAAGTAGGAACCTGAGTAGTCCTCTTAGGACAGGACTCAGAAATACTTTGAAGCTGCTGATGGATTTTTATGTATATGATAGGGACAGTCTTTAACAAAGGCTGAGTGTCAACTCCTGAAAATGAGGCTTTCTTAAAATTCTTTGCTGAGGACCCAAAAATGAAGATTCCCTAAACACTGGCAGCTTATGAAATCTTGGGAAATCCCTTAAACTGGCTATTATCAAAAGAAGCTGAAAACATGGAAGACTTAAGAATGATCTTTCTTTGTGGGAGGCTAGATCCCTTGATAGGAGCTCAGAGTGTGGTGGTAATCAGGAACTGAAACATCAGAAAGATAAAAGTGTTGGCAGATTGAGAATTAAGCCTTGGCAATGTGGTTAGGGCACATTAAGGAAAAACTGAAAACTGGGAGACACAACCAGAACTGTGACTCCTGAACTTGACATTGTGAGTCCCCATGACCAGCTGAGGTAATTTCAAGTTCTGTTTTCTGTTGGTACTGACTGTAGGTGCTCTGGTCATTCTTCTTTTGGTATTATGGACATATGGGTCTGGGAAATGAATATGTGCAGAATTGTGTTTTGAAGAGGTGCAGAACAACTTTTACCCCCCAGCTGCCCCTCCAGCAGCAGAGAAAATGAGTTCAAGTTGAAGCAGGACACTCATAAACTTCTGGGCTGAGTAAATTAAATTAATAAAATAAAAATACAGGCGAGGAGTGAGAGATGATTTCATAGAAAGAAGGTGTTGAGGGGACTTCTTTAGAAATCAACAAAGCCACCCAGAGAAGGTCTCTTTAAGTCAGGTTGAAATGTTTTGTTGCTTGCCAGGTTCAGTGGTTTCTTTTATTTCCCCTGTATTTAACCCTCTGTCTGTGTTCACAGTTAACTCCACTTCTCAGAGCAAACAGGCTGCTCAAAGTCCCTACATTTCTTTTTTAGAGAAGCAGAAATATAAAATCTTAACACTTTTGCTCCTCTTTTTTTAGAGGTGAGTTTCTTCGTTGAATTCTGCCCAGGTTGCTGCACACTTTTGGCCACATCAATTTTTACTTTTGTTATCTTCCTCACGCACTCCCACTCATCAGCCAGAGCCCATTTCCTTGTCTTTTGCTAACCTACCCCTCCAGTTTCAGTCATCACTTCTTGTCCCACTCATCATAAATCTGAGCTGGCATCACCTGGCTTGGAGACTGCAAAGGTCTGGATGGATCTGGTCCAGGGACCGAGTCAGTGCCTCTCCTGAGATGATGATCTCCCATTCTTTACTCTTCAAGACTCCCTTGGGAGTATAATTTCTAGAAGCAAGTGAAATATCTGGTGGGTCCCTTCAAAATCAGGATATTCTGAGACTATGTGGTGTGATATTTTAGTGCAGGGACCATGCAAGAGCTGGTGGCAAGGTGTGACCATGGCAAATTTGGGCATGAAGTCTCTGAGTCACAGATTTTTCCACAGGGTTCAGATCCTCTGTCCAGGCCCCCACGAGGGTGGTTCCCCTTTAACTTCCTCATAAACAAGCACCATAATATTTGACTTTCCTTCTAGGAAAAGCAGAAGATCGTGAATCACAAAGGGCCTTTGTTATGAGAGCAGCTCTGCTTTCACTCTGCCTCCTCAGAGCAGCCCTTTGATGCCTGTTTCCTGTGGCAAGTAAAAACAAAAGAAAAGAAGTATGGGAACACACTTCTATTGTTTTTCTTTGACCCTGTTTATGATGATTCAGTAGCACCTATCAGACCCCAACAGCCTCTCCTGCACTGCATTATCCTTCCCTGGGGGGAAGGCACGAGGGGGAAGATAAAAACCAGCAGATGGATCCATGCTGTGGATTCACTGGGGCTTGGGACTTCTGTACCTGGGAAAACTCTAGAGCCCCATGGATCAAGACCCCAAAACTTAGCTGGGACTGATTGTGATGGGCGACCACAAGCTAACTGCCCCTGAGATTTCTTCTTGAGTTTATTTTCCTCTTGCTCAGGTATCTCTGAGGGTGAATGATTCAGGGGACTTGAGTGGGAAATTCTCCAGCCTCTGCCTCCCCACGGAGCCCAGAGGAAGGAGATATTGTCTCTGTGGTTTTCTAACCAGACATGTGTCAAACGTTTGCCTTCGAGTCTTCAGTAGAAAAAATTGTCACATGAGCTGCACCGTAGCTTGTGGTGGAACTTTAATCTGCTTGGCCCACCGAGGGCTGGTTTGAGGTGGAAAAATGTGACACCCAAATGCAGCTGTTTGCCTCCTGAGGAAGGATTCTCGGAAACTTTCCCACCTTCGGGGCTTTCAGGCACCTCTCCTCCCTGATGTGCAGCTCATGGTGCTGGAGGAGCAGGACAGACAGCAGGAGCAAAGCAGCTCCACGAAAATCAGACTTTTTTGCTGTGCTTTAAAGAAGTGTTTGGTCTCTCTTTTTTTTTCCATTTTTTTTAATTGTGTGAAACCGAAGCAGGGTGAGATAAACAAGCATGGTCTGGCACACAATCAATTTAAATTGCACAGGCATGAGCTGTCTGTAATTATTCTGGCATGAGGACCATCCTTCCCACCATGGTCCCTAAGTGCCAGCTCTGTGCAGAGCTGTTCACCATCCCAAACAGACATTCCCTGTGCTGTCCCAGCACGTGAGGGGTTGGTCTGATTTTGTGTGCTTGGTTTAGATGTCAGACAGGCCATGCCTGTGGGCAGAGGAGGTGTCCTGACCTATTTATCTCACTGCTACAGGCACAGGACTGTGTGTTCTTTTCTTTCTTTGGCCCCTCACTACAAGAAAGGCACTGAGGTGATGGAGCAAGTCCAGAGAAGGGAATGGAGCTGGGGAAGGGGCTGGAGGCCCAGGAGCAGCTGAGGGAGCTGGGGAAGGGGCTCAGGCTGGAGAAAAGGAGGATCAGGGAGGATCTTGTGGTTCTGCACAACTCCCTGCCAGGAGGGGACAGCCTGGGGGGTTCAGGCTCTGCTCCCAGAGAACAGGGACAGGAGGAGATGGAACAGCCTCAAGTTACACCAGAGGAGGTTTAGATTGGATATCAGAAAAACGTTTTTCATCAAAAAGGTGGTCAAGTGGAACAGCCTGCCCAGGGAAGTGATGGAATTGCCACTCCTGGAAGTGTTCAAAGGATGTGTGGCACTTAGGGTGGCACTTGGCACCATGGTTTAGTGGTGGCCTTGGCAGTGCTGGGTTAATGGTTGGACTTGATGAGGGCCCTTAAGAGGGCTTTTCAAATCTTAGTTATTCCTTGCTTTTATATTGTCTTGGCTTTCCAGGGTCTCATTTATTTCCTATAATTGGCTCCCTTATTGGGACGCTACATGACCCAGGACCAAAAGAAGGGACAATTCCTATATTCCAAGTTTTCTTTCTACAGCAAACGGTGATAACAGGTTGAGATCATGAGTATGCAGCAAGGTTTGCTCCTAAATATGTCAACAAAAATACAACTAGTGCTTTTTAAAAGAAAATCTCTAAAATTTCCTCCTGACTTACTGTTAAGTGTCTGGAACAAAAGCTGCAGGAGGCAGCATGTAGGGTTTGAGGTGGGCACATCAGATTGTTGGTGTTCTGCCTCAGCAGACAGTTCCTTTACAGGAAGCCACCACAATTTTTGTTCTGCAGCTGAACAGATCATGAAAACCCTCAGTGCTGCCACCTCATCCATCCACATCAGTGAGAAAAGCTAAAGGAACCATTTTTCTTCAGCCCTTTTGGGGGTCTGAAGGTTCATCAGGGAGCATTTTGTAAATCCCTGTTGCATTTCCCTGTTCCTGACACAGTGTGCTTGGACAATGTGGAGCCAAAGGCAGATGCAGCTGAGTTATGAGTATTTGTCATGCTGGGCTTTTCACTGGACACAAAACCAGCAAATCCATTCTGTCCATTTGTGCAGGAGCATCAAGTTCTTAGTGGCTGGACAGTTATTGACCCTGAGACTCACTGAGCCACTTTGCAAGTTCCTGTGTTTTCCTTAGGTGGAAATGATACCAGACATCCAAACCATCTGATTTAGCTTTATATCATCTTTTTACCAAGTTATGATGGCTACAATGTCATAGTGTTGAGCAGTGATTGCTGGAGAGTACTAGTTCTGTTCCTTTTATTTTTCTTCTACCAGGGAACTAATCCAAACTGTTCATTGGCAATAGCTGCTTGAATAGAAAATGTTATATAAAATTGGATGACCTCAACAACTCAGAACGTATGAAAAATTTCTCCTCACAGGTCAATAACTTGAGTTTACAGGTCAGGACAGCATAAATCCTGTGGTGGATTTCTCACCTTAGTTAAAAATAAGGTTCAAACACAGATAAAGGAATATTATACAACTTTTAAGTGACTGGTACTGTGATCAGAGTGCAGTAGGTTAATAATTGCCAAGATGGTATAAGTGAAATGAACATTTCTCAAACATATGAAGCTCTTCAAGAGCTTCATGGTAGAAGATAATGTGGGAATTGGGTGTGTTTTGCTTACAGATGTTCCAGGGGTGGCTCCATCAGAGAGCTGATAGCCACAGTTGAAACACTGAGACACTTACTGAAGCCAGTGGAAACTTAAACATCCTGTAAAAGCACAATGAAATAGCTTAGAGATGAGAAAGGAATTTCTTCATCCTACAAATAACATTTTATAGGAAAACAACTAATTGTTAAATGTTAACCTTATGATAACAGGGCTGTCTGAAGAACCCAAGCTGATTCTCATGTGTAAGTTAAATGCATGTGTTGAATCTGTTGATAAGAATGAATTATAAGCAAAAATATGATCAAGCATGGGATTTTCTTTTCCATCTGGACAGCAGTTAAAAGAGAGTAATATGTGCAAAAGAAACACAAAATCTGATCAAGTCACTGTCAAGCTGAGGAGAGATACTTGGATGTTTGTGGAAATAAATTAACATATGTTATTTGTGAAGGGTACAGTCATTCTTTAAAAGACCCGTGACTAAAACCTAATCAAATGACAGCTCTAATGACTCGAGCCCGAAGGGAGCTGTTACAATAATTACACAACATGCAGAGGGTTGTAATGGCAGGGCTTCACCTGCTGGAAGATTAAAGGATCATGGCAAATGGAAATATTTGCATTCCCAGAGATGCCAGGGAGGCAGGAAGAGAAGAGCAGAGGAAAGGTGCATCAGGAATCCATTTACCTGGAGTGAGATGTGGATTGGTTGATGCAGGGTGTGAACAGAGAAAGCAGATCCATCCACTAACCAAAAATGCATGAGGAGGTGATGCAGGTCTGCAGGGGGGTACCTGGTGGTCTGAGCCACATCTCTGGCTCTCAGAGTAGAAGATTCCCATTCTTAGAACATGGTTCAGTGAATCATCTCCTTTTAGCCTCACACAGGTCACCTCAGTCTTGTCTAAGCTGGTACTTGCAATGTTCCTGGGTGATGTCTCAAAAGGAAAGGGGGCTTGAGTGCACAGCAGTGTGGAGCTCAACTGAGCACTAGCAGAGTTTTTCTCCCTATTTCTCCTCCTTTCTTAAGACCACCTTCTTGATTTTTCTCCATAATTTTCTCCATCTATTCATCTCTGTTGCAGGCACTCACTGTTGCAGCAAAAAAAAAAAAGTGTCTATCAAGACAATGTAGGTAAATTCCTTGGTACACAGTCACATTTTCTTTTTTAAGTGAAAGCAAAAGTAGATAACATGAACTACGGAGGTCGGCACTTCAGGCAAGGCCTGTGAAAAGTTTCAAGGTGTTGTGCCCCTTCTTGCCATATATTTAATTTCAATACAAACGGATCTATGGAATGTTAGTGATCATCCTATGAAATGAGAACTTTATAGAGAAAACAGTATCACAGATCTGATGTGCTGCAGTTCACAGGTCAAAAAATTGTACTGTCAAAGTCTGCAGTCACCTCCTCTTCAGAGCGAGAAAAAGAGAACATGTTCTTCCCTAGGTGTCTCTAATTTTCTCAAAAATATGCCAGCTTTATTCTCCTTTAAAAGGAATACTAATAATGTGTGTGACTTCTTTTCAATTAAAAGGTTGATTTTCCCGAGGGCCAAGAGGAACAATTTGTTCCAAAGCTTTAGGTTATCATCTTCATGTCAACCTGGATGGAGGAACCTTCCTAACAGCTGAGACTCCCAGAGTTATTCCTAGATTTCTGAGAAGAAAATAAATAGCTGTTGGAGAGCCAATGGCTAGTGGAAATAATTCTGAGGTGTGGACCTGTAGTTTCAGCAAACTGGAAAAGGGCAATTTCCAACATGAACGTCAGTGATGCTGGAGCCTGAACCACGTGTTGGATCTGTCATTGTTTATGACAGATTATTTTGCACCATAGCAAATTTGTGGTAGTTTATCCCTGTTCTCCAAGTAATGCATAGGTTTTTCCCATTTTCCCTGGTTTTCCCATTTTTCCCATTTTTTCCCTCAGAAGCTTGCAATTATTAAAATTAAATTATTAAAAACCCTTTTACTGTGGGGTCTGACTCCATCCTAACTAGTCCTGGTTCAGAACTAGTCCAGAGTATAACTGGCAGTGGAAAAGAGCCAGTGGCTCCAGAGTGTCTCAGGGAGGG